>JAAQRM010000150.1:0-417243 GCA_013396095.1 Fusarium sp. NRRL 52700 | reverse complement strand
AATATATTATAAGTAATTAATTAGATAGATATTAATATATAAATAATAATAAAATTATTAAGAAGTAATAATTAAGAAAGATTAGTTAGATTAGGTATTTAATACTATAGTATATATAATAAAAATAGATATAATATAAGAACTTATTAGGTAATTCTTAAGTTATTTAGGGAGAAATTTAATAAGTAAAAGCTAGTATTTTTAAACTATAGCTTAACCTTTTAAGCTATAGGTTTAAAATATTAGGGAAAGTATAATACTTGCTTATCTATAGTACTTGCTTATTAACTATATTAGTATATCTATAAATAGAGTTAGATAAATATAGGGTAATAGCATTAGGATATACTATAGTAATAGATAGAAAAGTTAAGGAGGAATTAGGTAGATAAAAGGTTATAACTACTGAATAATAAGGCATAGGGTAGAAACTATAAGATAAAAGTAGGTTTATTGAATAGAGCGAATTTTTCTGAATTTAATAATATATATTATATAATAGAAAAGTTAATAATTGACTATTAGAAAGAGGAGTTCCTGAAGTAGGAAGACCTAGGGTTTATATAGACATTCCAAAGAGCAGGTATTACCTTATGCTTAAGAATAGATAAAGTTATATTAGTAAAGAAATAGTTGCTTAAACCAGGGATTCTTTATCTTAACTTTATCTTTAGAAAAGAAAAAAAAAAAGCTAGTTGAAGAATAGTAATAACTTAATAAGATATTATTAGAAATATAATCTAGATTTTTAATATTAGGGATATTTATTTAGGTTTTTAGGTTATTTTTTTCTTAGATTATTAAAAGATTTCTAAGGTTATTATTATTCTTTTTAATAAATTACTTTAGTTCTTTTTTTATTATTAAAAAGTAAGTTCTATCTTAAGTTATTTAAATCTTATTTTTAAGGTAATAATATAATTATTCTTAATATATAGTTAGTTAGTTATATAGTTTACTAATTAAGATAATTTACTTTAAGTAATTTAAGTAAAGTTATTAGTAATTCTAGGGAAGTCTAGCACTAGCTTATTAGGCTTAATACTAAAAATAATATTACTTTATAAGTTAACTATTATATCTAGATAATCTAAAAACTATCATAAAAACCGCCAAAATTCGGAGAAAAATAAGATATACTTTATTCCTAATTTGGAAGGCACTAGTCTTTAGTAGGCTTATAAAGCTTAAATAGGAAAATAAGGTTTCTTATAGTGTATTATAAATTATCTAACTAAGGGGTAAAAATCTAATATATGTAATCCTTATTATATAATTATCACGTGACCCAAGTTATATGACTTTCTGACTTATATTTCCTTAGTTAGAAATATTTAAAGTTTATAGAAAAACTTTAATATGTGGAACTTGCTTAACTTTCTACATTTCGCTTAGGTAAGCACACTAATCGAAAGCCCTGAATTTTCTCATTTTTAGAATTATTATAGTATTATAATATAAAGGCTAGGTAGGTATAATAGTATTATATTTTATTAAAGCTTAAGGAAAGAAGAATCTAAAAAAAAGGATTATCCTGATAGGGTTAGGGGGGTCATAGGTTACGTGTCAGGCTAATTAGCCTTATCCCTGAATAGTTATTATATTAAGAAGTTAGTCTAGGTTCTAGGGTTCTTTATTAGAAAGTAAGTAAGGCTTCTTAATAATAGTAATAATAAAGATCTTAGCCTAATTATAAGTTTTCTTAAGAAATTATTAAGATTTTATTATAATATCACAATATAAAGGCTAGGTAAGTATAATAGTATTATATTTTACTAAAGCTTAAGAAAAGAAAAATCTAAAAAAAGAAGTTATCTTAATAGAGTTAGGAAGGTTATAGGTTATATATTAGGCTAATTTATCTTATTTCTAAATAGTTATTATAATTATTCCCTTTTTTTAATTTAGCTATCTTTAGTTAAAATTATATTCTAAGTAATTCTAATATAATTTATCTTAGTTTTATTTAATATATTCCTTAGTTATATAATAAGACCTTTTATAAAGTTAGGTCTTAACACTTATTAACTACATTAAGTACTATTAGTAATAATTATATACTTAATATATATAATTAGAAAGGGTATATTTTATAAATATAATAAAAACTAATATATAGGTAAAATGTATATAATTTAGTAAAGTATAAGCAGTCCTTAGTATAAAAGGGTTACGCTAGATAACAGTAATATCTACAACCTCTAGCTTATCAATCCCCCTATACAATCAATAGGGGCAATAGATTTCCATTAGTCCCAACCTCTTATATAAACCCTCTGTTGTTCTGGACTTCTAGAGAACTAACCCTCCTTGGCATCGATTTGATATCTAATAAATAATTAAACATAAGAGTGGGAAATTGCCTGTAGCAGAGACCGGAACGTCTCTGGTGGGCCAAACAAGCTTGTTATAATATTTTGCCCCTATCTTCCCATCTTCCTCCCCGAGTAGTTAAGCGTCCGGCCAGAAAACCACAGTCTCGTGGCTGAAGGGACAATTCCCACAGGTTTCAATAACTAGGTCATGGTCTCCCAAACAAGCTTACAAGCATTTTTATAAAAAAGGTACAGTAAAGGATACACAGACCAGATAGAGCTCACGAGGCTAATATCAATAGTTAGAAGATCTGGCTTTACAGATGCTCTGTCTTCTAGCTCTTCTGCGGGGTTCAAGAAGTCCATACAGTCTCTAAATCACTACAAGTGGTGGCATGTTAGCAAGATAGGTATGCTATCAGAGAATGCATCATAGAATATACTGCATTGGCAACGACAGGTCAGGCAGAGAGAGTCAATCTGCAGGATCCTTTATATCTGTATTACGTGTCTAATTGCTATAGTATAGTAACAGGTAGCTATAGGTTCTAAGAAGCGACTTAACTACAATAAATGAATATATTAATTCGACTGCTTTAATCTTGGAAAGTTAGCAGCTGCGCTGCGTCCATCCATGTTTCTGAACTCGGATTTCAAATAATGATTCGGAATTCAATTGGTAGTCGTGCTATGCTACCTAATAGTATCTTTCCGCTCTTGGAAAGATAGAGGTCCTTGGTCTGTTACACCGAGAACCACGCTCTCTGCTACTTTCAGCCTGGCTAAGGGCCCCATTATGGTTAGCTATAAGATTGTCCCTTTCAATTCCGCAACATTGCAGTCGTACCTCCACCGTCCTTAGTCTTCACCTTTCTAAAAACTTCATCCTTTCGACTGCCCTTAACAGTAATCGACTCCCCGACAGCTCAGTATGCCCAAAACATTCTCAGCTCTTGTTTGCTATGCGCCGACCACAGGCCCAAACCCAAACCTGCAGTTAGAAACAGTACGGCTCTCACGGAAACTAAAGCAAAGCGAACTGGAAGTTCGGATGGTGGCGACAGGCTTGTGCCACACTGACCTAATCGTGGCGTCTAGACCTCCAAGCATGTCCAATTATCCAAAAGCTCTTGGCCATGAAGGTGCAGGGTTCGTAGAGGAAGTCGGTCCGGGCGTCCGGGTTACGTCTGTCGGAGATCCTATGCTCCTATCTTACGACTACTGTAAGAAGTGCGAGCTTTGTATAGCTGAGAGGAAGCATTAGTGGCAAGTTCTTCAGATAGTCAAGCTTTTTAGCTGTGGCGGTAGTCTATGAAACGAGTGTAATGAATGTCAAGAGACGATCTAGAATGAAGAAGAGCTCAAATTGCTGGCTCCGCTAGGGTGTGCATTGATGACCGGCTCTGGAGCCGTCATGAATGCCGCTCGAGCGAAGTCAGATGACATCGTTCTTGTTACTGGGCTGGGGGTTGTCAGGATGGCCGCTATTATGGCTGCAAAAGTCCTTGGGTGTAAAGAGATCATTGCCGTGGACCGTGTCGCTTCTTGTCTTGAGATTGCACAGGAGCTCGGCGCTACTAAGGTGCTCGACACCAGCAAGGATGGCTCAGACCTTGCCACCAGAATATCCGACCTAGTCAACAACCAAAGAATCGCGTGCACAATTTAAACCACCGGCGCGAGTCCTGTCATCAATGGAGCTTTGAGGTCGTTGGGCAATCGTGGCAAGTTGTGCCAGGTTGGCCTGCTACAACCAGGAGCTGAGCTGACTATCAATTTGCCTGAGTTCTTACGGCAGAGCATTATATACGAGTCCTACAGCATGGGTGAGACCACGGGAAGTGTTATGATACTTCTCATGCTTCAGTGGTATCGAGATGGCAAGTTCACGGTCGAGAAACATGTTTTTTTTTGTCCCCGTAACAAGGTTTACGGAAGCCGTGGAGGGCATAAAGTCGGGAACTATAATCAAGCCCATTCTGTTATGGTAATCATGCAAAAGACTGACTAGATCTTGTGTTTTATAATTGCTAATTTACGAAGCTGTTTCTCTACATTAGATGTTGCCGCTGCTGTGAAGCGAATAGATAAACAGAAACTACACTATATAGGCTAATCATGGAGGATTGTAGGTATCACGGGGTACTATTTTATATTAACCACGGGCTACTTCATATAATTTATCAGTTGTATATAGTGTTAGCTATTTAAACTCTGCTTTCTGTATTGTGTTAACGAAAGGGATAGTATACATTATCGGCGGCATAAATCCCGTCCAGTGCCTAAACTCTGTCACTGATCGAGGCAGACTTGCCCACATGAGGAGATTTCTCGGCGAGCTCTCGTTTGTGCTCGCCCTTCGTAATCATGTCATTTATCGTACGCTCGGCGACCTTCATAGCCTCCAAGCCCGCCGGTACACCGCAATAAATAGTTACGTGAAGAATAGCCTCGCGCACCTCGATCTCGGTGAGTCCATTGTTAAGAGCATCGCAGACGTGGACGCCGAGCTCGGGCCAGCTTTTAATGGCAATCGATATTCTGATATCTAGAGGGATCCGATTCGAATTAGCTAATTATGAACGGTTCGCTGAGACTTCCACGGGCCAAAATCTTACTCAGTAGACTGCGCTACTTGCGATCGAGTCCCGGACGGGACCAGACATTCCCCTAGCACCACCTGATTATTTATTATCAGCGACCTTACTAGCGGCGTGGCCTGTCTGGATTGGATGTGGCTGGCTTACTCGGTTACAAGTTATTGCCTAGGGTTGGCAAATTCGCTTGACCCGTTAGACAATACTGCGTCGACGTATGCATTGCCGACTACCTCTCGACGGTTCCTAAGTCCAGTCTCGAAGATTTCGTCTTGAAATCGTTGGAGGTCAGGTATGTTTTATTGGATAGGCGTGCGTGGATCACAAAGCAAGGCTTGTGTGCTGATGGCGCCGTGGAATTGGAAAACCGTAGTGTCGTTCTGGTGAGATAATCCACTATAGGCATCACTGAAGCTTGTGAAAATTCGTGGAGGAAAACTATAATAAGATATGGGTATAATTCTGCGTTCTAAACGGCAGAGACCAGTTGACGCCACCGTTGACCCGTGAGATGCCGGGGTCGGCACGGAACGGGACCGGACGGTATATCACTAGGTCTTTGATTCTAACTCCTAGATGCGTACGTGGGGGGTGTCGAGTTCTGAGTAGGCTAGATTATCGCTGAGCGAACTAGGATTAGAAAAGTCAACCGCCGCCGAGTTTCGACAGGAAGTATTTGATGAAGTGCTAGATATCGGCACCAGAGGGCTCCTGTAGTGCGTTCAGACTCAAGTATAAGCCCTACTTCTCCTTCTTCAGGACCTGTATCCTAACTGATATATACACTCTTCAAGACATCCGTAGACCTCCATGACCCTAGAGTCACCATAGGGCTGAGCCTAAGTATAAATATATTAATATAAACCTAGTTGCCAAGATGAACTGCGTAAAGCTTGTTATTTATTATATAAGGAAGCAAGTAAAGGGGGCAATCTTGTTATAACGGTATCTAAAGCAGTATACTCTCCCATAAGCGGGCCAACTTATGCTATTTATAAGGCTGGTTTAATTGGCATTATGAAAGCTTTGTGTAAATTTCTTCTGCTACTAAATATTTAAATAAATACATGAGTTATAATACTAACCTTGTAGTGATTTAAAAGGGTGCTATTAAGTGTTATTATATTATAAGATTGCTCCCGGACTCACGGAGACCGGGATGCTCCTAGTAGCTTTAGTTGCTTTCCTATGGGAACTCGTAGGAGTTTTGATATAAACAGTATCTACCTGCTCTCAGGCTGTTGCGTTCCTTGTGACTCATCGAGACTATTATACCCGTATAATCTAAATTATTAAGAATAGATTTACAGAGATTAAATCAGGCTATGAGGCCACTGCTGAGCTGATATATAGTAATACTACCACCAGAAGGATGACAATGGGCCCTGGGGCGTTTAAGATTATTTAATAGACCTTTGTAATTACTGTTTAGATACCTCTAGCTTAAATTTTAAGAACCTTAGTAATAAATACTATTCTAGTAAAATATTTAAATAATCTATAAGAGTAGGTTTATTGCTACTAGTTCGTAAGGAAGGATAAAATCTATAACTTAATAAATTTAGTAAGTTATGGGGATATAGTTAAAGCCTCTAAGGAGGGCCCCTAGCTAGTGACATTGGGCTATTAGAGACTTTAAGGCTTACTATTCAAGTACAAGACCAGGCACTGGCTGTTCAAGTCCCATTACCCAGGAGTTTGCAGTTCCCTCCCTGATGCACTTGAAGAGAGCTTTCTTACCAATGCCGTATTTGAGGCCGATTGCCATCCCCTCGGTTGCTACCAAGTTGTTGGCGAGAGTGATGTAGTTGTGCGCAATCTTCGCAACCTGGCCCATACCAAGGCCGCCGCAGAAGGTAATTGTGCCAGGTATACCAACAAGGGCTAGGGTATCACAGATACGGTTGCCAACCCTATCATCTTCGGTCGGTTCGGCATGGCCAACCATGAAGGATAAAGTCCCAGCATTAGCACCCCACATGCCACCTGATACTGTAGCTTCGACAAAGCTACCAAGTCCAGCGTCAATGATAGTCTTGCCGAGCTCCTGCGTAAACTCAATCTCAATGGTACTACAGTCAATGATAAGTCGCTCGGGGTTCTGAGAAGCTGCAATAACGCCGTTCTCGGGGTCGAGATAGACCTTGCGAACATGCGGCCCTGCAGGGAGACTGGACAGGACGACTCCAGCGCCCACCTTATTGACAAGGTCTTTTGGCGATGAGGCGAGTTCGATCTTACCATAACTGCCGAAGCTATTGATAAGTTGTTGAACAATGCCTTGGTCGAGGTCCAGAACGTAAAGAGTTGCGGAGGCAGGGATCGTCTTGCGTAGATTGCTGGCCATACCATAGCCAATAATACCAAGGCCTTGATGGATTAATGATTGATGCTAATGTTAATCATTTTAACATACCGATAATACCGAAATCAGTAGCCATTACTACAAAGTCTGACTGTTGCTGATATGGATTATTCTCAAAGGGTAGTATCTTGTAAATTAGGTAAGAGACAAAGATGTTTATCTGGAGAATCTAAACAGAAGGTTAATCCCTTTTATATCATCCTTTTAGATAACAATAACAAAAAATATTAATCTTAGTTAGTAGTTAACTTACATGACCTCCGTTTATGCCCGCTCACGTGAACAACTATCCTTGCTCCTACCCTCTAAAATTCTGTGTTAATCTATTTGTAGTTAGACTATTCTTTTTCTGACTCTTTGTTTATATTAGCGGGCTAGGTGGGTACGGTCCGTGATAAGCCTGGTGAGTACAGAGGAAGCGGTTAGAAGTTTTGTCTTGCCCCCCGGCTTGTAATAAGGGACCCTAGTAAAGTCAGAAAAAGCAAAAAAGGTAGCATAAGACTTCCTGACCTGTAGACCTTCTATAACCTCTCTATAAGCTATTAAGTGATTTTTTTAAGTTTCTAATGATCTAGTAGATTCTTTAATTATAGCCCTAAATATAGATATTATAACTTATACTTTTATTATTTCCCTTAAGGCCCCATATAATAATAAGATTTCTCCTAAAGTAATAAAAATCTTAGGACTTTTAATCTATTAGGTTAATTAAATATATACTTATATAATTAATAATAGGTTTAATTCTAATATATAATTACTAATTCTTAAAGATAAATATCTTAAAGATTATCCTTAATTAGGATAGCTAATAAAGGTAATAAAGGAAAATAAAGAGCTTATTATTAGTAAGGTATAGTATAATTACTTTAGAAGAAAAAAAACCTATATTAATCTTACTAATAAGCTTAATAAAGTAAGAATAGAAATCTTTATATTAGCTATTTATTAGATACTAGTCTTTTTAGGATTTTAAAAGATAAAGCTAATAAGGAAACTAGACTTAATAAAGTTAATAAAAGCTAATTATCTTACTTAGTATATTACTTATTATAACTAGATCTTAGAGGACTAGAAGTTAGTAATTTAGTTAAATAAAACTTTTATTATTCTTTTATATTAGTAAGAAAGTTATTATATTTAGTAAAGAGTAGATAAGTACTTTCTCTATAGCTATATTTAAGAGTATTAAAAGGAAGTTATAGAGTTTATATTTTAAGGCTCCTTTTCCTATAATAAAAAAGGTCCTTATTATTATTAGGTTCTAGAGACTAAGAAAGAAAAAATAGATTTTATACTTATCCTTAAGAAGCTTAATTATAATCTTAAGCTAAAAAAGAAAGAGGAATAGGAACTTATAATAAGAATAAGAAAAATAGATCTAAGAAATCTCCTAAGTAAAAAGCCTAAATAGTAATAAAATAAGAAGAATAGGAAACTTATAAGAAAGGAAGAAAAAGAAGGTATTAATTAGTAGTAATATTAGTAAAAGATCCTAATTCTAAAATTACTTTCTTTTATATAGTTATATAAAGAAGAAAGACCTGGTATAGTTATTTAGAAAGATAAGGCACTAATATATAATTACTATATATAGTAGTAGGTTTTTAACCTTATTAATATATAGTAACTTCTTTAGTATAGAAATAGCCCTAATTTAAATGCAATTAAAGTAGCCTGGTTATATTTAAAGAGAGAAACTATAAAAAAAGGTATACCTTAAAGTAAAAGTAAAGCTATTTATAGGTAAGAGGTAGCTTGATTAGTAATACTATAGGCTAAGATCTAGATATAGATTAAATAAATTTCTTATTATATTAAAAAAATTATTAAGCTAGAGGGAGGAAATAAGTACTTAGAAGGTAGGAATAATTAGATATAAAAAGGTTAATTTGGAAGTATTTCCTTACTTAGGGTAGCACTAGTGATTTTAGCGTAAGACAAAACTTTTGACCGCTTCCTCTGTAAGTCATACTTAGTTATTCTTAGCAGGTTGGTAGGGACGGGCTATGCTAAGTCTTGATTTTAATTAGTATATTGCGTCACTGTGACAAGCTATGTATATCTGACCCGAAGGAAACTCTGAATGGCTCGTTATCTTTACGGGCTGAGGAACCTCCTTCGGCAAGCATTACATTGTTTCGTATGAAGAAAAAAAACCCTGAACAGGTTCTATCTGTCGCTCAAAAAGCAGTTGAAACTGTCCCCAATGACAGCCCGATGGCTGTAAATTATTCCAACACCCTGGGCCGCCTGTTACGCCACAAGTTCTGCTTCGAGGGGGATCCAAGAGACCTGAATCAGGGTATTCAAGCTTTTGGACAGTCTATTAATCTGTTGAAAGAAAGTGACCTATCTAGACTTCAATGGTTACCGGACCTTAGGTATAACAGCTATGCTCGGTATACTCTCACAGGATCAACGCTAGATATGGACAAGACTATTAAGTTGGCTAGGAGAGCACTTGACGCCAGGGCAGGGAATGATCCAGACTTCATAGACCTTGCGATAAATCTTATCGTTCGGTTTCATAAAAGAAGCTTCGTACAAGAAACGAACGGACGTGAGCAGTCTCCGCTTCAGAAGAGGCTATTATCATGGCCCAAAAAATACTTAAATTATCCCCCAAGGATCACTCATGCCGCAGCACACTACTAAGTTTTCTCGCTGGCAGTTTCTCTGATTGAGATGTCCTCACCAGTACAATAGACGACCTCAATCAACACATATTGGCTTCGAGAGAGGCTATCGATACAACATCCATCCAGGATCCAGAACGGGTGACGCGACTTGCTGGTTTAGCTATCGGTCTCAGTGATAGACAGGCAAAGACTGGAGCACTAAGTGATCTTTTAGAAGCTATCAGGATAGCGACGATGGCGTTTGAGCAGACAAAAGGGGGATCTGATGGTTGGGCGACGCATGCTTGCAATTTGTCGGGCTACCTCCGGACACTGTAACAGAGAACTGATGAACAAATCCATTTTGACACGGCGATTTCATTAGCTAGAGGTTCAGTGGACACGACACTGCAATTCTCTAAGGCACATACGTCTCGGGAACTTGACAGCTTGTCTGATTGCTCATTTCGACAGCACAGGCTCCTTCGAAGACCTAGCAGAATATGTTAAGATGGGCAATGAGGCCAAGGATGCAACCACCAAAGAATATACTGAGTGGCCGGCACGACTGCATGTTCTGCGAGCCATGATGCAAAGAAGATACCAGATAACGCAAGACCTGGAAGATCCCGACGAGCCTGTTGAATTGACTCAGCAAGCACAGCTCACTCTAGGGCCAAACCACCCACAGCAAGCCGATACAATGTTTCTAATTGCACTGTTCTTTGCAGCCCGAAGCTCTTCAGCGACAGAGTTCTACAAAGCTGCTGCTCTGTTTCAAACACAATCACCAATCATAGCACGTATTGAGGCTGGTGTAAAACTGATTTCGGTATGCATGGTCCAGAAAAACATAAAGCGGGCTTACGGGGACGCCGAGCATATCGTAGATATCAATTCGTAAATGGCTGCGCGGTATATATCACTTTATTAAAAAGGTTCAAGTAGACCATGGCCCATGTACGGATATAACGTCAA
This sequence comes from Fusarium sp. NRRL 52700, assembly GCA_013396095.1. Classification (NCBI taxonomy): domain Eukaryota; kingdom Fungi; phylum Ascomycota; class Sordariomycetes; order Hypocreales; family Nectriaceae; genus Fusarium; species Fusarium sp. NRRL 52700. The sequence goes on along the minus strand of JAAQRM010000150.1, from coordinate 406,367 downwards.
CTCATTCATCAAGTGTGCCGTCTTAGCCAGTGCCCCGCAGTACTAGCTTCCGCTTCGGCTAACCGGCACGCTGTATTGACCAGGGTTGGAGCTAACTATATTAGTCATTCTTAGGGTAAGAAAAAACAGCAGAACGGCTTACACCCAAAATGGGTGAGCTACCACCGAAGCCTGTCCGCTGTATTTCCTCACCCCCTTAGGTTGTGCACCTGTATCTTTGCGATCTACGCCCAATTCAGGTAGGCGAGAGGTCATGAGACAAGCATTCGCGTATCGCCTTGGCCGCGACTAGGTCATTTGGGGAAGCTGAGGCTTGTCGCCCGGAATCCTCACGTACTACTCTCATCTCCGCAAATGGCAGGTAGTTGTGTCGAGCATGTCAGCATGATAAGGAGCACAGGAGAACCACCAATGATATCAGAGCTCACGATACCAAGTGACTGAAGACTTGAATGAACCATCACCTGTCGCGCTGTGCACCTTCCTCGCACGGATCCGCCGGCCCATGTTTCCTCTCGCTCACGGAGTGCCCTGGCGTGAAGTAAGATTGGAATAGGCTGCTTATCACTAAACTATCGGCAATCGAACACATTAGCTAGGGGGGTTGGCACATGATTTGCCTGGAGCTCTAAATTGGGGTAGCTTTCCATCTTCTCTACCTTTCCTTTTTCCTTCTCTCTCACTTCTCGCATTCCTACCCATCCCCCCCCTCTCTACTCCGTCGTCGCCACGATGAGTCTCAAGAACGAAAACAATGGCGGCAGCGATGCCGCCGACTACAAATCGGGTACGGTCGATTCCACGGCCGGCCAGCATAACCCCATCGATAACCCAGAGGCCGGGGCGACTAATCCCCTCCATAAGAATCTCAAGGGCAGGCACATGCAGATGATTGCCATGTAAGGGTTCAATACCAAGTACTCAATTGTATACCAACTAATGGTCCCTTTTCTAAGTGGTGGTGCAATCGGTGCTGGACTGTTCATCGGTTCTGGAACTGCTTTTCAGACTGGTGGACCTGCTTCTGTTTTTCTTGGTTTCCTGATTGTTGGTAAGTTGTGTATCCTGTATTGATCGCAACGCGACAGCTAACACGTGTGTTCTCCAGGTGTCATGGTGTATGTTACCTCGGATTTCCTTCGGTCGATGGATATTGACATAGATCATTTAGATACCTCATGATGCAGGCCCTCGCAGAAATGACTGTCCTGTATCCGATCAACGGTGCCTTCACCATGTACATCTGCCGCTTCGTTGATCCCTCCTTCGGGTGGGCGTGTGGCATCGAGTACGCCATCAGCTGGCTGACTGTCCTCCCCTTTGAGATCTCCGCTGCTTGCAATATGATCCATTTCTGGCCAGGTTCGCACGGTATTAACAACAGTGCTTGGATCGTCCCGCTGCTTGTCGCCTTGGTGGTCATTCAATTCTTTGGCGTCAGAGGATACGGCGAGGTATGTTTCCACCTATCTGAAAATTTTCCAGCCTTGAGATATATGGACGATGAGCTGACCGATTATCGAATTAGGTCGAATTTGTTCTCAGTTTGATGAAGATCCTCGCCTGCATAGGCTTCATTATCCTGGGAATAATTATCGACTGTGGCGGCGTTCCAACAGACGACAGAGGCTACATTGGTGGAAGATACTGGTAATGTTATGCGTACTTGCAGGTGGCTGAACTAGGCTAATATGGATTTTGAAACAGGAACGATCCCTACAGCGCATTCCTCAACGGCTTCCACGGCTTCTGCAGCGTCTTCGTCACTGCAGCGTTCGCCTACACTGGCACCGAGCTGACAGGACTGGCTGCTGCGGAAACAACCAATCCAAGGAAGGAGATTCCAAGGGCCTCGAACCAGGTCGCATGGCGAATCGGTATCTTCTACGTCGTCAACCTTCTTCTTGTCGGACTCATCGTACCGGCAAACAGTCCCCTCTACGGTAGTGCGAAGACCGCATCACAGGGGTCGCCCTTTGTCATTGCAATTGAGCTTGCTGGCATCAAGGTCCTGCCGTCGATTTTCAACGCCGTTATCCTGATCGCCGTCATGAGTGTTGCTAACTCGTGCACCTTCGGCTCGACTCGAACGCTTCAGGCTCTCGCTGCAAATGGTGCGTGCTGCATGATTATATGAACATGTTGTTTGTTTGAGACGCTAACACACATTTACTGTACAGGAATGTTCCCAAAGAAGATGGCCTACGTTGACAAGAAGGGTCGTCCTATTCCTGTGGTCATTCTCCAGCTTCTCTTTGGGCTGCTAGCATTTATCAACCTGGCGCATAACGGTGGTACCATCTTCAATTGGCTCCTATCACTGTCGGGTCTCACCATCCTCTTCGTGTACGGTGGCATCGCTCTGGCTCATATCCGCTTTCGCAAGGCCTGGTAAGCAAATAACCTGTTATTTTCTGGCCTGCTTTGTTCCTTCGATGACTAACTTCTAACAGGGCCATGAACGGTCATACCTTGGACGAGCTTCCCTACAAGGCCAATTGCGGCGTCTGGGGCTCCTGGATTTGCTTGTTGGTCTGCGTTCTTGCTCTGATCGCTCAGTTCTACGTCGCGCTTTATCCTATTGGCGGTCCTAACCTGGATGCAACAACCTTTTTCCAGCTCTACCTCGCCGGTCCGCTACTGATTTTCCTCTATCTACTCTGGAAGGGCTACAGCTGGATATATGAGCCATCACACCGCCCATTGTTCATCAGAACAAAAGACATTGATATCTACACAGGCATGAGGGAGATCAGTAGTGTAGGTATCTCTGCAGAGGACAGACGCGCTAGTGATACTGAGTTGGGAGAGGAAAAGCATAAGGGAGGTGCTGGGGCCTTTATTAAGAGTGCTATCCGTAATATTATTTAAACTCTACGGGAGTACATTATGAGAGGGTAGGCAGTAAGGGGAGCTAATTAGTAGCGCACATGGGATTGGATGAAGGTGTGTGTAGAGGTAGAGATGGAGTGATGGGTTTAATAAGAATAGTATTAACAATCCTATATCAAGAATTATAATATTATTATAATAATTAGGGTTTTAAATAGAGAAACTAAGACAGTGTTGCGTCTGAGGCGGCGGGCCTAGCACTTCATCTAGGAGAAGATCTATTGGTGGCGCTGAGCCTGCTGGAGAAGGGACCGGGCGTATTTGCTCTATCTCTACAGAGTAGATAACGTGCTGATATCAGATACTTGGAAGAGCAGTGTCCTAATTTTGTACGGGAGTTTGTTACACCTCGTGAAACGCTCTCGGCTTCTTCGGCCTCCTGGAAGACCCTACATACTGAGGACCCTGAATAGAATGTCGACGAAAGTCGGCAGCATGCAGGCTTCGCTAATATCTCCTTCAGAATCTGAGATAAAGTCAGCGGACGAACGCGGCCGGATTGTCATTATCAATACAAGCATGCTTCGTAGTGATGCGATTTTGGTCGAGACCCATCAGATCACATCTATGTCTTTGACTGGCTTCATTGTTCTATTGAGTTGATCATCCCAGGTAGAAAGCGGCCTACTTCGTACACCTTCCGAACTGCAAAAACTGGGATCATGGGTGAGGAATTGTCCATGCGGCCGCCCAATGGGGATGTCACCAATGCAATGCCCGTGGTGTTCGTTAGAAGTTGTATATACAGCCACTAACCAGTCCAGGGATATTTGTTCATGTACTGGCAAGGATACTGGCTTTTACCTTGCCATGTCTGCGTTCTCTTTCCCAGGCTTCATCTCCTCTTGCTTTGCGGCAACCAGATCATTACTGTCGCGGTTAGCTTAAGCTACCATATGACAGTGCCATCAGCCTAGCCCTGCAAATGGATCCCTCCTCACAATCGTTATTTCAGGCAGCTCGTGTTTTATTCCGAGGTCGGGAGCTCGTAATGTCTCAGTAGGACATGGCAAGGCCGTAGTCTGTCTCCTGATCGGGGGCGGATTGCCCTTATCCCCGAAGATCGAAATGACAGACACAATCGAGGCCGCCCAGCCGATTCTCACTGGCAACAGTGCTGCAAACGCGGCGTATGTCTCACCTGCATCTTGCCATGTTTACCGAAATTTTGCTCAAGTTGGTTAGCAGGAGGTTACATTCGGCAGAGCTATTAGCCTTCAGAGTCCTTAAACTATAAACCATACATAGGTTATAAATAAATCAGGTACGTACCCGAAGATGCTATTGAGTTTGAGAAAAACTTCTTTAACCTAGTTCACACACGAAACAGGTCCACAATGAAATTGCCAATCCCTAGTGTCTTTTTGCCAAGCTCAGGCTGACCCAAACACCCTTGCAAGATACAATCCAGCCAACAGGACAATGTCAGCTAATACCAGTACGTATGAAACAAGCTATTTTCAACATTCGTGCAATCTACTAGCAATAAATTGAAGCATATTGCCTTGTGCCCATCAGCAAAAGTCTTGTCAAGACCATCACAGGATATGACCCTTTGAGTATCGACAGTAGCATTTTGCCGTCTTTCCCAGCAGTAAAACACCCACTTATCGTGCAAGCTGGGTACGACAAGGATATAAGCATGACGGCACTAAGTTCTGTCTGCTGATTTAAGTTCTCAGCCGCGAGCCTCAACTGCAAATAATACTAAGTTTTGTGCGCTGGTTTAAGCTCTCAGCCACAAGTCCCAACTGCAAATAATACATCTAGCTAACAACTTAGACATTATACCATAATGACTAACCAATTACTACAGCTTAAAGCTGATATATGCACTGAACCTTGTCCCATTACAGATAGACTCTCTCATGCAGGGCTCTCCTATTGTGCCTTTTGTTGGTGTCACAAGGACGGACAAACCTCCATCGGCGTCCCCGTCAACTACTACATCGGCGGAACTAATGTACAATAGCTCCAGGCAATCGTGCTAAGTGTTTCTTCAGGAGTTTCCCCCTTTGAAGGAACAACCGTCCCCCCGGCGACATTTTCCCCTCATACGCCAGCTGCGAGGGCTCTCCCCAATGGCTTCAATAGTATCCTGGTGAAGCCCCTTCTTCTACCAACACTATCTCTGGCCCTGGAATCTAAGCTGAAACATTTGATCTTTCGTTTAAACCGACAGACAGTTCCCCTCATATAGCTCACACTTTTCACTAACTCTTAAACAACCCCCAGCTTCTCAATACCAAAAATCGTCAGCGGAATACTGTTTATTTCAACGAGTCATCTTCTGAGCCGCAGATGGCTATTGGGGAGGTGACACTGTATCACCAGATTGCAGCTACATCTCCACAGGGATTAGATGGAGTTTATTTGGATGTGTATTGCTAGTCCGCTAATGGTAAAATTGTCTCGAGCGTTGACGAACCTTACAAAGTTGCGGCTGTCGACATGGACCCTGAAGCTAGGGTGTAGAATTCAGACGACAATAGAGACCACTACCACTCATCTGCACTAATTTTGTGGGTGATTTGCTCATTTCTCAACGAGCTAACCTGGGATTTCACTCATAGCTGCTTGAGCTCCGTGACTCTGTCGATGGCAAAGGCTGACTATCGGGTTCTATTCGCGCCTCAAACCCATGATTGCACTAAACGTGGTCCCATTTATCAAGGTGCCTTGTCACTAGTGCCTGAAACAAATACAATGAGAACTGTGGCATAGCTGATGTTATATGTTAGTATGTTGCAATTGAGCCAAAGTGACTGCTCACGTTGTACCAGCGACCACAAGCTCGGTGGTCTTTGCTCTTGTCAACCCAGAAAGAACTAAAAGGTATACGATAGTCGACACCATGACGATGAAAATCCTCACCGCGGCTGTCGACACGACGTTGCAGACAACAATTGGCAGTAGCAAGAGTAGAGTGACCAGGCATATTAGTAGTCCTTTGGCGACACGTCCCACGAATGGACCATTGTAAATATGAACGTTCGGATCACACGAAACAAACCGGTCGTTCTATCCCTCTTAGTACATGCATCTTCTGTGTGAGGTGGACTTGGCATACCTCTCGGAACTTGGGCAGAAACTGTACCAGACGCTCCTCTATCCAGCTCTCAAATCCTTTGACTGCGTTGTCAAGAGTTGGTACTAGTGAGACAAGGTCGCGGTGATGCTCGAGGTAAGATGTCTCGTTCCCAGCCAGACACCCATTCCCTTCAACCCAGTTCCTAAGGCTTTGCACATCTCTCGATTCCGCATCGCTGAGAGTCAGTGCCAGATTAGTTTTATCTATGAAACTATCTATAATATTGTAAGCAGGACAGATGCGGTCAGTCAAGAAGGAACCCTTACCATAATCAACGAGTGCAGATTCTATTCTCGATAAGACTGATAGCCTTTCAGCATTTCGATCGATACGACTCTTGCCGAGAAAAATAGGTGCCTTTTCCTGTTGATCTATCTCATCGAGCTCGCTCTCTAAAATCGACAGCTGGTCCTGTTTTAGCAGAAGCAGCCTTGCTCTGAGTCTGTTAAAGCGTCGAAAGATGAAAAACGGGCTATGTGATGCGATAAGGGCTGTGAATCTGGGATAGCCTGGCCTGAAATCTTCAACTATCTGAGGGTTAGAATTTCAAGTCCATGTTGCTGGAGAGACACTTGACTTTTGCCCGGTTGAGGTTTCACTGATTGCGCTGGAGTTGCCGAAAGGGGAAGAATGGGCTGACCCGTCATGGTGTCGACGAGGTGTGATCGCTGGCACACAAACGGACTGAACTTATGCAGGACTCTAGGGCTTTACAAGCCACTTTCGAGGAGATACCAGTTACTTTAATCTTTGTGTAGACTCCTGAGGCACCCAATGAAGTGCCCCCACGTGCACATGCAAGTCGAGGCCCAGGTGGACACTATACATAAGTCCAATACCCGCTATTGTGTCGTTGATTCATCTTCCCTTTTCTCGCAATTCCACTAGCGTCCGTCTAAAATGTCTGATGACCAGCAGTAAGTGGTTGAAACTATGGAGTTGGAAGTAAGCTAATGCTCGTCACTGCCAGAAAGAATGTATCGCCTGAGTACGCCCCAGGCGGCAAGCGACCATTTGTCTCTGCATATGACAATGTACGTAATTGTTGTTATTTGGATAGCTCAAACTCTTGTACTGAACCAGGCTGTACAGGCGCCGAGCCTCAAAGTAGGAGATAGTGTTTATTTGCTGAACACGGATGGATCCCGAGAGGGACCGTATCTTGTTGCGACAGCACCAGTTTCCGGACAATGCACGCTTTGTTATACCAATGGGAGCCCATTCAGAAACAATGAGGACATTGACGTGGATGAGCTCGAGGCCTGTTGAACGATTGTGGCGGGATAAACAATGATAAGCACGCATGGCCGGGGCAAATGATTCCTCACATCATTTTGGTGGCATTTCAGGCAGAAATGCATTTGGGGCAGTGTAAGGCAGCCACAAGGCAAAGTACATTGAAACTACAATGCATATGCATACGAGTCCATTGAAGTGAGACCAATCACATACATATTCTGCTACCCCTCACGATAAGACTTGCGATAAGTTGGGCACTGTGAACAACGTTGCATACCAAGCTCAAGACGATCTAAACGAAACAATGGCCGGGAGTCAGTCTGCTTCGCCCAAGCATCATGCTATACTAATTGGCATCGACGCTTATCCTGCTAAATACAAGTCGTCGCTCAAGGGCTGTGTACGGGACACACAGCAAATCAGATCATTACTAGAACAGCAGCCCTTTCACATCAGCATCCAGACCTTGACAGCCACGCAAAGCCCTGACAGCAGTATCGCAGGTCCAGTTGAACATGCTGCCACGTTACCAACTGATGCCAACGTAATCAAGGCTTTCAGAGACCTGACTGACGCGGCTCAACCTGGAGATTTCATCTACATTCATTACTCTGGCCATGGCACCCGCATCGCTCCCACTGCCAAGGCATTCTCCAACCAGCATACTGGAGATCTGGCCCTTGCACTTCTTGGTGGTGAGAATGGCGACGAAGTGAGGCCTCTTGGAGGGTACAGGTTAGCGGTTTCTCTGAATGCGATGGTGTTAAAGGGTCTGGTTGTCACTCTGGTTCTTGACTGCTGTTTCGCAGCAAGTATTTATCGCCTGGACCGTCCTGATATTCGATTCCTTCGAATTGATCCAGATCTTTCATCTGCATACTTCGCCGACAAAAGCTCGTCAGAGCCAGATGAGGAAGCCCCTAGATCAGATTATCGTGATGTATCTATGCTGCCAAGCTGGTTGATAAACCCAAACGGCTATGCACTTCTCGCAGCTTGTGGTCCTCATGAAGAGGCGGGCGAGATCATCCACAAAGGAAAATTCCATGGCGTCTTGTCCCATTTTCTAAATTTGAGTCTAAGGGATGGCGGGCTAAATCGCAAACACAAGAACATCTTTTACCGTCTCAGCTCCAAATTCCGTGCTCACTCGGTTCAGCAAAATCCTGCATTGTATGGAAACAAGGACCAGGGATTCTTTGGCGAGCACAATTTTACCAACTCACGATCGACGGTCCTTGTTGTGAGAAATGGTCAGCATTTTGCATTGCAGGCGGGACAGGCTCATGGTGTATGCGATGGCGATGAGTTCATTCTGTACCCTTCCAGTGTCCTGGAGAACAACGAGGCCTTTCACACAAATCTGATTAAGACAACGGTAGCAAGAGCTGGCCCTTTAACCAGCTTGCTGCGCCTGAACGATTCCACCGTTGCGACAGCTGAGAATGACTGGGTCGCTGAGCCGCAAACTAGACGAGTTCTTGGAAAGTTCCCAGTATCCTTGAGCGGCAACATATCTACCCAAGATACCTGGCCAAAAGCTTTAACAAGATACGGGATGTCACACGCTGACGAGCACGGATTGACACCCAGGTTTAACGTCCAGGTTATTGGCAATGAGTACAAGATTCTGACTCGAAATGGTGAAGAAGTGATGAGCCTTCCTTCATTGCCGCAAAGCACAACAACTCTAGATGATGTTGCTGCAGTTTTGGAGCATTTAGCTCGATACGAACTTGTCAGGAGCCTCTCAAATCCATTTGTGGAAGAGGATTTCCGAACTTCGTTCGACATCAGTATCGTACGAGGAGGGGATCACTTTGGCCCAGACACTCTCATCAACGTTGAACAAGACGCAGGCAAGGCATCCATGTTCGAGCTGAAGCTCCAGAACCACGGTACAAAAGTTCTGTATCTGTACATTCTTGACCTTGGTCCACTTTGGCAGATTGAGGATATCTACTGTGGTAGCTACGCAGTGGTTCCCCCGTACAACCAGAACGAGAGATTCATGACAGGCAACTTTACCAAGAAGTTCAGGACTATGGTACCCGATGAGCTGAGACAGAAGGGAATTGAGGAGTGTCATGATACTCTCAAGGTATTGGTCACGTCTCAGCCAACTTCCTTTGATCTGCTGGAGCTTCCCAAGATTGGTCATGTTCTCAACAAGAGATCACCACCCGATAATGATAGATCTGGAGGCAGCCCTGTTGAGCAATGGATTGCATTCAGCTTTCCGCTCAGAACTTCTCTGGCAGCAGAATTAAGAGCCTAGAAGACATGTCAAACGTCTAGGTAGATTTCAGTTTTTGAGTCCTAATACTGATGTCAAAATACTTGGTGCACTTGTTATGAGTTTATGCAAAGCTCCGAGTGTCTAGCTTCGCTCCCCTGTCTCGTTTCTATATGATAGCCTACTAACCGTAATTCTCACTCTCTTATTTCTGTGTAACATGCGAGGTGCAAATCCAGACCCCATAATTAGCGTATCTCCAACAAAGGCGCAAGTTATCGTAGTAGCTCGACTGTATAAACTTGTCCCGCGACTCATAATCTTCTTTATACGTATCCATATGCGATCACGATCTTACGCGACGATATTGCAGATGATGTCATGGTTAGCTGGACTTGCATATGCGGCTATGAGGAATCGGAGATACATTCTACCAGTTAATAGTAAGCGCCAAGTCGCCCGCTATCTTACTGTATTCCGGTCGCCCGAGTAGTGATACGTCATTTGGCGTTACAACCATGTCGATAAGCGGCACAGAGCCTAACAAGGGATACATAAGACGATTTGGGCTTATGCCCCCACATCATAAAGGCCCCCTCTATGTGATGTGATATCCATTACTCGAAATCAATAACAACAATTGCCAGGGACACCAAACATTCACTATGGAAAACCTCGACCAACACATTTTGGAAGCCAGGAAAAAAATCCCGACAGATGCAGGAAAAGACGACACTGGGAAAAAGGCCCTCGCAGAGCTAGCAGACTTACTAATTACTCGGTACCGGCAAACTGGCAATACAGATGACCTTGGGGAATCGATACGCCACCAGATGCTGCTATGGCGCTCATTGGGCATTCCCACTGATGGCGAAGCGTCTCTCTGGTACATGGTCATTATAGATGAAGCCCTGGGTTCTGCTGTCCTATGTCGGTACGAAGAGACCAACGACCTGGAAGACCTTAGAGCAGCCATCACTATCTGCTGGCAAGTCTTCTTTGAAGACCCCAGTAATGCCGAGCACGAAGCAATACGGATCAGGCTACCATTTGTCTTGCGTAGCGGAACGCTGCTATTATATGAGAAGTCGGGAAACTTAGGCGACATTGAACTGGCGGCCTCATATTCGAGACAAGTTTTGCCTTTTATTCCAGATGATGTCGAGGACCGAGCCAACCCTCTAGATGAGTTTGCTAGAACTCTGTTCAAGAAGTACCAGGTGAAACAGGATCCAGATATTCTCACAGTTGGAATACCATTGTCAAGGGACGCCATCTCCTGGACTCCTGAATTTCATACTGAGAAACCCGCTAGAATAGCTAACCTCGGAGCCTGGCTGTTGCGACGCTACGAGAAAGACGGAGACACAATTAATCTTCTAGAAGCAATCGAAAAGACAGAGCTTGCCATCAGTCTGTTGGATAAAGACAATTTTAATCAACTGAGATTCCTAACGAACCTTGGGATCATGCTATTTCGACAGTTGGAGCTCACCTGGGATAAGAACGATCCTGATCAGGTTGAAATTATGGCATCGCGCGTCAGCATTGGTCGAGGTTTGCAAGTAAATGGCATTGCACATCCATTACTAGGAATTGAGGCGGCAAGAGATGCTATCCGTATCTTCAGGTTCCACGGAAGGCTAGAAGAAGCAAATTCCCTTGCGCAAAAGGCATTGCACTTATTACCCATGGCCTGTCATCCAACTATCGCACGCCAGGACCAGCAACACGCCATCCAGCAGATGTCGAGATTCGCTGCGGAAGCTTGCTCTCTCTCGCTTCTTGTTGGGAAAACGGAGGAGGCACTTCTCAGTATTGAATTCAGCTGTGAAATTATTCTATACCATTTGTTCAAGTATAGAAACAAACTTTCTCTTCTGGAACAAGACAGCAAGCGATCGGCAGAACGTTTTGAACAGGTGCGATCTACAGCCGCCCAGCCTGTAGATACCATGGACAAAGTCACTATACAAGATCGGATAGTGCCAGAACATTCTGACTTTGCCCACGACCATGACTTTGAGCTCTCGCTGATCCGACACCTACCAAACTTTGGAAACTTTCTCACATTGCCGAACTTGGACGACTTGGTCAAGGGAGCCTCTGATGGGCCAATCGTGATAGTGAATATCACTCCCCTCAGCAGCAATGCCATCATTATCCTAGCGTCTGGAAAACGAATCAGGTCCCTCAACCTACCAAAGGCAACCTCCGTTGGGAACTCATTTCTTGACAAATATTCAGAAGCTTTCAGTCGTACAAGAAAGTCCCAGGATTTAGATTCCCAAGATATAGTCAGCGATAAGGATCTGTACGACAAGCAGTTTCTGAGTTGGCTATGGACAGCGTGTGTCGACTCGATTCTCAAGGAGATCGCAGGCTCCCAGCCATCTTCGCTTACTTCTCGAGTTTGGTGGATCGGGACGGGTATCGCCAGCGGATTTCCATTTCACGCCGCAGGTAACTCTGAGGGTAGCACTTTGGATAATGTAATATCGTCTTACATTCCATCCATCACATCTTTGACCGAAGCAAGGGCCAGCATGATATCCAGTGGCGACAATGGCGAAAAAGCCACAGTCACGATCGTCACGATGCCCAGAAATTCAGATGGCTGTCAGCCTCCAGACCCTACAGAAGTGTTACGAATAACAGAGGAGACTCTTGGAGATACTGTAAGGGTTGTGAACCTCTCAGAGCCGTCACCTGAAAAGGTATTGGAGAATCTGCGGAGGTCTCATGTTATTCATTTCGCTTGCCACTGGTACTCTGATCCTCTCAACCCGTCCCAAAGTTACCTGCAAGTTCGCAGGGGTCTACCACCAGATGTAGGCGAGGGGAAACTGACAGTAGAGCTAATATCCAGTAATACAACCTTGGACAAGGCCCAAGTCGCTTTCCTCTCATTGTACCCCCCAGCAGAGGGCGATGCAAAACAATCGACTGACGGAGGGTTAGGCATCATTAGTGCATTCCAGTTGGCTGGATTCAAGCATGTTGTGGCATCTCCATCAAACACCGATGGCGCTTCTCATGTCCACTTTACCAAGAGCTTTTATCAGGCTATGAAAGAGAATGGATTGGGTGAGAACACGGATTGGCTGGTGGCAAAGGCATTACATGATGCTCTAAGGAGCGCTAGAGACCATGATGCAGATCCACGTTGGTGGGCTCCATACATTCACTCTGGTGTTTAAGCAATAGCATATATCAAGTTGCAATTGGCAGTCTGAGCTCAACTTTATACACACAATGAGTACTGTTGGGGACATTGATAGCAGAATCTAGATGGCATTTACAGCTGTCTCTAGAGGACGACATCGGGAAAAGTGGTTTGAGACAGGCTTTTTTTGTGGCTTGGATGGATCGTTGAAGGGACAGTGGCTAGGGCTAGGAAACGCATTCGACTTGTGTCAGAGCCAGACACTTGTCTCTATGTTGTGCGGCATCTCGCTCGCATCCTTCGGCTCCTGGAAGGCAACAAATGCGAGTCAATAGTGAGAAACACGGATCATTCAGCGGCAGGCGATAGATAAATGCACCCCCTCCAGAACTCGGTCGGGCTAGCTTGTACCGACCCTCTCCTCTCGTCAAGGATCGGCCAAGTAAGAATTGGAGAAACTGCTTAAACCCCACTACCTCCACTCATCGCTCGGGGGGGTCTGGGGCCTCTGGCTTTAGTGCATCCGGGCGCTGTAAGTATAAAAAGTAGCAGTCAAGTGGCCTCCGCAACTCGACACATTCGAAGAATTGCGTCTCTCTCTAGAACCCAAATATCTGTCATTATGTCTTTGCAAGTTGTTGATGTTCGTTTTGAGCATTATCGCAGCCCCGACACTTTGGGTGTCCATGAGCACAAACCACGCATTTCCTGGCGTCTAAGCAACGCCCCTTCAGGCTTTGAGCAGCAAGCTTATGAGCTGCGCCTGGAGAAGGTCGATGGCCCGAAAAGCCATGTCGTCTGCACTTCTCAAGTGGAATCTTCAGAGTCCCATTTAGTTCCCTGGCCAGCTGATGAGTCGCTCGCTTCACGTCAGAGATACACTGTTTGCATCCGCGTCCGTGGCAAAGGAGAAACATCCTTCTCCAATTGGAGCGAGCGGGCTTGGCTGGAGACAGGCTTGCTCAGCCGAAGCGACTGGAAGGGAAAATTCATTTCGGCTCCTTGGTCACAGAAGGATAATGATAAGCCCAAGCCAGAAGATCTCTTTCGCAAAGCATTTACGCTTAATTCCGGCATCGCATCAGCTCGCCTCTACATAACCGCGCAGGGCATTTATGAGGCAGAGATCAATGGCCGTCGCGTTGGCGATTATTTCCTCGCGCCCGGTTGGAGCTGCTACGACAACGAGTTAACATATCAGACCTACGATGTTACCGACCTTCTTGACGGTAAAGACAATTGTCTGGGTGTCCGTCTTGCTGAAGGCTGGTTTACTGGCAGATTGAGTTTTGATGGCGGTATACGCAACAGATATGGCACGCGCACAAGCCTCCTTGCACAGCTCGAATTGCAGTATTCCGACGGGTCTTCGCAGGTCATTACAACCGACGACGACTGGATGGTAGCCCAAGGACCCATTCGTCTGGCGGAGATTTACAACGGCGAAAAGTACGATGCTACTGTCGAGGTACCTGGCTGGTCCTCTCATGAGCACGTTGCTGGACATTGGGAAAGTGCCGTCGCGGTGCCATTTATATCTGAGAAGATCAACTTGACAGCCGGTTATCGGGAACCTGTCAGACGAATTGAGACGTTGAAGCCAATTTCCAAGATCACAACGCCATCTGGCAAGACCATTCTCGATCTCGGTCAGAACCTGGTGGGATACGTTCGAATCAAGGCTGTTCAAGGACAACGTGGCCATGAAGTCACGCTCAAGCATGCCGAGGTTCTCGAAAATGGAGAATTGGGTGTCAGGCCTCTCCGCAAGTGTGACGCCACTGATGTCTACACACTGAGAGGAGATGCTGATCCCGAGGTATACGAGCCTCGATTCACATACCATGGCTTCCGTTACGTTCAGGTCGACAATTGGCCCTCGGAAGACCAGGATGTTGTCGCTGCTCTCGAGGCTGTTGTTTGTCATACGGATATGGAAGAACAAGGAACCTTTGCATGCTCCGATAAGAAATTGAACCAATTATTCAGCAATGTCCGCTGGAGTATGCGCGACAACTTTCTCTCCATTCCAACAGACTGCCCACAGCGCGATGAGCGACTTGGCTGGACTGGCGATCTGGCCTTGTTCGCGCCGACAGCCACGTATATATACGGCTGTTACCCGATTCTTCGAGACTGGCTCAAGGGTGTATGGTTTGACCAGCAGCGGCAGGGAGGAGTGCCTCCAATGGTATCGCCAAACATTCTTGACAAATGCAGGATTTGGGGTCCTGTTTGGCCTTGCGCTATCTGGCATGATGTAATCGTCCTGGCTCCTTGGGCGCTGTATGAAGAAACGGCTGATCCTGCCATCTTGGCTGATCAGTTCGAGTCCATGGAAACGTGGTTCAAGGTCATCCCCAAGAACAAGGGTCGCTGTAGTCATTTATGGGACTTCAATGCTGATCAACTTTCTGTGAGTTTTCACGCATCTCTAGAGCCACTGTTGCTAACCTCGCTAGGACTGGCTTGACCCAAGCGCTCCCCCAGACGATGCTGCCAAAGCTACCACGGACCCTCCACTGGTAGCTAACGCATTTCTAATCAACTCTCTCGACATCATGGCACGCATCTGCGATGTTCTTGGTAAGGCCAAAGATCATTCATTCTACAAATCTTGGGCCGGCAACGCACGAGCAGAGTTCACGGAAGAATACGTCTCCCCAAGCGGTCGTCTTGTATCAGACACACAGACCGCGTACTCCTTGGCCATTTGCTTCAACCTACTCAACGAGGACCAGCTATCACGAGCTGGGTCACGGCTTGCAGAAATTGTTCGACGAAATGCCTTCCGCATCGGTACTGGCTTTGCTGGTACGCCTTTTGTCTGTGAAGCCCTCACCTTGACCGGCCACAGTAACGTCGCTTATTCCATGCTTCTTAATGAGAAATGCCCCTCGTGGTTATATGCTATCTCGATGGGTGCTACTACGACTTGGGAACGCTGGGACAGTATGCTGCCAGATGGATCAATTAACCCTGGTGAGATGACCAGTTTCAATCATTACGCTTACGGGGCGATTGCCAAATTTATGGTTGAACGGCTTGCTGGGCTGCAGCGGCTTGAGGCAGGGTGGAAGAGGTCGAGGGTTCAGCCTGTCGTCGGAGGCGAGTTTACCTGGGCATCTGCGTCACATCTCACGCCCTACGGTAAGGTGTCGAGTTCATGGAAACTCGAGGGCAACGAGACAGGAAAGCAGGTTATTTGTGTAGATGTAGAGGTGCCTCCCAGCACGACCATGGAAGTTGTGCTGCCTGGTGAAAATGGCACTCACAAAACTGAAGTTGTTGGGTCAGGAAGGTGGTCGTTCACAGCAGATTACGAGAAGCAAGGAGAGTGGCCCGTGAAGGAGATCAAGTTTATCTTGGCCAAGATTGTTGAGGAGTTTCTGAGAGAAGAAGAGCTCAGTGCACGGGCTCCGAATGGTATCGAGACTTAGCTAGATCAATTTCCAATACCAAGTCGACTTTAACTCCCAGTATTCTCTTCAGTGATGAAATACTACAATTCTAGCACGTTCCTTCGTAGAACCATACCTGGTGTAAGTCTACATGTCGGCAACGCCGCGTCCGTGGATGGCCTGAGATGTGAATAGTGTCTTGTTCGGTGTATCACCTCGCGAGAAGCCCCTCGTATACCGAATTCGTTCAACGCCTCGTTACTCTAATCAGCCTTGGAGGCAGTGGCATTCATGGGTTGCCAGGTTCATCGCACGATCCGATCATCCTTCCCGATACTCATGCATTGAATTCGGCGGATCAGCAACCGAATAAAGACCTGGATCACGAGTCAAATTCCTGCTAGATCTACCGAAGCATTTCCGAGTCACCTATAAAACCAACTCAAAGCCGGCGCTAGTATAGTCGAGCCGGCTTTGATGACTCGTTATTGGACTACGATAGCTTCCCCCTTCTGGTCTAGACCCTGGTCCCAGTCCACCCCCTTCACTTTTCTCCCCATCTGGGGCCCCGCACTTTGGTGTACCAACAGGTTGGAGAAGCTTTTCCATCCGGGGAACTTTGTACCGCTATGCCAATGGTGACACTCTCTTTATTATATAAGATGCATTGTCTGCTATCGCTGATCTTCATTTCCTATCACTCTCCACAAGATCCATTGTCTGTCTCTTGACTCCCATACTTTTTGCTATCTCTTACCAACATCCTGCCTCCCAATGGAGAAGCCTGAATCAACCACTCACGTCGAGCGATCAGACTCCAAGACCATCCATGTCTCTCCAGACCATACACGCGGTCATGCAATTCAACACCAAGAACATAGCCGAACCTACCTCCAGACCCTCCGACGCGACCCATGGCTTCTCCTATGGATCGGAGTCATGCTCTGGACTCTCATCGTCCGCGGCTTCGAAAACCAGTCTTCTGGTTCTGTAATCAGCATTCCTGTCTTCAAAGAGCGATTCGGAAAACAACTCGACGACGGTTCATACTTTATCGAGACGAGCTGGCAATCTGCACTTAGCGGAGGCTCCAACGGTGCTGCCATCTTTGGAGCCTGGGCCTCATCATACTTTGCTGATCTGATCGGCTTCAAACCTGTCATCCTGATTGCTGCTGCTATCAACATTGGATCAGTTGGCATTGAGTTCGCGTCTACTTCAATCGAAATGTTTTTCGCTGGCAAGATGGTCAACTTTATCGCCATTGGCGCGTTCCAGAACCTATGTACAGCATATGTAGCTGATGTCTCGCCACTGGCCATTCGATCAACCACAATTGGATTCTGCAACCTTGCTCAATGCATTGGTCCCTTCATCTCTGCCATCCTCTCCAACTTCAGCTCTCAGTGGGAAACAAACTGGTCCTGGCAGTCTCTTATTGTTGCCCAATGGGGCTTCGCAGGCGTTGCTCTGGTCGGCCAGCTCTTCATGCCTGAGAGTCCTGTCTATCTGGTCCGCAAAGGCAAGATGGAGAAGGCACGCATCGCTCTCGAGCGCATGTACTCAGACCCTGAAGACGCGTCTGGTCATCTGGAACGCATCAAGTTGACTCTCGAGGAAGCCGACTCACAGAATCTTGGCTCATACCTTGACTGCTTCAAGGGCACCAACCTTCGACGATCACTTATCGCTATCATGGTGTTCCTTTCTGAGCCCATGTCAGGTCTCGGCTTTGTCTCCAACTATGGTGCCCTTATGTACCAGTATCTTGGAATCAGCGACGCCAAGTCCTTTCAGATTCAGATTGGCGCTCAAATTCTCTCCATGTCTGGTGCAACCATTGCTTTCCTTGTTGGCGACTTTTATGGACGCCGACCCATGTACCTCGCTGGATGCATTGGCCTCTGTCTGCTTCTCATTTGCATGGGAATCTCTGGCTCGGTCAACACCACCGCTGCTGTCACTGCCTCCGTTGGCTTTTACACCATGTACAACTTTTTCTACAATGTTGGTGTTGGATCGACTGTGTACACCCTTGCAGGAGAGGTCCCCACGTCCGTCCTCCGTACCAAGACCCTCGCCATCTCAATCTCCATCTCCTCAGCCGTCAACACTATGTGGTCGTTTGTTGCACCTTACATGTTCAACCCTGGATATGGTAACCTTAAGGCCAAGATCGGCTTCGTCTATGGTGCTTTCATGGTGATCTTTGCTGTTTTGGCATTCTTCTTCGTGCCCGAGACTCGCATGCGAAGTTACGAGGAGCTAGACGAGCTTTTCATGAACAAAGTGCCTACGCGTCAATTCCGCACTTATGTCACTGTTGCCGAGCGTCGCGCTGAGGAGGCTTATGCCATTGAGAATGGCCTGAAAGATACTGTCAAGGATGTCTGATATCAAGCATTGATGGTACATCAGCATTGCATCAGAGCTTCCCTGCTTTGACTTCGTTTCCGTAACTAGTTATAGCTAAATTAATAGTGACATACTGAGACTTGCCCATTTAAATATTATTAAACTCTTTATAGTATTTGTAGTATGTGTTGGATCGATTAGAGTAGCCATTCTAAGAATAAAACTTCTTCTGCAGGGTAAGCATGTCTCTGGGTTCCTTGTCTCTCAATGCACCAAACACTAGCGATTGCACTACAGGCAATTATCAAGGCCTCACCTTGTACGACGATACGAGCCAGTAACTAGCCCTGGTCTAGCTGTGATGTCTCTCACGGTCCAAACATGTCCCGATTCTACCTTATTGACCATGCATTTGCTGCCCCGGGTTGTGGGGTCGAATTGGGGTTGACGAAACCGGGTTCTTAAGTCAAAGATGAGGGGCGCTTTTAGCTCCGGCTTTGACTATATCCGATTGGCCATACGGCACGGCTTTGACTTGCTGTCATTGGTCTCCATCTGACGGTCCACTTCGTTTTTTTAACCGTCATTTTCTTACTAAGTTGACACCCGAATTATTTTAATTCACCCTAATGACAACATCATCGCGTCGCGTCGCGTAGCGTAGCGATCACCAAGAGGATTTGAGCCTTTGACCATTGCCTGACGGTTAATATGATATCCATCTTAGCTGCGCTTTGCGACCATCTCTCAGTTCTCGCTATCATAGTTCTGGATGTCCATAATCATGGCCTGAGTGATGCGACCTCGTTCTACATGGGCATCTCCGCTTGCATCAACACTGGCAGCAGACCAGCTATCATCTACCTTGTCTTCAAGAGCAAGCGCATGAGCAATGAGAAACTTGACCATCCATCTGTCGAACCGGTAAGACTCTGCATTCATCGACTGAATGCAATTTTTCTGAAAGACAACCAGTCGTTTGATCTGTGGACTGATGAGAAATCGACGACGAGTGGAAGCGTATGGACTTACCATCATCTCCACGCTGGGCCAGTAGTTTCTCAATTGTACCAGTGACTCGAGATTTGAACTCAGCCGGTCTCTAGACTCCTCAAGCTCATGCGACTCCCCAAATAGATATGTGTGCAACAACACCGACGAGGACACAATCGTCACATGTCCCACAATGTTGTAGAGTGCTTCGGCCCCAGGGACCTCCCGTGAAGCCTTGAGAACGTCGCATACAATGGCAGCATGGGCTTTGCAGGAGCCAGCGTACTTGCGGCCGTTTCTTGTCGGCGGTCGACGATGGTCAAGGTATTGGTAGAATAATAGTGTGTAGTAGTGATGATAGCCCAGATGAAAGGCTATGAAGACGCGTCCTAAGCCACGGCTGACAAAAGATGCTAGGTTTTCCCTCGAGAACATCAATCCAGGGCCTAATCCCTCCTCGAAAGCACTGAGCTGAGCCTCAAGTCGTTGCACTGACTCATCTATGAAGCGTTCGTTCCACTCAACCCCATTCGCGAGTTCTTGCTGAAGGTTCTGTATCTCAGCATATAACCCGACCAGTCTGACCATATGAGCCCATAACCCAGGCTTCCAGTCCAAGTCCGCGACGTCTCCGTCTCCCGATCTCATGTTGTAGAACATGTATTCGTCGAGTGGTCCTCGAGGTTGTTTGGTTCGCCATCTGAACTGTGGCGATAGGTTAGAGCCTCCACTGGCCCAAGTGTCGATAATGAAGCACGTCCAGAATATGCGTCGCTTGACTTCTCGCATCACGCCATCATCGCTCTCGTCAATCTCACCCAGCTTTAGAATTTGAGTCATTCGGCTTGCAAGTCCTGGTTAACAATTAGATATGGTCCTAGCAGAAACGAAGGGCCGAGGACGAACCAAAATACAAAGACTCAGCATCTGCGTCGCCTTCTCCAAAGAAGTTGTTTCCTACAAGGATACAAGCTTGGATGTTCTCGATACAGATATGTTCCAGGTCTTGCTTCAGTGCTGCGGTAGCTTGAGCGCGGTACATCGGCCCACGAGCAACAACGACAGGGTCTGTGGCGAACCTGGATTCTCCTCAGAGCTGTTAAGCGTACATCCGCAGAACAAGACCTAGGAGACATAACATACCTTGCAGATAAACCCAGCATAGCAAGAAGAACAGGCTGAGATACTGTACCTTGTGCAACGCTGGCTTTAAATGTAGGCTCGTGAAAGAGGCTGTGAGGGGAATCATGGATGAATCGAAAGTAGAGATCTACCAAGTACATCTTTTCATCCTGTGTATGGGTAGACTGACTAAGGCATCGAGGCTCCTGGATTGCTGATGATCTTGGAAGCTGAGGGCTGGTGATACTAGTAGTCGTACACTGCAAGTTTCGCTGAACACATTGGGAGCATGGTGCCGAGCTATCTACCCGATCGCATCTCCGCTTAGAACTTCTACAGTTCAAACACGCTGTTGAAGGTCGCATTGCCACAGTCTATTAGGTCAGAGATTGCATCGTGAGGCGGAGTGGCACGGTATTTAGAACGTCATGAATGACCATGAGGTGACGATAGAGTTAGAATTAATGGCCCAGTACTCCGTGGTTCAGCGTTAAATTGCTCCACTAGACCTAACGTGGCAGGCTTCCCATACTTTAGCCGAGGCTCAGTTCAGTACTATGCGGTGACAGCTCTTTATCACTTGTATCTTTCAATTTCTCCCAGACTTCAGAATAAAAATAAATGCATCAATTTTTAAATCTAGGCCCAAGTGTCAAAATCAAACATGCCAAGGATGGCGAATAACTCTTCTGCTCCGAGGGCAGCAGTATCTCCTACTTGTCCTTCGCCAGACGTTGGCTCTGCAGTGAACGGCAAATCAAATGGCATTTGTGCTGGCTGTGAATTCATCGTTATAGCTGCTGATATCTCACGGAGAGGTCCTGCTGGTGCTTACGTTGACAGCCGCGAAGCAAGATCTCCACGTATTCGTGGAAAGTCACTCGTCACCATTTCTTGACTCGTTCTCATAGTTGAGCGATTTACAATTAGCGCTCTTAACAGAGGCAGATTTCCCTTGATGGTAGTCGTTGAAATGTCTGATATCGGCATTGGCGGTCGATTTGGTCGGTCAACGAGGGGAACTTCCAAGGCCAGAAGCTCAAATACCTCTCCAAGACACTCGGCCTTTGGCCAACGATCGGTCAGTAATGCTAGAATATTGGAACATGTCCTGAGGGCGTGGGGAAAATCGGGTAAATAATAGCTCTCAGTTCAATATTCTGGAGGTGTCGCCCAGCAGCAGTATAGGATCGTCACGCTGGACTGGAACTGGACGATGAGCCACGCCAGAACAGATTAGCAATGTTGCAAGAGAATCTCTGGTTATAGCTGTGACTTACACCGAGCCATGCTTGGGAAATTTGACGATCCATCTGAGACTTTCGAAATATAAGGCACGCTTGTGAACCAATCTATGGCGCAACACACCTACCGGATATTACTTGTATCATGACTCACGCCCGTTTTTGATAATGAGGATAAGGACATTATTTTCTACACCGCCTCGAGAGGACACCACCAAGAGATTGGAGGGATTCTCCCTGGTTCTATGCCGGCTGGTAGTGTCAGTCTATACGAAGAGGGAGCCATGATTGTGTCAGAGTTTCTAGTCAAATATGGCATATTTGACGAAGAGATGATTACAAGGGTCATGTCGGAGGAGCCCTCAAGACTTCCTGGCTGCTCGGGCACAAGAAAGCTTGCAGATAACATTAATGACTTGAAGGCTCAGGTCTCAGCGAATGCTAAAAGAGCATCCTTAGTCTCGGAACTGATATCAGAACATGGCTTTGAGAATGTGGATTTCAATATGCATGCCATCACCGATAATGCCGAGGGCCTGAGTTCGAGATTTCCTTTTGCGCATGTATAAAGAACGGGAGGGAAACCCCTATTTGCTCTCGACCACATGGATGGTGGCACGCATACTGGACTGGTACTGGTGAGCAAGGTCATCATTCCTTTAACGCCCCTCAGGTCATCGCTCAAAGTCCCACTCTTTACGTCATGCACTGCCTCATAAACCAGGATATTCCTCTGAATGAGGGTTGTCTCCGCCCCCTAACATCCACAATTCTAGAGTGCAGTATTCTCAATCTATCACCTGAAGCGGCCGTTTGTGCCGGCAATCCTGACCTATGTGCTTATCAAGGCATTTGCAGCATCCGCTGCTAGTCAGGGTGACTGCAACGTTGTGTCCTTTGGCATCGATGGTAATATCGACGCTGAAACTGGCGAATTGATACCTTATACCGGCTTTGGCTTTTGTGAGACTACTTGCGGCGGGAGTGGTGCTGGTCCGGGCTGGCACGGCACAAGCGGCGTGCATGTCCATATGACCAATACCAAGATTTGCGATCCAGAGATTATAGGGAAGCGATATCCTGTAATCCTGCGCAAGTTCAGCATACGGGATGGCTCCGGCGGTAAAGGCCAGTGGAACGGCGGCGAAGGCGGCCGATGGTGTAGAGTCGTCGGACGCAAGGACTAGTTGAGAAGGGCGACTGGTTTGTTATTGATACACTGGTTGAGGAGCTTGGGATGACATCCAGCTGGCCGAGACTGTGCATCAAGAAAGAAATGCTTTTGAGAGAAGATTTGTGAGCCAGTTTCAGTTGGCCCAAGAGACGAGCAATTGAAGCTTGGTACATTGTTTAGTTTTTCTAATAAGTACAGTTTCTTACCATCAGAAGCTCAAACTTTTAGAGCAATATAATATACCTATCGCGACTAGCATCAATTGAAGAATAATTCCTGCTCTCCTACATGCTTCCAAACATCATTTAATACACCAGCCTGTCGCTGAACAAACTCGCCATATCCCTTCTTGCCTACTATCTTTTTGTTATCCCATACGACCGTACCGCGCAAGATTGTATATCTTGGCCAGTTCTCCACTGTCCTGCCCTCGTATGGCGTATAGTCATTGGCATGGTGTAGTGTCTCGTTTCGAATTACCACATTGGGCAACTTGTCGTTCGGATACCAAATAACGAGATCGGCATCTGACACGCCAGGCATCATTGCTCCCTTCTTGGGATATAGGCCATATAACTTTGCCGCATTTGTGGACGTCACCTCCACAAATTTCGTCAGGGGCAGCTTGTTAGCAGAAAACACAAGAGGGAGCCTTGTTTCTACCCCAGGAATTCCATTGGGAATGTGCCTGAACTTTCCGACAGGGTGGTCATGGGTAATGCAAGCCTTCTTGCCCTTTTCTGCATCATCATAGGAGAACGGACAATGATCCGAGCTCAGAACAGTGAATGTTCCATTTCGTAAGCCCTCCCAAATAACATTCTGTGATGCTTCATCGCGTGGAGGTGGTGAGCACACGAACTTGGCACCCTCGAAGCCTGGCGCATCTAGATCGTTGCGTGTAAGAAAGAGATACTGCGGACAAGTCTCTGCAAAGATAGGCTGGCCAGCTGTCTGGGCTTGCCGAATGCGATATGTTGCATCTGGGTCACTAATATGCACCAGCAAAATAGGTGTATTAGCAATGATAGAAGATAGCACAATGGCACGGTTGGTTGCTTCCGCTTCGAGCGCAGGCGGACGGGATGTTGCATGATATTTTGGCGCAAAGAGTTTGCTAGCTTCAAGTTGATCCGTCAGCCAGTTCAGAATGTCACCATTCTCTGCATGGATCATGGTGAGAATATGGTTGTTGCGAGCATGGTGAAGAACTGATAAGATTTGATCGTCGCGGAGCTGGAGCGCCTCATAGGTCATATATATTTTGAGGGATGTGACACCCTCGGCTTTGAGCATTTCAAGCTCAGAGAGAGCCGTCTCGGTTGGATTGGAGACAAGGAGATGGAACCCGTAGTCGCAGTAGGTGTTCCCTTGAGCCTTCTCGTGGGCGTCAGCCAAAGGCTTCAGAAGTGAGGGCTCGTGCCTCTGTTGGGGAGCGAAGCAAACGATGGTTGTGCAGCCTCCAGCGATTGCCGATCGGGTTCCTGGGTTTGGGTCAAAACAAAGCTTCATGAATAAGGTCCTGTGCTGTCTTATCCGACTTACCCGTTTCAAATGTATCAGATGAGGAACCCTTGCCAAACATGGCAGGTTCTTGAAGATGAACATGGCAATCAACGCCACCAGGCTATCCATCCATTGCCGTGTGAGCGTTTGTTTTGTCCAACAGTGGGAATGACACTTACCGTCACGTATGCGCCCTCAGCGTCAATTGTCCTTAACGCATTGGTCTCAGCCAGTGATCCCGATGGAGCAAGTAAGGCTATTTTGCCATCTTTAATGGCAATGTCGTAAGCACCTGCATCAGAAGCTGTAACGCATACACCATTGGTGATAACGAGATCAAATGGCTCCATGATGCTTCTCATACGAGTTTGCAGTCGCAGGTGTTTTACGTCCAGTAATAGTATTGATAAGGCGGTTTTTTGGTTTAGGCTGGCAGTTTTGAGCACTGGAATAGCTACTGAAATAAATATTTAGATTTCCTGTCTATGACAAGCGAGTTGGCTCCCTCAACTTTCTATTACCCCGCATTGGCGGGGCAATCAAGAGAATTCGGACGGTTCCGAGGGTTGAGTGCGAAAGATATGAGAAGAGAAATGGCTTATCGGAGGGTTGAGCTGCTTGTAGATTGCTACCGTGTTAAGTCTAGTTCAGTTCTTCTTATCGGGAGGGCTGGTCAATATGCCGCTCAGTTTAATGCAGCATTACTATCTAAGCGGTGAACTCTGCTTGATCGCAATACATTTCCATTATAATAAATTATCCCAAACTTGGTTGAAAAATCTGGCATTATGGCAGGTAACAACAAAATCGGCTTGCCATCTCTAGAGAACAGCCCCAGTAAACCACTCTAGTCCCTCACTCGAGAGAAGTTTCTCAATGTCAGAAATTTCATGATCCAAGTCCAAGTCTATGTTTTGACGGAAATGAGAGACAGAATCTGTAGCATCAGTAAATCGATCCGCATCGAGGAGTAAGTATGTTGGCTGCGTCAACTCTAACGAGGACTGCGCAGGTATTTCATCAGAAACGCGTCTTCGTGTCTCGAAACGATCCGAAGATCTCCTAGCTCCGTACTCATTACTCTCTGTATAGTTTGATGCCATATAGACATCCCCGTCAGGTACATGTGGCATGCGGTTTTGTCTTTGTCTGGGTCTGCTCATCCCTGTCGGGCAATTTGTCTCTCGGTTTGACACGCCTCCGGGATTGTGATTTCCAAGGTGCTGCCCTTTCACTGCGTCTAGCATTTTCTCCGAAATTGTCTCGAAAGCGTCACGGTACTTCTTTGCGCTTGGCCACTGTTCTGTGATGACATATAGTACAGTGGAACAGGCCCCGACATCGCCGATGCGCTCCACCGAATGGATAGAGGGGCAAAGACGGATGCAGTAGATTAATGTAAAGCCAGCAAGAAAAACGGCGTGTAGATCTCTTAATGAGAACGGAATCGGTGAGAGACGATGGAGGCGCCTGTAGAGCCGGCATATTTGCCCAGATGACTCGGCGCATGCCGCGTAGTCTGCTGTTTCGAACGGGTAATTGTGACAGTTTTCAGTCATTAATGGTTGGAGCAAGGACCTTCGGGCTTTGTGATATTCTAGTAACAGCTCGTTCCTTTCCATCTCGACAGTCCTTTTGACAAACCCTTGATCCTGGGGAGTTTCTGAAGACGACGACTCCTCGCTATCAGCACTATCCTGTTCCCGAAACAGGTCTGTAAGCCTTGTCGAATCATCAGGCCCCTCGGAAGCGTCTTCACGGAACGTCGTCAAAACTTGCTTTTTCCACTGGTCCAGTTGTTGGAGCAATCTAGACGTGGTCATTCGCAGGCCCTCTTTTGATGGGGTTTTCTTCATTCGTGACAGGGCCAGGCGAATCTCGCTGTGGATTTGGTAAAGCTGTATATGTTGCCGGTGAAAGTTGAGTGCTATTTTGAACTGTGACCTACGGTCCAAGTTCTGCTGCTGCATTTCATCTGGAGTGGTGACATGACTATTATCGTCCATATCCGTCGGCAGTGGAAGATCGATTTCTTCGTCAGAGAGAGCAAATGGTCGGCCTAGAACTAGGGCTGTTTTCCTCTCAAAGATATAGGCACTCCAAAACAGTCTCTTCCGATGGTGGTCCATTTCCATATTTTGGCGATCCACGAGGCGCTGTTTATGGAGTCCAAGTTCAAGACATTGACGAATAGCCAGGCCAGCAAGATGCCATACACTGGTACCTTTGGTTGGCATGATCTCGTCAGCGAGCGGACACATGAGTACAAGGAGTATCGATAAGGGTCAGCCTACCATAAGGAGAGCGCATTGAATGGATGGCCAGAAGTAATGTCACTTCGATGGACTTGGTACTCGTGAACTTGAGATCCTGACGAATATGCTCCATGGCTCGAAGAAAATGTCCCTCAGAAACTGTAGTCGAAATGCTAGACTTTTGAAGCAGCTGAAGACACCTGGACCCAATGGCATATACCATATGCATTATTGTCAAGTCAATTTGCTCAGTACAAGCAGGTTCTTGCCCACCTCGTCGTTTGGTGATGGAACGATGCAATTGCCACAACCTTTCCACATTCAAAAAGGGATACAGGGGATGCACCAGTGTCAGATAAGCCCGTATATAGCTCGCTCCTGCATTATATTTGGGAGGTTCGGCCAATGTGATGTTTGCTTTTGGTACTTGGTGAGAGAAGGGTCTGTCTGCGAGCTGAGGTAGAGACACGTCCACAGGGTTTTCCCCCGAGTCGATGGCAACCTGTACAAAATGGGCAAGGCTTAGACCAGCTGAGAAGCCAAAGTAATGAGGTTCAGCCCCTGCGCACGAGGATAGGACCCCCAATCCTAGCGCAAGTTGACCAGAACGCTCTGGTCCAGATGTGACCTCTGTAATTTCTGGTGAGGTTGGCGCAGGGCTCTCAGACTGAGTGGTGGCTGGGAACCTTGCTGTTGTTCTTGAGCGAAGATTCCCAGTGCTGGGAACCTGGATTGTAGAAGTATCGTCCATGGCGAGATTTGCCTCGAGTTGGCGAACTCGCTCTTCCAGCCTCTTGACATAGGACGATGGGTACGCTTGGTTGCTGTATATGCACGATACCTTTGCCTTCTCGCAGTTTGAGCAGGCTGGGCTCGAGTTGTCGCACTAGATTTGTCTCAGTCAGCATGGAGATCGATCACGACTATGGAGTTGATGGCTATCTTGCCTTTTGTCGTCGGCTCTTGCATCGCTGACATGCGACCAAGACCCGAGGTCGCTTTGCAGGACGTTCGTATTCGGCCGTAATCTCTTCTTCCATGATGCAATCGGATCAGAGCGACAACTTTTACAGGTTGTAGAGAAACGGATGTGCTCCGAGTTATGGATTGTTCGTGCCCGCCTCATCGTTATCGGCATCGGACTGGCCCGATGTTCAAACTAGCCGAATGCGGGCTGGTTAATGCGTGCACAAGCCTTATCAGTCTTATCAGTGATTTGTTATCTGTGATTGCGGACCATTCCGACTCATAAAACCCGTTCGGAATCATACTTCCTCTTCAAACTGATCTTGACCATTTGCGTACGTGCAGTGGCGGTCTTATAATATGTTTTTGTCAATGGAAGTACGCATCTGAGTCCTGATAGTACTGCCATCATTTGCACTGGCTCCTAGTCAGGTCTCGCACAATAATTATGAAGTCATCAACTCCAATTCCCCGCCGAGCTCGCTTGGGTATTATTGTTCCCTCATCAAATACGACACTCGAGCCATTGACGCAGCAAATGATTCTTAGCCTTTCACATTCGGGAATAGAAGTTAGCCTTCATTTTGCGAGATTCCGGGTTACCAAGATTGAACTCTCTGCCGATTCAAACTCTCAATTTACCCTGGAGTCAATGCTCGTGGCAGCGGGGCTTTTAGCCGATGCAAAAGTCGATATTATTGGCTGGAGCGGCACATCCGCAGCCTGGCTGGGGTTTTCTTCAGATGAGACTTTATGTCAGGTGATTGAGAATACTACTGGTATTCCAGCGACATCATCGGTGTTGGCCATGAGGGAGATTCTACTCCACAGCGTGGCTCCAGAAATCGGCCTCGTGACACCATATGTAGCACAAGTTAATGCTGCAATTCGCGCCAACTTTGCAACAGAGGGGCTCTCCATATCAGAAACAAGATCTCAATGCTCTGGTCTGACGTCAAACTTTGATTTCGCGGCTGTTCAAGAAAAGGAATTGGATGAAATGGTTGCACAGGTTGTCGAAAACGGAGCTCGGGTTATTCTCATCATGTGTACCAATCTTGCGGCTGCACAAAGAGCGATATTCTGGGAGAGGAAATATTCTGTTACGGTTTTAGACTCGGTTGCCACTGTGCTATACGGCATGCTACGCCACCTCGGTATGGCAACATCAGGCCTTGCTAGCGAATGGGGTTCATTATTCAACATCGAAACAGACCCGGTCCCCAACAGATAGATGGTAGTAGAGAATAAACTAGCGGTAGAATCTGGTACTTATCAGCACTTGCTTGAGTCGGGATGACAATGTATTTTCCATTTTATTCTTTGATAACGAGCCTGTGAGTCTAAGCCATGCTCTCTATCTGATTGCTTCCCATACCGCTTATATAGAGGCACGCAACACATCCCATTCCTTATCCATCCGGCGTTGATAGGTCAGAGCGCATGTTTTCCTCTTCAAGAACTGACCATACCCCTTGGTGCCCGTTACAATGCCATCCTGAAAGACCACCCTACCCCGTACAAGGACAATTCGAGGCCAGTTCAAAAACTCTATACCCTCATACGGCGAGTAGTCACAGCCATCATGCAGGTGCAGATTATGCTCCAACCGTCTAGGCGGGAACGAATCCTGTGTATGCCATATAACAATATCGGCGTCTGATCCGATTTGTATGGCGCCCTTGCGTGGATAGAGGCCATATAATTTCGCTGGGTTTTCAGATGTGAGTTCGACAAACCTCTTTACATCAATGCACTGACGCTTGAGGACACCTTCAGAGAAGAGCAAGGGTATCCGTGTCTCGACTCCAGGAAGACCGTTGGGTATTTTTGTAAATCTCAATGATGGTCAGTCTGAACCGGGTATATGTTTCTCACTCATAACTTACACTCCTTGATCCTCGCCACTTTTGCTGTATGAATGACCTAACTTCTTCCCCCTGTTGTCATTGAACCTAACATTATGTGAGTCAAGTCTTCCTAAAAGGGTCGATGGATAGATAGCATGTGAATTCTTACCGATATGGGCAGTGGTCTGATGAGAATATGGTGAATGTGCCGTTGATGATTCCTCTCCATATCTCCTCAATATCCTTTGGGTCGCTACGCAAAGGTGGCGAGCAGACGAACTTGGCACCACAGAAATGATCCTTGTCAAGATTCTCTTTGCCTAATAATAGGTACTGAGGACATGTCTCGGCGAATACTGGCCTCAACAATGATTGGGCCTTGCGGATAACATCCATTGATTGTCGAACCGAGACATGGACAATGAGCATCGGTGTATCCATGACCGAGGAAAATGTAATGGCGCGATTGACAGCTTCGGCTTCAGCCTCTGGAGGATGCGCTATTGCCTTGAACCTCGGGTCAGTGAGTCCCCGAGCCTCTAGATGCTCTGTGAAGAAATCGACAAGATCTCCGTTCTCCGCGTGCACTAGTGCCACCATTCCCAGTTCCCGTGCCTTTTGTAGCGCTGAAAGCACCTGACGATCTGAAATCCTCATGTGCTTGTATGTGAGGAATAGCTTCATGCTCATTATACCAGACTGGGCAAGCTCTGGAAGTTCTTGTTCTAGTACTTCTGGAGTGGGATCAGTGATGATGGCATGGAACCCGTAGTCGGCATATGAGCCTTGGTCATTGACGAGTTCATGGTATTTGTCAACCTGCTCTTTCAGGGACTGGCCCCGAGATTGCTCTGCAAACAAGATGACTGTCGTCGTGCCTCCAGCAATTGCACTGCGAGTCCCAGTGTCGACTGCACCTTGAAGTTAGTGGAAAGCACTATGAACAAGGTGGAAGAGCGTGTACCTGTATCGGCACTAGTATAGCCTGCTTCTTTAGCTCTGGGCGAACGATCTTGAGACAGGTGGACATGACCATCAACCCCGCCTGGCGTCACAATGGCCCCATTGCAGTCAATTGTTTGCGTGTCTTCGGTTGCAACGAGGCCAACGCCCAAGCCAACAATGACCCCTCGTTTGACGCCTATATCGCAAATGAAGGAGCCATTGACATGGGCATTGCGTAAAATGGTATCAAATTCTTGCATATTTCTGTGCGCCTCTGGTGAATTAAACCCTAGAAGTTTGCGAAAGCGGTATGGTGATGATAGGAAGTTTGACACTCGCAAAGCGGAAAAGAGCTCAGGTTCAGCTGAATGATCCGTATGCACAGATGAGAGTAGTCAAGAGCTAACAAAATATTTTATTTACCTTTGGTTTTATCACGGGTGGAAGATAGATAACTGCTTCGGAATGGTCCGCATTGGAGCTACAATATCCTTAGCGTCGGGCCAATCCGTCATATCGCTATCTTGAGAGATAATCCTCTAGCGCAGTTCCTTGATAACGATATGGCCGTTCCGACAGATAGCGAGTTGCGCAAACCGTCCAACATACCTCAACACCAGCGATACTCAATGTGGCTTGCTGATATGCTGGATCACAAGCTACATGATCTTGGAGTTGTATAAGTTGCAGCATGCACCTCCCTCAGCTGAAACAATCCCACAAGCGACAAACATACTGAATCAATCACCTCTCAAGTCTCGCCTGATTCATTATGAAGATGCCAACAGTTCCCCGTTCAAAGGCCGAGTGGAAGGCAGTGCTGACTACAAACTCTGCCGATGGAACCAAGTCTTCGCCTTGGATCAACAAGGATCTCGCGCCTACTCCGCCGAATGCAAGGACATGGTCCTGGTGCGTGTCACATTGGAGACGAGAGCTTTGTACAATTGACTAACCTTTGAGTCAGGATCTCACTCAGCAGTTATTGGTGGGGTGTAAGCCAGCATTCCTTTGTACCCCATTGTTGGTTCATGTGGCTAATCTTCTGCGCGATCGTCTAGAACGCGTTCAACGCAAGTCAATGGTCAAATGGAGCGAGTTTGATCGCTGTCGGCCTTAGCTGGCATCAAGCTCTGATTGCATGCATCATTGTATGAGTTATAGCAACATGACCGAAGAGTAATGGCTAACCTCAAACTAGGCCAACTTGATCTCATCTTCTGTTGCTCTTGCTCTTGGTCGACCAGGCGCAAGGTACCATGTTGGCTACCCCGTCCTGGCTCGAAGTGTTTTCGGAATGTCGGTCATCATCCCTCTAGAAATTTGAGACTCATATGGTAGAATTTACTAACGAAAAGTGCAGGTATGGCCAATTCTTTTTTGTTTGGATCCGAGCCGTGGTGGCTACTATTTGGTAGGATAAACTCCCAACATCCGAACAAAGGGAAAGGACGCTTCGTACTGACAGCGTTACAGGTTTGGAGTCCAGTCATACTTCGGGTCGCAGCTCCTCAACGTCCTCCTGAGATGCGTCTTTGGAGAGTCTTGGTGGAACATGACCAACCACTTGCCTGCCAGCGCTGGCATCACATCTAGGGATCTTCTGGCATTCTTCTTGTTCTGGATCATTGAAATGCCATTTTTGGCAGTCCACCCGCGCAAGATCAAGTTTTTGTTCGCGGTTAGTACACTATCTTGGACCTTTACTCGTGTGTTGAGGCTAACAAATCCTAGGCTGAGTCCATAATCTGCCCTCTAGCCTGTATCGGCGTCTTCTCCTGGTGTGTTAGCTACGGAGGAGGAATTCGTATGAATTCTCTTTCCTCAACCACTGAAGTAAAGGGGGGAGCGCTCGGATGGGCAATGCTTAATGGAATCAACAGCTGCTTGGGTGTCACGTCTGCGCTGCTAGTCAATGTGAGTATGAATAAGCCCATAAGCATTTCTGCGAGCTCTGAGGGTTATCTAACAAACGACACAGCAACCCGACCTTACTCGGTACACCCGTAGGCCCAAGGATGCTGGCTGGAGGCAAGCATCGTCAATCTTCCTCAGCAAGACGCTGATTTTCTTCTTCGGTATTGGTGCTACTGCTGCAGTACAAGGGAAATTCGGCCATGCGTACTGGAACCAGTGGGATCTTCTCAACGCGATCCTTGATCGATTCTGGAGTCCAGCGGCTCGAACTGGGTGCTTCTTTGCCTCGTTCGGATTCGCGTTGTCGGTCTTGGGCGTGAACATCGGCTGTAACGCTATTCCCTTTGGTAAGTTTGGCCTTTACCTAGGATGATATTTGAGATCTCTAACACATCTTACAGGAGCCGATGTAACCGGTCTGGTACCGAAAGTGTTTACAATTGTCCGAGGGCAGATTTGTTGTGGAATCTTATCCCTCGCCATTGTTCCGTGGAAGCTCTTGAGTAAGACTCTCTACATACCTTAATACTCCTATCAAACGCTGACAAATTGTCTATAGCTTCTGGATCGGCCTTCCTGATATTTCTCGGCAGTTACAATTGTTTCATTTCCCCTATCTGTGCCGTAAGCTTTCTCACGCTTGGATACCTCAGGGCCTCAGGAAACTAACATACTCAGATCATTATCATTGACTACTTCTTCGTCAAACGTGGAAACATCCATACTCCGTCACTATTCAACCCGTCCAAAGGCTCACTATACTTTTACAATGGCGGTTGGAATCTGAAGGCGCTTGGATGTTGGGTTTGCTCAGCAGTATTCGGTATTCCAGGGCTTATTGGAGCCTATCATCCAACCTGGGTGTCTATGGCTGCGACTCACATATACCAGACAGGTTGGGTCATCTGCTTTTCTGCAGCTGCAGCATTCTACTATGCTGTCAACTTGGTTTTCGGAGCCCAAGTCCTTCCACATGGTCAGGCAACTTCCGACCTTGCCTTTGAGCATTTGGCGGATAGTGAGGGATACCTGGAAGGTGAAGATATTGTGGAATTTCCAGTTTTGGGTATACAGCAAGAGGATTCTGTATGTTCGGGCCAGGAGAGCAGCATGGTAAAGGAAACCTCGGGTGTTGGTATCATGGGGGTGTAAGGACTCCGACAATTTGTTGTCCAAGACCTGAAGTTCTTTGGGTTTTGTTAATCTTATATCCCTACTGTCAGAACCTCGTTGAGATTAGCATTTTTAATATAGTTGGTGGGGCCCGATCCGGACGACGATCAACTTTCTTACAACACTTAGGATTCTTAATGTGATAAAGCAAAGGTATCCTGTCAGACAATGGCCTTTTGGTAGCCCACACAGCCTTGAACAAGGAGTCTGGCCCATGTGCGTCAAGGACTCAGAGACCTTGTAGGGAAGCGAGGATCTACAACCGAATGGGTTCTGGGGGTAGAGGCCCAGATGTGCAGGCCAAGGCCGGATCCTGCAACTGTGTGATACATCAAGCGAGTGGCGATGCAGTCAGCATTCTGCAGGTGTGAAGCATTGCAGTCAATCAAGGATTATCTGTAACGTTTTATTAGTCATATTCTAGAATCCCTACAGCCTGATTTCTTTTCCAGCCAATCGATTAGGGCCTCGCACAGAAAGTAGGCTCGGTGGCTGCACAAGCTGAAGGCACGCAATGGTTGCCTATTACAGGTCCTGGTGAGGTATTAAAATGAGAGTGTACATTGTAATTGTTTTGGGCGGGGTCAGCTGAACACGCACTTTATCACATCAGACATGACGGCAACAGCAAGGTAGCAAACAATCAGATCATGGTACCCGTTTACATACTGGCCGTGAGAGGATATAAATAGGCACTCATCACTCCAATCCAATTGATTCAAAGACTTTCACGCTTAAACCTTGTTCCTATTGTCAAGTTTCTGACTTAAATTGCATCCCTCGTCACAATGAGCAACCCGTCGCCAGATCTTGTAGTTGGTATAGACTTCGGAACCACAGGTCCGTAGAAGAGGCTTACTTACCAGAGAGTATTATGCTGATTGCTTCATAGGGACGGCTGTAGCATACGCCAACCCTGCCGAGAACAAAGTTCACCATGTTAAAAACTGGCCTGAAGGTGAGTAGCTGGTCTGGTTACACGCCTTGCTGACCTGCGTGGTAGGTTTCAAGAATTACGACAAAGTCCCATCGATGGTGGCTTTCAAAAGACGCAACCTGGAGGCGTGGGGCTTTGGTGTTATGAATTTGGAGCTGGAGTCCATCACCAACCTCAATTCTTACAAGCTTTTCAAGCCACTATTCAATAGCCCGAATCGCCCTGATGCTACTGAGGCAAAGCAATGTGTTTGCACATTTCTTGAGGCGCTACTCAAACACCTCCAGGAAGAATTGAAAGGCCTGCTGCCTGGGCAAATTTGGGATGAGTCCAAGGTCAAATTTCTCTTCAGCTACCCGACAACCTGGGATCAAGAAACGAAAGAACGATTTTCTACCGCCATTGAAGAGGCTGGCTACAAGAAACGGGGAGACCAAGCCAGCCTGTTGTCTCTAGACGAGGCAGAAGCATCCATGCTGCATTATCTCAACAGCGCCTCAGAGCATGCGCTGCCCAAGCCTGGTGACTACATTATAGTAGCTGATATTGGTGGCGGAACGTCAGATGTGTCGATCAACAAAGTAGTCGACCTCACCGGCCGCGAAGCGAAGCTATTGCCGATGGTGTCTGATGAGGGCAAGTACATTGGATCCACGCAGATAGACGACCAGTTCAAAGACAAGCTGCGACTGAGACTCATGGGTCCCTACCGGGAGCGTCTGCGAGACAAAGTAGCTGTACAACATCTAGACACTGTTGTGGAGTCGTCCGTGGATGCGGCAGTGCTTCACCTTGAACAGAGCCACACCTATATGCAACAGAAGCACACCTACGGGCAGAAAGCAGTCGGAGGCAAGATTCAGAAGAAGAATGAATTTCAACTCTCATTGCCGGATCCATCTGCGATACCAACAGAAGCCACAAGCCCAATTGAAGATAGACGTCTCCGCATGAGTATACCCAAGGAAGAGTTCTTCGAAGAGGCTTTTAGCCAACAGTGCTCTAAGATATGGAACCAGTGCAAGTTGCAAATGGAGGAGTTGGAAAAGATGGACAATGTCGATTCTGGGCAGATGGTCAAGCACGTTATTCTAGCAGGGGGTTTGGGCAGCTCCGCATATGTCATGGCAAAGTTGTCAAAGGAGTTTGTTGAATACGCTGAATCCCGCGAAGCTGATCCACCTAACGTCATTCAAATCCGAGATGCTGAGATAGCCGTCTGCCAAGGCTTAGTTCACGACGAGTTGCGGCAACTGCACGGAAATTCAGCTTGGGTTTATCCAGCTGTTGCGTCATACGGTATTCAGAAAGCGAGAAACAAAAACGATATCAAGTGGTTTTTAAAGCATGGAGATGAGCTCAATGTCCCACATGATATCACTATTGAGCGTCATGTGGACATTGCACAACTCGAAGCCCTCGACTTGCAACTTGTCAAGGTCACAAAACCGCCCCCAGTAGGCTTGATATTTAAAAGTGCAGATAAAGAAGCATGGAATCAGCTTGCGGTTCCTGTCAGGGATATCAGCAAGTGGGTAAAGGTGATGTTAATAGGCGCCATATACACTCCCTAGCATAAGCTAACATTTGACAGGACCTCCTGCCAAGCGACCTGAAGGGCAGACATCGTTTCTCCAAAAAAGCTACATTAGTGATCAAAGCTAAGCTATCACGCGAACTAATCACAATGACACTTGAACATGATAAGCAACAGTTAAGCGAGAAACTCTTTGTCCTCGAGACCTGGCACAAAGACCCCAAGGTTGGCAAGAAAGGAAAGACTGCCCCGAAGTCCAAGGCATGGAAGTTCAATATGTCAACCTCGGACAAGATCGCCGCTGGTACTCTCGCAGTTGGCATCATCAGCGGGATCTTACTCGCAGTGAACCAGTTCAGGAAGAAACATGAACCGACTGTTCACGTAACAGTTGATGATCAGAAAACTGACAAGAAGGATGGGCAAGGCGCAGATCAAAACGTGGAGAGCCAGAATGATATAGGTGACTCTTCCACTGCTAATGGTGGTGGTTGGGGGAGCGGTACCGTAAACTAAATTTGATTTACTTTACTAATACATCTTTGTAGTCCATCCTCCCGAGCACATTGAGGATAAAATGGTTTTGCTTGTCCGCAAGATCACGAAAGTGATAGTTGTCCTCATTCAGCAGATGTATGTTCTCATCCAGGAATGCCTTTCGCTTACGATTCTCGAAGTGAATGTACACGACACCAACAAACCAGCTAACAACCAAGGCGACAATGTTGGTCCTTATACCTTGCTTGTAGGGAGGAGTTGTGCATAGCTGAGGGCCAATGATACCTAAAGCGAATTAGCCAAGAGAATTGCAGCTAAGTCAGGGATTGAAGCTGGTACATACATCCACAACAGTAACAGGTAAATATGATGGCTTGAGCTGTAACTTTCTTGGTGTGGCCGGCGATATTTTCGGAGATAGTACCCATTCCGAGCAGGAAGCTACACGTGATAAAGGCCAGCATGGCCCATAATCTAAGTCGCAATGTTAGTTGTTACAACAACTCAACCACTGGGGCCGGGGGATCTTGGCAACCCAACATACCCAGCCATCAATTTCCAGCGCTGGTGCACGTCAAACGCATACAGCATGGAAATACCGACAAGGGCCAAAGCATTGGCCAGAATAGTAAGTGCTAGCCTCGAGTTTCGGATGCGCGATGCGAGAGTACAGAATACTATGAGACGGATGATCTCGATACACTGGTAGGGACCTGCAGAAGGGCGGTTTGTAAGTGTATGAAGCCAAAACCTCTGATGACGAGGCTTTGAAACTAGGTAATAGGTCGATGTTAGCTTACACCTACCATGCGGGCTAGATCGAAGTTCAGGGAACGTACTAGACCGATGCTGTTGAGAAGGTTTCCGGCCTTTGTCCCAAAGCCAGCAAGCTAGACCTTGGGATCTAGAAGAGCTTCAATGGCCTGATCCATTTTGAACTTCTTCGACTCCACGCCAGTTATGGCGTTCTCCATTCTCCAGAGGGCGACAATGCGCTCGCGTTCATCGAGGAAACCAGGCGGATGGGCTGTTCCTCACGCGTGTACCACATGTTGGTGATGATTTGCAGTTGGGACTTGTGGCTGAGAGCTTAAACCAGCGCACAGAACTTGGGTGATGATGAAGAATGCTGCAAGCTGTATGGATTCGGCAGCACGGAGCAAGAAGCGCAGTGTAGCAAACCCACCAAGATTGGACGAGGCAGCCATTAGGAACGTGAGAACGGCCCATCCTAAGACCTGGGAAACAAGGTATTTGCAGAGAAGCCCAAGAGACTTGGGAGGTAGACAGGCTCGCTGAGAAGGGGGAGCATATGTTTCATGTCCTAGAGTGACCTATGAGCGATGTTTCTTCGTCGAGTAACTAAACGAACAAGCCGCTGAATACCTGCATCTGCTGACGAAACACTTCTGCAGGGATTCCCATTTGAGTTCATCCTGGATTCGATTGCCGGTCAACCAGCCAAATTGAGACGGTATGGTTCGTCAGAGGATGTTGGTGGCAGAGGCGCCATTTTCACTGCGATTCCAGAGACTATTAGGGAAACAAAGACTTCCAGTGTTACAGGCAAAGTGGCTACGGTAACGGTGAATGAGATTGGTCTCTCTAATGTTGGTGACGCAGCCAGTAGGACATTAACAGCCGTACAGTGATTTATTTATATCACAATCCTCCTGAGATGACGTCGGGCAAGGCAACATAGTGTATCAAGAGAGGAAACCCGCTGAGAAGAGATTCAATAAGCTGGCTCCAGATGGCCCAAAGAGACGAGTAGTTAAATATTGTCCAGAAAGGTAAATTGATCTATAAGAGGAATGTTCTAAATTTGATAACCAAGAAGAAAGTAAAAGCCTAACCGCTGTTTTTACAGTTTGTGCAGTAGTCCATAACAACACTGCATGAGTTGGACAGGCGTATATGTCCACAAATCCAAATGCCATCGTTCTGCTTCGCGTTCTCGCGAGCTGCAATGATATCACTGCCCTTCATTCCGATACCGTAGTCATCACACTCAAACTTGGCAATACAAGCAGCTTGACCAAACGAGGCAGCCATCAGGAGACCCTTGTTAGACCGACTGTATCGCGTCGTGTAACCCTTGTACACAGTGTCGGCGTCGAACTCATTGATGGCCCTATCACAAGCCTCACCCAATCCCTTCTTTGACAGGCTATCAGCTGTTCCACACTGGCCACTACCGTCATTATCAACAGCAGTTTGAGTAGGCAGGGGCGTGGAAACAGTTGATGGTACACCATAACCACGTGTCGCTGTGACGTGGACAGTATAAGCCATGAAGTAGTCAAGAGTGTAAGCTGTGTATACCAAGACAGTTCCGTCGTTGGTCTCAGTGAAGGGAGTCTGAACCGGAGCTTGGGTAGCTGGGGCTTCGGTGACGGGGACAACTGGGGAAGGGTACGAAGTGTAGTCCACGCAGCTGTTGTCTATCAGAGAGGCTGAAGTGACGTATTGCTTGCCAGAGACTGTGGTGCTGCATTGACAGTATGGCGTGGCGACGCGAGGTCCACCGAAGATGTTGCAGGGGTAATAGGTGCGGACCTCCTCACTAGTTGTTGCTGCATCCGATGTAACCGCAGATGTGATAGCATCGGATGAGGGCCTGGTAGTGGTGATAAAGGTGCTGGGAGTCGACGTTGTCAAGACCGCCTCAGATTGAGTTGTTGTGGCCTCGATGGTCTTGTCCTCGCTGGTTGTTGTTCCTGCAGCCTCGGTAGTCTTCGCGTCGGTAGTGGTTGGGTTCTCTTCAGCAGTTGTTGTCTCTGCAACCTCAGAAGTCTTTCCATCTATGGTAGGTGCTGCTGAAGTCTCGGCAGCGGAAGTGGCATCATCTGTAGTAGCAGCATTGTCTGTCGAAGAGTGACCGGCTGAAGTGGCACCGGTAGAGCCACCACGGATCAAGCACTTGCTAGCAGCCTCCTCTTCGGCACGCTTCCGGAGACCAGCGCCAGGAGTAGCAGCAGGTGTAGTTTCAGGAGCGGCAATAGGATCAGGGAAAACAAGGAACTTGTGCGAAGTGACAAGCTGGTCCTCGACCCAGAGTCTCCATCGGCCCATAAAGTCACCCGTCATGGCGCCATCATTGCCAAAGACGACCTCTTCAAGCATATCATACTCAACGATTGCGCGACCCCACGTTCCATACTGTTCCTTAGACTCTTTTTCACCAACCCGTGTGTAACCAAGAACGGTAGAGTCAGACCCGGGGACGATACCAGAGACTGCAGTCGCCAAGTAGTTTGCACGAGCCTCATAGCGCAAATTAGTAGTGACACCAATGCTGCGATCATAGTCGGTGGTGAAGGGGGTGACGACGAAAACCCTGGGATGAAATAT
Source organism: Fusarium sp. NRRL 52700 (assembly GCA_013396095.1). Classification (NCBI taxonomy): domain Eukaryota; kingdom Fungi; phylum Ascomycota; class Sordariomycetes; order Hypocreales; family Nectriaceae; genus Fusarium; species Fusarium sp. NRRL 52700. The sequence goes on along the minus strand of JAAQRM010000150.1, from coordinate 366,516 downwards.
GGAATGCAGGACACCGGGAGCTTGGTCTGTACCGACATAACCAACAATACTTTCGGCGTTGGCATCGATAGTGCCGTCACGAAGAGCGTTGAAGGCAATAGCCTGGAACTGGGCGTCGGGCGTAGGGTTACCGAAGTTGTCGATAAAGACAGGATTCTCCCAGATATGAGACACATAGACACCCAGGTCAGACACGACAATGACCGAGGTACAACCGTAGATACCGTTGACTCCTGCAGAGCCCTTACCAGCGAAAGGGGGGGCGCCGAACCAGTGACCAGCTGCGGCTCCAGTCTGGTCCACCCAAAAGGGCGTAAGCGAGGCAACATAGAAAGGATTAGGGGACATGTCATCGTTGAATGCTCGAGCTCCTAGCTCCATATCACGCTTGGAGGGTGAGGATGCAGACTCGGCGCGGGCAGTAGGAGCAGTAAAGGGATCGTCACCAAAGTCAACGGACTGAGAGGGGCTCGTAGGGAGAGGTCCGTCAATGGTAGTTGTTGAAAAGTCATTGCAGTTGACTTCGCCAGCCACGCCGCCCATCTGCCCTCCTCTTGACCCTCCAGATCCTATAGGACAAGAACCGCCACCGCTACCACCACCACAAGTGTCGGCACCACAAGGTGGTTGAATGCCAGTAGTCGTTGTGGTAGCTTCAGTGGTTGTAGACTCCTCCGTTGAAGTAGGGGCTTCAGTGGTTGTAGGAGCTTCAGTAGTGGACTCCTTCTTGGTCGTCTCCTCTTGCTTGGTAGACTCTTCTTTGCTCTGCTCCTCCTGGCTCTGGTTATCCTCATCCTCCTCAGTCAGATCATCATTCTGGCTCTGTACTTGAGGAACAACACTGGTGACGGCAGGCACGTTACCAGCAATGATGCTGCCCGAGATGTTGGTAAGGTCTTGAGCCATACAAGCGAGCTTGTTGATGATGTCACCAATAGGCCCAAGCAGGCCTCGCTTCTTGTTGCAACCAACATCAGGCTTACCGCCCAGAGACACGATGACAGCGATGATGTCGTCGTGAGTGTCCTCAACCTTCTTGTTAGTCTCATCGGTGAGAGACTCGGGGTCTTCAGTCCACTTGTTGATAATGGGGATCAGAGCTGCGACCTGAGAGGAGACAGAGGAAACGCTAGATGTAGCCACCTCAGGAGCGACAGTTGTTTGGGCTGGGGGCTGGGTGATGACAGGCCCGCCGTCATCCTTGCTAGTGGGCTTGGACTCTTCAGTGGTAGGCTCAGGCTCTTGGTGCTGGGTCGTGGTCTGAGCAGGCTGCTCGGCAGCTGTTGTCGTAGTGTCCAGGACAGGAACCTGCGCAGTGGTAGTCTCAGCAGGTGGCGCACCAGAGGTGGTGGTCTCAATGACTGGTAGTGGTTGAGTTGTGGTGTCTGGAAGAGGGTTGTTGGTCTTGGTGGTAACGCCGGGAATAGCATCTGATGTTGTTGTAGGTACAACAGGCACCTGCACGTCAGTGGTGGTGTCTTGACCAATGGGTTCTTGTGAGGAACCAGGAGTCTGGATGATAGGCTGGTTGGTTGTATCCACTACAGGAAGCCATGTAGTAGTGGTAGGGTCAACAAGAGGCGGCAGCTCCGTTGTTGTGTCCTGGACAGGGGGTATTTGGTGTGAGGTTGTGTCCTCAACAATTGGCAGTCCAGTAGTTGGGTCTTGAACAATAGGCTCAGTTGTAGTTCCTTGAGCAATGGGCTGAGTGGTGTCAATGACAGGCGCAGGACCTGTCGTCGTGTCTTGGACAAGAGGTGGTGCTTGGGAAGTAGTGTCTTGGACGATGGCCTGGGCAGTCGTTGTATCCTGAACAACAGGAGCGGGTTGAGTAGTTGGCTCAGGGTTCTGCTCAATTGCTTCCGAGGTCGACTGAGGAACAACGATAGAATCGGTAGTGGTAGGGTTAAGGTCAACAGGAATGTCGGTGGACGTGTCAATCACTGGTGCAATGAAAGCTTCAGATGTAGTAGTGGTAGTAGCAGGCGCAGCTTCAGGAACCGGGTCTTGAGCAATTGCGCAGAATGGCAGCGCCGCCAGGGCAAAGAATGTGGCACGCATCTTGGCGTAAATGAATGACCAAGGAAAATAAAGAAGGACTATACCAAACTAGAGAGTGAAAGAAACTCCGAGCCTATGGTAGATGAAAAGTCACGTCACGCAGAAAGCATTCTATATATCAATTGCAAGTTGGCAACACTTGGTCGATCGGAATATGCCCTTCCATTGCTGCACAGGGTTGATGTGATTGGGGTTGCATCGACACAGGTACAGCCCTAAGTCCATTTGCATTAGTGCTGACGCCGGCTATAATTAACGCTTACTCCAGGCTACTAGTGCGCGGCTATCAATGGCGTTCATTGGCCATAGCATGCAGAATCCCTGAAGCATGCCTCGATTAGCAGATCCTTCCGTGTTTCAGAAAAGTGATCCTCAAGGTCAAGATGAAGGATAAACAAGTATGTAAATAGAGCACAAAAAGGTACATTTTTTGGGTACATGAGAGAGAGCAATTACCTCGGAGTTTAATTAAATATATACATGTATCTTCATGCAGAGTATGTAAGTTCTCTAGTGTATCAAATAGCCAAAATCTTATCTTTATGAACCGCACTCATAAACGGATACTGGATTTAGAAATCCCATCTCGTGTCTCGATGCGCTGAACAACTGCCGTCTCATGCCGTCTCACCTAAGCCTAGTCCGCAGCCCCCAAATTTTGGGGCCTAAAATCACCAGAGATTACGGAGTACCAGCTGGTGAATCCTACCGGTTATGCCGGCCCACAAGCCATTCGTCCCATCTCTGCATCATCCTTGCTAATTTTAAACAGATCAAGGCTGAGTCTTGGCCCGTGCAATAACGCAAGATTGCAATCAGCGAATACTCAATCCTGTCAGCAGATTCATGCATGCACGGCAGTATGGGCAAGGTTTCAGTCAATCAGATCCACCCTGTAATTTCAATCCCGATCTATATGGGGTCCTATGTATCGCTGACTCCTAGCACCTGTTTCATTTCATCGCTCGATCTAAACTTGGCATAATCTCTGGCGCTCCCGTACTGGCCCTTCAGATCAGGATCTGCACCTTGGCTCAGAAGCCACTTGACCCTCTCAACAGCACCGGCCATGACTGCATTCACGATCGGGTATTGCGCTGTCATGTGCTGTGTTTCAAGTTTGTCATTTACCCCAGCGCCATTCTCTACCAAGAGTGCCATAACCGGTATTCTGGACTTGTCAAACTCAACGCTGGGTTGAACGAGCCCTGCATGGGGAACAGAATCGGCAGGGCAAGCACCTGCAGCATAGAATAGCCCCAGTCCATTGCTAGTCATCTTCGCTCCAGCATCAAGAAGCTTCTGTACTAATCCAACTGTCCCCCGTGAGGCAGCGAGTCTGAGAGCTTGGCCCGGATCTCCTTCAGGACCGCCAATGTTAGGATCTGCACCATGCTCCAGGAACCAATCAAGCAGTGGTTCATTATTTGTCTGGATGAGCCTTGAAAGGAGGCGCTCTGGTGAATTGACCGTCCAGCCGTGTTCAGTAAAGAGCTGAAATAACGCAAGTTGTTGACCTGCTGGGGCTCTAAGGGTAGTCTCTGGGGTGTTTCGCGAAATCGGTGTTCCAGATTGAAGAAGATAGCGCACAGCTTCAACTTTGCCGTTCTTTATGGCATCAAGCAGGCCATGGTGAAGGAAGAGTGGCGAGCGGGTTTGAGAAGCAACAATTGACTCGAGGGTAGATAAATCACCCTCTCGGCAGGTACACAGAAATTTGACAAAGTCCGGTACACTGACCCCTCGTCCAGTGAGAATATGTATGTCGCTTGGATCAGTGGCGGGAATGTCATTGTAAGGTTGGCCCATTCCCATCTGCTGGTATCCTGTCTTCTGACTCCCGGCTCCCATTCTCTGTGCAGTTTGTTGCTGTGCTGTTGCCTGCTTTTGCGCCAGAGCTATCGCATTCATTTGTTGCTGGCGTATTCTTTGCTGATCTTCCAGCGAAAGCTGACTTGGTATTCGTTCCCCTTGAAATGACATTTTGCTTTGTTAGTCTTTGTCGTTGGAAATGTAAGCTGAACTCGTGCTGCCTATAAATAGAAGGACTAAATCTGCTGACATAATGACCAGTAAGAGAATATTTTAAACTAGTCTATAAAGGAATGACCCCATAAAGCTATTTAAAGTAATATATAAAAATAACACTCTAGGGTATCTACATTAAGTATTTTAAAATAAAAATATTATATTATAATTTTTCATATTACTTTATATACTTATTTAATTCTCTTTTTCTTTTAATCTTAATAGCCCCAGCTAGAGCAATTTAATTATAAAATACTTTTCTTAACTTAGATTAACCCAGGTCTGTAGCGTTAATAAAATTAATTTCTCACTTAGATCAAGCATAGACTGAAAACTAGAAAACTAATGCGGACACTTTTTTGCTACCTGTGCAAGCGGCATAAAGAAATCCTCAATTACATAAACTAGAAAGGTGACTACAACGTCTCGGACTTTATATACCTACACTTTTATTAGAGTTAGCCGAGCTAATGGTTACGATGGCGCCTTGATGGGAGGTCTCTTGGTTCTGCCTAAGTGGAATACTTTCATGGACCATTCACAGGGTGCATGGCTTAGATTCATCAATGCCATTTACTGGAGTCTTCACGGTTTCTGTTTCTTCATCGCCGCCTGGGAATCTAACAAGTATGGCCGCAAGTCTGGAATCTATATTGGTTGCATCTTCATTGTGACCGGTGTAGTGTTATAAACCGCTCCTCATAACCCTGCCGCCTTCGTCGCCGCTCGAGGTCTCCTTGGTTGTGGTTCAGGATGTTACACCGCTAGTGCTCCGTTGCTCGCCAGCGAGATCGCCTATCCTACTCACCAAGAAGTTGCAGCCTCTTGCTTCCAGTGCGGTTATTACCTAGGCAGTGTCATCGCTGCCTGGTTCACATTCGCTACCAGGAACTATGTCAGCTCTTGGGACTGGAGACTTCCGTCGCTTTTGCAAATCGTTAACCATTACCATGCTGATCAGCTATATCGTCGTTACTGGCTTATCGGGTTCTTTTGCCAGCACTTCAAAAGCTGCTGTTGGAACAGCCGTGGTCCCCTTTCTCTTTATCTTTTTTTCTGGTTACGATATTGCTCTGTAAGTCCAATACACCACCGTATCTTCCGATTAATATCTGACTAACACTATCCAAGTACCCCTCTTGACATCTCATACCCTATCGAGATCTGGACTTCCACCTTGCGATCACGAGGTTCCAGTGTCACGTGGATCTCTGGTATTATCGCCGGTATCTTCAACATTTTTGTCAATCCTATTGCACTTGACAGCATCGGTTGGAAGTACTATCTTGTCTATATCGCTTTCCTTGTGGCTTTCCTGCTCATCGCCTACTTCCGCTACCCCGAGACTCCAGGCCACACTCTTAAGCAGATAGTATTTATTTTCGATGGTGAGGATGCTGTGTTGGTGGCTCAAGATAGCAAGTCTTAGGTTTTGGCCGAGGAGGCACAGCGCAAGAGTAATTGATGGTTTGAAAATATTGCTTAATCCTTCCTCCTTGTTTAAAAATCTATGGAATTGCCTAAAACCTTTCCAGTTTCTATCCATAGGACAACCAGGTATAACCACAGTACCATCTGTTTCAATCTCCCTCGCATTGTGTATATTCTTAAAGACCCCATTAGTCCCTGACTGCCAAACCTCCGAAGATGATCCATTGCTCTATTGAAGTCTTTCTATCCCATTCTTCCTTACAGACCTTATCCCGGATATGCCTTTTCAGATTATCTTTTCTAGTGATATCTTTGCCACAAATAGTGCACTGATACCCATTTGAAGTACGTTTACACCAAAATTCTTGTGGCTTTGAAGCCTTCAAAGCCCCAACCACAACGTCACTATCGTAAAGTTAGCATGTCAGTTGTGGTCAGGGTCGGTCGTAATGACTAACAAAGCAATACGCATGTTTTCATCGTGTTGATAGACAAGTCCAGCATGAAGAGACTGGCCGGAGTGTACCATGGAGTTCAAAATCGAATGAGAATAACCATCCGTTGAGACGTCATATGCACCCTGGGTAAGACAATATGGATTGGCATCACTTTGACTCCTAGTGTCAAGCCTTTTCACGGCACCGTTAGTGATCCAGGGTATCGTCAACTTTCCTCGGTGTGCCATTGCTAGGGATCGCGTCGACCTGGAGCGAAAATCGCCGAGCAAGGAGGAGACCATCGCCTTCGTTCGGCGAGAGCTATGTGACGACTTTCTTCTGATGAAGTAAATGTCCCACGGACTTACCTGACTGCCCCATCTTTTCTGCTCTAATTGCATGCTGCAAATTGCTATCCTTCTTAGCTCCCTCGTAGACTTTGCAATAGTCTACTAGGACTGGACGCGATCAGCGGTGCTTCTCATGGTAGACTTCGAGATGTCCAGGGCAGTTGGCTCAAGTCTAATGACGCGGAGGAATGCTTGGCCGTCTCCGTTGATATAATTTCTGTTGATAGAAGGTAGCATATTAAATAGTTCGTATTCGTTTAAAACACCGTCTGCCTACAAGACCTTTCCGGAAATTTCGGAGGAGGGAACATTCAACTCACAGGTGGTCCGAGGTTGGCACCATGTTATTGAGGAAGCTCTGGTAAGATTCTGAGGATCTGTTTTCCACATTGCCGTTACGAGAATGCTGATAGGTCTCCGGTTCAAGAAACCGTAGCGAGTTTAGTCGGTAGTGTGCAGAAAGCCAGTCGCCCTCATAGGTTGGCTTTTCGTTTTCGCTGGTAATGTATTGATTGAAGTGAGATTGTGAAGAAGCCTGGTCAGACATAATGTATTGAAAGAATTAAGTGCAGTGAAGTTAATAGGTAAAAGGAGTAAATTTAGAACAGAATAAATAAGATAGTGCGTATTGGTTTATGTATATTGCAGAAGGAAGCAATAGGATGTAATATAGTGTAAAAGAGAAGAAAAAGGTTGGACAGGATGAGAGGAGTAAGGGTGCTTTATAGTTCACGCTGCTGCCTCAAGTCACGTAAGAAGTCACTCGGTTAGTAAGTAAGTGCGAAAATGACGCGAAATCCCGTGACTGTGCTGCTTATCAAGGAGGAGGGCGGAAAAAGGGGGAGGAGGAGGAGGAGGAGGAGGAGGAGGAGGAGGAGGTAGAAAAGTGGGGGAGGGGTCTGGATAGTAAACAGGGAAGAAACAGAGGAAAACCTGCAGAATTACAAAGCCTTCTACCCTGCCTCAAACTGGGCTGATCTCTTTAGGCAGCTATGCATAGGTGCCCATATATTTAGTCGCTGTCATTGGAAGATTGATAAAACAAATATCCTAAGACACTGTTTCCCTCTAATTTGGAAAATATGCCTAACAGCCTTATAGCCTACCAGTATGCCTTGCTCTATCAGACATAAAACAAGTAGTCATACCCATAGACCTCCGTGTTAATTGAATTTTATATAAATTGATAATGAAAACAATGTTGCTTAATATTTTATCTTTACTTTTTACGAGTTGGTGCATTTGCAGGTGGTGGTACTTGAGGGGGAAGGTTGTGACACTGGCGATGGAATCATGTGGTCAGTTAAAAGCTCTGTTCCTGATTGCCCTTTAACTGACCATGCGCATCCCCCGCAGATCGACCCAAAAACAGTATTCCATTGACCGATGGACTAACCCTCTATGAAAATCTGAGCATATCGGGCAAGCAGTTCAGGCTTTTAACAGTCCTGTCAACCACGCCAGAAATCTCTTGCCAGCTAGAGGTCGCTGATTTTGGGGACGAATTGTCATTCAACGCACTGTCGTACGTCTGGGGAGATCCCAATATCACCGATGCCATCCTGGTAAACGGGCATAGAATCCAGGTGACGACAAACCTGATATCGGCCTTGAAATATGCTTCATATCATCTGAGGAGATCAAAAAGCGTAACAAGTCTGAAGTTATGGGTCGATGCCATTTGCATCAACCAAGCGGACAAGGATGAGAAAAGTCATCAAGTTTCCATGATGAAGGATATCTACTCGCAAAGTGGTGTTGTTTTGTGCTGGCTAGGTCCCCCGACTGATCAAATACATGCCGCGATGGATGCCGTTGAAGCTGTGGCACATGAGCGACGAATCCGCGGGGCGGATGTTGTGTATCACGAAAATCAGCATGAACTTCTGGAAAGTTTCGAACAGTTACAGAACCACTTGAAAAGACCTCTCATTAGAGACACCAAGCGACTCCTTCAGTTCATTGAACAAGCGTCTGGGATATCCGGCATTGTCGGGGATGCTGAGATATATGCAATCGCAAACTCTCTTCAACACACGACTGAGGCGATACTCCGCGTGCTACAGGGAGAGCATGGTGCAGAGCTCAAAATCTGTCAATCAACTGTATTAAGGACCTATCATGAAGTTGAGAATTGGCACAATCAGTTTTATAAGCGCGCGTGCAAACTCGACGCCGCCCTTTTAGAACATTCTCATCCTATTGGCTTCCTCCTGGCCTTGCTGTCCTACAGAGTGCGCAAGTTTAGTCAAATGTGCCGTGAATACTTCTGCCAGATGCTCTACGATGAGACATATGCCAATTTAATGTGGCTTAAAGACTTCCCATGGCTACTTAAAGTTGAAGAACTGGTAGGGGAATCCCCTGCAGGCCCTGCTCAACCACTCTTTGACGTATCGTACTGGACTCGAATCTGGATACGTCAAGAAATGATACTTGCTCATCACCCGGTGTTCGTTTGCGGATCCCGTTCACTCTCTTTGGAGACCATGGAGTCCTTCGCAGCTTGGGCAAAATGGATTGTGGATCCATCTAAATCTAAGTTATTGAAGAAAGCGGAAGCCTCTAAGTTGGTCAAGGCACATTGGCGTATTTGGCACCTACTTCATCATATATTCGAGAGTCGCCGGACGAAAGGCTTTCCCATGATCCATTCTCTGCGAGCGGATCATCCCAAAACTAACATCTGGTGGGCCTCGCCGGGGGCTCGTGCGACAAATCCAAAGGACTACTATTACGGCTTCCTCGGCCTCACGAATCTCGATCTGGCTCCTGATTACAATTCGAATAAATCTGTTGGACTTGTTTGCCAAGATTTCATGACCAGATATCTCGAATCGAATGTTAACCAGCCTGATCGTCCTGCAGGAGGACCTCTGGGCCTTCTCATGTTTGCTGGCATTGGATATGGCTGGAATGCTGATCCTGATATGCCGTCATGGGGACCAAACTTTCCAGGACAGGCACAAGCAACATCATCTTCCAGAGGGGACTCAGACGCAATCATTGCACTGGACAATCGGGGGTTTGATTCCATTTTCGGAGCAAGCTCTGATGCAGTGATCACGGGCCCTAGGATGGATGTCTCGGTACTTATTGTGGATCGTATCGAGCTTATCGGACCAAGAGTCTCGGACTACGGTAGATGCGAACTCCATCATAGAACAGGTTTGCCAATAACCTGGCCTGTTGATTTCGCAATACGCCACAAGACTTATGTGTCAGGAGGCCACCCACTAACCGCAATCCGTGCTTTGCTGGAGCCATCAAGTGTGGCTTACACCAACCCAGATGGTTTTAGCGCCAAACATTGCCTGGACTTTGCGAAATTCCTGACCATGGTTGGCCGTCCGGTTATGGATGGCAAGTCTCAAGTTGTTTTCTCACGATTGTGCTACTGGAAGCAATATTTTGAAGAAGTCCCTGTTAGTATCCAGTCTCCCTAGCTTAGTTTTTAACTTACTTTCCTAGGATCTTGCAGAGCCCGAAGACGAAGTGAGCTACCGCGCGAATCTTGGCGCAGTGACTAAGCCTTATAATCATGCCATAGCTGAGACAAAAAAGGGTTATGTTGGGAGGTTTCCTCCCAAGATACAGGAAGGTGACTTAATCTGTTTACTGAGTGGATTTGACCAAACAGCCGTGATCCGGCAGAAGGACAAGCATTATGAATTTGTGGGAAGTTGTTTTGTCGCAGGGATGACAACAGCCGAACAGATTCAACCACTAGTTAACCTATATGGATTGAAGGCTAGGAAAGTCAGTCTTAAGTAGTTAAACAACAAGTGTTAATTTAGTTTACTGATACGGCGACTCGTCACGCCATAGAACGGCCGGCAATGGCGACGGGCTGGTGTAGCACCAGACAGACTGTGGAGCCGTACACAAACTTGCGTGATTCAAGCGACTGGCCAACTACCGCAATAATGAGTGCTGTTGCCGAAAAGGAAGATTGATCCTGATAGGCCCGGGAAATCGGGCAATCTACGTCGCCGGCATCGGTCGAAGTCCCTCCGATGCAATATTAATAACCTTCCCCTGATTCTCTGCGTCACTTCCTCGCATAAACGAGGGGAAGTGGCCTTGTGACAACATTTTTTGAAAGATTCTGGGGTATAGCTTCAGGTGCCGATTGGCAGTCAATTCGCCACTCTCGGCTCGACTAGAGCCAAACCCAAGCGGTGGCCCCCTACAGCATACGATATACGATGCCCAAGGCAGGTACCAGCTTCAGACTACCATCATTCAGGAGATTGCTATTGAAGACGAGCGGCATATCTATCGGGTTATTCGTTTAACATCGGTCCGGCGCTAGAGCATTGGAATCCAAACACCTGATGCTAAGCCCTCGTTTGAGGTTTTAATTGCTATATATACGTCAGGGGAAATCTATAACACCACCTTGATGTACCAGACAGCAGAATACACCAACACAAGCGACTTGAGACATCAATCCATCTCAGAAGCTTTATATACAGCCGACATAAAATCAACACCATGCCAAGTATCCTGAAGAGTGGTTTTCTGGCCGCGTTGGCCGGTGGACTATTGGCCAGTGCCAACACCAGCAATTTTCAGGGTGTCAACTGGGCTGTCCTCGGAGACAACTTCGTCAATGGCCCACTAGTCCTCCGCGGTCTGAGCGCCTCCGACGACTATGATACTGTCCGAGCCAAGGCCGACGCTATCTACACTGGCCTTAAGGACAACCTCGGCATTAACGCCATCCGATTGCCAGTCAATACACGCACGGTCAATTCTACTTGGTGGGATGCTTATACTGGAGTGATTGATTCCGCCACCGACCATAACATCAAGGTGATTTTGGGTTACTGGGAAGATGGCGCGGCTTCGGGAGGCAAGATCGTCGACTTGAACGCCTGGAACGCCATGTGGGACGCTGTGGTCGACCAGTACAATAGCAGTAGCCTCATCTACTTCGAACCCATGAACGAACCGCACGGCTACACCGCCTCCCAGTGGACCAATGTAGCTGCCAACTGGGTCGCCAGGCACTCGTCGCTGCCCAGAGGGCGAATCCTCATAGGAGGTACTGGTTACTGCCAGAACCTTCAGCCCGTCTGCGACGACAACCGTTTGGACGGGACATTGCTGTCCTATCATGTCTACACCTTTTTCACCGGTGCGAAAGATTACAACGGCTGGGTTCAGGCCTACAAAAGCGGCCTAGGCAATTGTGCTTCGCGCGCAGTCTCAACCGAGTTTGGCGCGCCAATGGACACCGGGCTCGATTATAACGACGCTAATAGCACTAATAACTATGTTCGATACATACGCGCCTTGACCGATACCATGCGCGAACTCAATATTGGCTCGACGTATTGGCCGGCAGTTGGTGGCAAGGTCACCAAAGGCCAAACTGATGACTGGTATTCGATCCAGAAGTTTCATGGCAGCGGTGTCAACTTGACGCTGACCACACCTAGCGAATCCGGTGCTGACCGGCTCTTCTATGGCTGGGGTCGAAATATCTGATGAAAGAAAGTAGGCAGCATCATCTAGAGAGTTTATGAGGCCTTCGAAGATGGGGACAAGATGTTGGAGATGCAGAAGGAGCTTGTTAAATTAGAATTCCGACAGATAGTCAGTGGTATTTATTATCTGCGATTTTATAAGGATGCCGCATTATAACAGTTTTCCTCAACTCAAGAAGAAGCTCCACTGTCAGCGTTTGCAACACTAACCAATAACTCTTGGACAGCTGTATCCTTTGCTTTGAAAATAACATTGACGCCTACGTGAGGCGTCCCAAAATATTCCGTAATTGGTGTTTGCAATAGAACCACATCCTGAAGCACAAAACCTGCATCGAATTGACTGCCACCCAGACTAAACCTTGGTTTCCCTTCGACTACAAGAACTAAGAGCACAGGCTCGTCGTTCGATACTGAGATCTGACTGCCGTTCGTCACACCAGCCGTTTTGTACATGTGGGAGAGTGCAAGATATCGACGGAAAGTCCATTCTTGCGATCGATCGAGAGAATGAACACGTGGAAGAACTGGTGATTTCAGTGATCCGGGAATATACAGCAACGTGGACTTCGAGGTATCGATGGTCGCTTTTGTTGTCGAACCGTCAGCTTCTCGAACTGCTGGTATAGTGACAATGCCACTCGATGGAAACCACGCCCCAGTTACAGGGATAACGAACCTAATATAGTCCATATTATCAATCAAGTCGGGACTCTGTGTGCTGAGGAATCCATCGTCAGAAAGCGTGAAGACAATGTCGTTCTTTGCCAAGCCCGTCAATCCATTGCCGTTAAGTGTCTTAAGCTCACGGTGCAACCGAGGAGTGAAAATATCGGTAATATTGGTAGTTGCAGGGCAATTGTAATGGTATGCCTCATCGCAGTCGAGAAGAACCACGGCGATGTCAGTGTCGGTTGTTGAGGATGAGGCTTTTGGCGATGGTGTTGGCGATAGTGCTTTTGGGCTTGAAATTTTTGTTGACGCCGCAACCGACTTCTTCGATGTCACCGATTTGGTTGAGGAGTGTGCAGGTGTAGATGTCGTGGAAGTACTTGGTAAGTTTACCGGGAGGTATGTTGGAGGAGTGTCGGGAAGGGCTTTGGACATTTTGCCCACTTCCAGCATCAACCCATGCATCGGCTACGAGTTTAGACCTCACTTTATTCGCCGGAGAGCGCTCAGTCGAACGTCGACAAAACATGAACATTATTCAGTAACTCACCGCGGGTGTGCGTTTTCTGCACTTGATTGTGGGTATATCAAACGAAATGGGATCGCAAACACTTTCGCTTTATACTCAGGAAACCAAGTTAATCAACTACGATCTAAACGCGCTGATACAATCTCTTTGCATTTGGGTCGTGGATAACCCTACTGAGGGAATCATATTGTTTTTCTCTCCCTCAAGTCCGGGGCAAAATCCGACAGCAATAGCAAACGAGCTAAATGCGATCATCGCAACACAAACGACTTGCTTTGTCTCTACTGCGTCGGCTCCCATGTTATCTATGTCACAGCTACGCGGCAAGATTCTCATTATGCATACACTCAATCAATCAGGCAACTCTAGCACTGCTATTTCAGCTGGTATTGACCTGGGGACATCGTATCCAGACCCACGGGATGCGGGCTATAACCAAATCAAGACCCTTACGACAGAATCTGGGATTCAATTTGTCGTCCAAGATTATACGGGTGCTAGCGTTGATACTGCCTCTGAGGTCGCCACTTATGTTGAAGCAAAAAAAGCATTGGTCAACACGATGCTATCAAATACAGCCGCGACAGGATCTGCAGCCCCTCAGACAAGTTCAGCGAGATATCCTCCCCAGCAAGCCAGCACCTGGTTTCTTAACTGGATGAATTTCATGCCCCATGGCTTGGACTCTTCCACTGAAAACCGTTCTCTGATAACGGCAAGGTCCATCAATCCGACTGTAATAGAATGGCTGAAAGCACAGAACAGCTCGGAGACTTCGACTGATTGGTGGCCTCGGGTAGGAATTGTTATTTCTGATTTTTCAGAGTTGACAGATGGGACATTAATTAGCCGAATCGTGTCAATGAGGGGGTATCTATATACCGCATATCCTGGTAGTGATACAATACCTTAAGTTACAGTGTGATATAGAGATATTAATTAATGGTTCAAGTTTAAGACGTCTTAACGAGACATATCCGCCGATACATTTATAATTCCCAATTAAGTTTAGGTTCTTTCCAGTGTTGGCATTATTTAAGAATGTCAACTTGATGTAATAGACCTGACAGCTAATACCCATATTCCACGCCTCACACGTTGGCATCACTCCACCTCATTGTCAATAGCCAACTATTATTTCCGAGAAAATGTACTATCTATCTTAAGGCAGTAACTAATCTCCATTAAATTAGGTCCCCGTGTCAAAGCATTGCCTTGACCATGCAACACATTGCCCCTTTAACCCAAACGCATCGCCTTACTAAGTCTAAAGATTTCTAACAGTATCGCAGCCAGTTATAAGCTCGAAATAATGAGCTGCGGTGTTGAAATCCTTCAGATACAAACTAAGAGTCTTCAAGTTAGATACAGCAATACAGCAATACATATAGAGAGATATTACTTACTCGTGACCAATAGAGCCTTCGCCCTGACTATCATCAATCACATACTTTCCGTCTGTCCAGAAGCATTGCACATTCTGAATCCCATCCGAACTCTGCTTGAAGAGGTCGCAATACTTGTCAAGGTGGGCATCATTTCGGGGGCTTGTGATAAGTTGCACTCGATATCTTCTCAAGGCAGATTCACTCCAGTTGGAAAGCCATTGGAGGGTCAACTTGCAATTGGCACGCTTGACTAAAGACGGCATTTAGTACTGAAGATCATGTGTCTTAGATAAGGTGAGACAACTCACCTTCGGCAGTATCAACAGAAGCAGGAACCGTAGCAGCTAGAGCAGGAACAACGGCAGCGAGAGTAATGATTGAGAGCTTCATCTTGGAGGAAGCAGATAAGAAAGTTGAATGAATACTGAAAATGTTTGGGAGTTGGGCATAGAGTTGCAATATCCTTGAAGACAATGCCTCGAATATATAATTATTCCCAGTTGCGTGGGCCAGTTTCCATTTTTTTTGTCCAGCGCCTAGCCCCCATGATCATCTTGGAAATGAGGATTTGGGCTCAGACTGATAGACGTCACATTCGGCAGTGTCACTATCGGGCCTTTCAACTAGGTACGCGGACGTCTGACCTTGAGAAATATGGAGCGTAAGGCGAGGCTGCTCCATGAATCATCCACTTTTGCCGCCTCAGTCAGCTACACCGCAATGAATTGTGGTTCTAATGTTACACTCGTTCGGTAATCCGTCAGTGCCAAGCCTGAGTTGGGCTAAATACTTTCCATATTTAGTTATTTATGCCCTTTTGAATACGGGGTTCTGTCATCCTCTATCAAAAGACGTCCGTCAATCCTTGGTCCATTCTCTATATGGTATTACATCTGCTTATCGAAATCAATCTTTTGTCTTACACTCCATAGAAGGAATACTGTCACGCGACTGTACTCGGCCCTTTACCAAAGGACTCTCGTTTTACTAGGCAAAGCAATCCCGAGCTTAGCGGTAAGAGACAGTAAACTGGACAAAATGTTATTAGTCCTGTATAAGTTGGGGCAAAATTGAAGAACTCGATTGTAATGAGCACACTATAAAGTCGAGGTTGAGTTCGACTTGATTGTTGTGTCTGTCTTCACTCAATCCCAAACCATCAAGCATCCAGCACCCTCAACTTCCTCAATCTCAACCAATATGAAATTTACATTCCTTACCCAGTCAGCTCTAGCCATCTCTTTCATCACCGGAGCTTTGACTGACCCCACTCCTGATTCTTCCGCTGGCAAGGTGCCCATCTGAACTTGAAGATCTTTATATGTTAACTATAAATCAGGTTCTGAAATCGACAAGCGGGCAGACTGTTCATTGACTGTCCAGTATACCAAAGTTTGGGTAGAGTCCGGTTTGGATCGATATCGAATGTGGCTTATCACTGCCCCTCGCAACGATAAGCACCTCGAACTTTACTGTGAGGCAGCATATAATGCATTGTATCTTACAAATATCCAATGCTTCTGGGGAGATGATGGAAAATACTACATCGATGCAAGCGTGGCCCGAGGCCCTGCAGGACATAAGTATTGATCCCTGATTCTGACTGGTTTCTTTTCTGACCTGTAATCTCTAGGACCATCCAAGACTACCACTCGGCTATGTGTGACGATTTTGAAAGACTTACTGGTTGTTCAACAAACAGACAGTTCTAGTCAAACCGAGGACTTGAGAATCTTATTTAGACTCTCTGAACATGTTTAGCTTCACGTCCTGGATATTGAAGACAACTTATATAGAAAGCGAGTAGGGTAATGAGAAACAGAGAAACCTACAGTAAATATTGCACTTGAGTGAATAATTCGTACTAGTCTTTATTTTGCATTACCTGTTCATTCCTCTCTTACTATCTTCGAGGAGGGCATTGTTGCTCTCGTTTCGCTACTTTCCTTGTTATCCGTTTGAACTTGGGGATCCTTCTTTAAGAACTATTATAAACCAAATAGATTAATGTATCCCACTTAAATCCTATCTTAAACGAGACTGATCCACTCGAACTCTAGATTCTTATCCAGCATCTCGCCATCCATAATCCCATGAACATAGGCTTGTGCAATATACTGATAACCAACACGACCTTCTTCACTCTTGATCTGTCGTAGTATAAAAGGCATTTTGCCTCCACTCAAGACAGAGATAAAGTCCCCTACTTTCATGTCAAGATTGCTAATTCCAATCATACCTGTCTCTGTGATGAACCCCTTCTTGTTATAAGCTGCAAAGGTGACACAACTGGGGTAATGCTCGAATTCATTGACGGCCATTGCTTCCGCGTTATCACCTTTTCCAAGTCGTTTTTGAAAGCCCTGTTCATGGCTTATATCGCCCAAAAGCGTTCGCCATGATGCTTCTTGGTATTCCCCCCCTTGAGGGTACTGGTCTCTTGACACGGACTGCCACTTATCAACCATTCTCTTCATACTGCCAATACTATCCAGAACATCTCCCAGTTCCACAATGGGTTCCAAAATCAATCCTTGTAAGTCCAAGACCCTATTCGAATACGATATCCTGGTTTGGACCTTTTTGTCTCCACAGGCAGCGTAGAGCCTATACACATTTAGCCAGGCTAACTCAAGGCCATAATCTTGGCTGTCGATATCGGCAGACCAGTCAGGAACCCAAATCGGCAGACTAAGAGACCTATTAGCCTCGGCGGCTCTTAGGATGATATCAAGTGTACCGAACTCTTCGATGAGGCATCTCACCCCAAGGGTGAAAGCCTCTTCATGCGGTAGGGTATAATCTGCCGAGATATTACTTCCAAGACCAAGATAGGCATACATCTTATCCCTCGGGTCAGATGCATTCCGATCTCTGAAATTATTAAAAACATTGGCCATGAATAGTGTCTCTCTCCCCAGACATTCCTTAGCATAGATAAGTTTCTGCAGGTGGCTCCAGAATGAGCCGGGCACAACAACCCGCCTGCAGCAATTGATGAAGAAGTGATCAAGGGAGTTGTTATGTGCCGCTATAAGCAAATAAAATGGCAATTGTGCTGTACCGCATATCACGGTGGCATCTGTAGGAAGAACTGTCTCCTGCACCGTCCAGGCCCGATACCACCAAGGTAATTCCATCAAACAAGACAAATCTGCATAGCCGCCACTGAATAATTCCGTGTTTGGGTCACTGTCCGCCTCGGCACAGCCATAAGAGTCTCTGGCCATAAATTTGAGCAGATCGAAAGCCGTCATGACTGTCTCCCGAGGGATACAATTTGGTGTCGCATTTGTCCCGTCGGAGAAGTCGCCCAGCCAGAGTATTGCCTCCGTCGTGCGCGTGTAGATTTTGCTCATTAGCTTCACTTGATGGGACTTCTCGGCATTGTTATCTTGATTAATACACAACGCATCCACCCAGAGATTTCGTTCGCTGTCTGAGTATCGTAACCGCCGAAGAGCGTTGAAAAGGTTGACTGTGACATTTACTTGTCTGCCATTCACCTCGATGGAACGACAGTCGAGCGGATCGCCCCATACGTATGACAGCGCTTGGTAACTGGGGCCTGCATCGAGGAATTCAGTGCGCAAGACACAGCGCAAAGGGTTGCTGTAATTTCCTGGGAGTAGATGTAATATTCTTATTTGGTGGCTCTGCAAATCTAGATCTGGATATTCTAATCCATGATGCGCATTGCCAGTAACCACTTGCCCTTGCGTTGCGTTATTGGGGCCTGGCGGATCGCCTTGCCCTTTGATTTTCTGGTCATCGGATCGAGTCTGTGGCATCGGAGCCATTGAGAAAGTAGTTTTACAAAGGTGCCAGGTTTAACTGTGCACGATATTGAAGGAGTAACGAAGTCTAGATAAAATATTTGGTCTATTAGGTTGAACCCGCTAGGGTGTGGCTGTGCCAGTTCAGCCTTGTAATCCGCCTTATGTGGCTGTGATAGAGCAAAATTATTTCAACTGTTTTCAAGAGCCTAGGGCCCGAAAATGCGGAGGGATAACGCCACGAATCAACATCCAGTGCCGCCAAAAATTAGCCCAAACCTAAGTCTCGAGCTACTTAACTAACATAACCCCCTTGCAAAGTAATCACAACCTGGAAGTAGTGTGATGTACATGATGGCGAAGTGGTTTGGTCCTGGCAACAGATTGAAAGCCCTGCCCAAGAGAAGGAGGCTGAAGTTACCACGAGACATGTCCATGTCTGTGAAATATGTCGAGTTTGACTTGTGGAGGTTGTAATCGCATTCTAATGCTGGAGATCGCGTGGCGCTGATTGCAGTGAGGAAAATGCATCGAGGTGAGATTTGTTTTTCAGGAGCAGAGTCAGTAAGTCTGCGGATGAAAGCACGAAGAAACCGTGCCTGTTGGGTCTGCTAGCTGTTGTATGATTTGAGGTATTGTAGATACGCAGGTAGCTTACAAACGACATGAAATGTAAGGACTTGAGACTCGTCAGCATAAAACCAACGAGAGGGTTTTCCAACTGAGAATCGACGCCATTGTTAGCAACGCAGAAAATAAAGAACTCGTCGCAGCATCAGCCATGCTCGAAAGAAATCTGATAGTATCCAGCCACAGATGCGAGATGATGGTAAGCCAACGATGTCATGCAGCCTTTTATATCCATGGCCACCCGGGCTCATTTGATCAGGTATGAATGGACCTGGAACTCCACAGAGGACAAAAACTCTGCAATATTTGTTGAGGGTTTTGTTGAGGGTGGTCGCTCGGACCGAGCTTGATGTGACGGGGTTGTAGAACGGGAGTTTGTTCATCGCCCCATATGATGCCGTGGTCTTGTCACTGGCAATTGCCATCAGGGGACCTACAAGGATAGAGCATCAGGACAGCTTTTACAAGTGATGATATAGTTCTTCTGGCAAGATGTTTGTACATTGCTAATAAGGTGTAGACATAATAATTTAGAGTCTCGACTTTCACTTTTGATCAAACAGCCCCCGTTATTCTTGCAAAGTACGTTAATGTAATAGAACAGGAGCTGTGTCCAACCAGAATATTCTGATGAATGACTCAAAGTTTTGAACTTGAATGCCCGTTCTTGTCAGCATCCCACCAAGGCCAGAAAGGTACTGCCGTTTGATCAAATGCCCCGCAGAAGTCTGGCTGTTGTCTGTTTGTGACACCTGTAATACCCTCTACATTATCTCTGGACCCAACAAGCGAGATGAAAACTTTTGAGTCCAACTTGTGCATTTCTTCCGGAGTCTCGCAGTTATATAACAACATATCCCTCATAAGCTTAGTACTGGTAATCGACGTATTCTCTGAGATGCCGGAAGCAAGCTCTACGGCATATGCCAGTGTTTCTTGTGGAGTCGAAAGAAGCTTTGAGAATAGAGGACTAACGATTGGGTCTGATGCAAGATAGGTTTCGCCAGTGGTGACAATATGCATCGCCTTGGCAAGACCGATCAGGCGCGGGAGAAAATAGGCACTACAAGACTCGAGGCTCAGACCCAAACGCGCAAAAGGTAGAGCGACTTTTGCTCCAGACCAGGCTACGCGGATGGTGGCAGGTAAGGTTATGGTGAAACCGAACCCTGCTGCAGAACCGTTGATGGCGACAATAGTAGGTTTAGTGCAGTTGGACATTGCCAGTGCAACTCGCCCTCCCCTAAAGGATCGTGTCAGTGTTCGTACAGTTCAGTTGTCAGGCGGTCACAGACTGGTCTCTATATCGGTCAATGGACTCTTGACTCGCTTTATGAGCCATCAGCCCAGAAAAGCCAATTTGGAGATCAGCACCAGCACAGAAGGCCTTCCCAGTGCCTGTCAGAACAACAGCCCGAACTCGTTCGTCTTGATCAATGATTCGGTAGGCCGTCTCAAGCTCGGTGAGAAGATTCTCAGTGACAGCATTATGCTTATCGGGACGGTTGAAGGCTAGAATGAGAACTTTGGTAGCGACAGGTGAGTTTTCTGGCACATGAGAGACGACGATGTCCTTGAATGGCAGTGATGAATATGAAGCTGGGACTTCGATAGTTGATGACATGCTGAAAATGGATGACATATGCCGTTCAATGTTGCGACCTTTAATTTCAAGTATCTTGAAAAGTCCTCGATTTCTTCACAGTAAGTTGGCCTGATTCTTTTGTATCTTTTTAAATAAATGATTTTCACATGAACGTACGCTGTTTCAAGATGAATGGTTCTCGTCTCGGCCTCAGTACACATGGCTCATCTGTCTGCAAGACTTACCCGAGGAATGGAGGTCATGCCCCACATTGTGCCGAGCGGAGATGGGTCCACTACGCCGAGGATAGTTCTGCAATTGATACAACAAAGATCGACTTCGTGATTTTCACATTACAATGTTACAGCCGAAGTGTCATGGCCTTCAGGGGCAACCTTCCGCATTGATAGGGGGCCTCGGTCTCATGTCGAGTCTTCACGACTTCATAGCTTGTAAAGCCACATTGAGGGGGTAGGCAAACATGTCGAAGCACATACTGGAACCTCCTCGGTAAATACTCTATACTCGACTCGACCGGTTGGCCCGCATATGTTTATTGGTGTTTCTTACCTTTGTGCTCTGGGAATTGGAGGTTCATGGGGTTTCCAAATCTGAATGACTAGTGCATAACCGTTACACTACTGGCGACCCATGTGTAAATTGATTGGCGCGCCTTCATTCTGTTTAGACATTATGCCGTTTATAGAAAAATTCCATTGACCTCTAACTTCCGCTTATTTGACTAACTACCTCGTCTATCCTTAAGGGCTCTTGGCTTCTCCGCCGCCATTCACCTTTGGAGAGTCTGGACAATGTATGATATTCGCGATGCCGTCGAATAGTGGCAGACCACATAAGCGGGCACACGTGGCTTGCAAAGCCTGCAACGCTCGTAAAGTCAGGTGTACTCTCACATTGTCTGGCCCCCCGTGTGCCAACTGCGCGGCGGACAACATTCCTTGCGAGACTAAGAGCCGCAAGCGACGACGGTCAGATTACGTTATCTCTAAGCCAGGCGCTATGTATAGTTAACTCATATAGGAACACCGATATTCTGCCTGCCATGTCTGACCCAGGTATCCAAGACACTCCTATGCACTCACGGCGAACTCCTTCTGCAACACAACTCTGCAGTTCGCAGAACGAGAGCCCCCACTGGGATACTGATGGCCTAGCGAAAGAGAGCAACCCATCTCGTTGGGGCTCGATGCCTGATGGACCCAGTCATTTACCCCCGGACCGCTCGCAACAAGCCTGCAGTGCTTCTTCTGCGACTTCTAAACGAGAGACTATCGTTGTTGGCCAGAACACCAATGAGGGCGCACTCAATGCAGAGGGTGATGAGACAGTACAGACAGAGCAGCACGATGAAAAACCCCGATTGCAAATGCCACATCAGCATGGGCTGAGACCCTTGAAGAGCATGAGAGCGATGGTAGTCGAGTGCCTTTCTACCCAGGTACGCCTAAAAAGTCCATCAATCAAGCCCGATGACCTCTCATATTGACAAATCCTAGGTGACAAAAGAGGACCAGCTTTCGTGATAGACATATGCAAACCCCAAAGATTAACAGACAGCAATCATTCCTTTGTTGCCATGCCTTCGTTAGAGTCCCTGCAGCCAGAGGAAATCGAGTATCTTCGATGGAGAGGTTGCTTCACTTTGCCTCCCCAACCACTCCAAGAAGCACTCATCAAAGCTTATTTTCATCACTGTCACTCCTTTGAACCAGTTCTTGATCCTCAAGAATTCTTTAATGCTTATAGTAAAGGACAACTCAGTTTGCTACTTCTCTGGTCAGTCTTTATGTGCGCTGCAACAGTGAGTTCTTAGCCGCTCTGTAGTAGACCTACAGGTTGACTCGTCAGTTTGTTGAAGATAGCATGTTTTTCGTGAACCTCTTCCAATCTCCGCTTATGTTCAAACGAAATGCCTTCCAGCGAGCAAAGGTAGACTGCAGCTCCATACTCTCCTCATACCCACTACGCTGAACTGAACTGACATGGCGCACAGACACTGTATGATGCGGATTATGAGAAGAACAAAGT
The DNA here is from genome assembly GCA_013396095.1 of Fusarium sp. NRRL 52700. Lineage (NCBI taxonomy): Eukaryota > Fungi > Ascomycota > Sordariomycetes > Hypocreales > Nectriaceae > Fusarium > Fusarium sp. NRRL 52700. The sequence continues at coordinate 344,085 of JAAQRM010000150.1, read as the reverse complement.
TACATTGATCCAGTCCGTTTTTCTCATGGGACACTTCTACGCAGACGCCGAAGATCGCGTGGGTCCTTGGCACTAGAACGGCATCGCTATCAGTCTGTCTCATACCATCGGTCTTCACATGTTAACGTCTCCCTCAAGAAACGGCATTAGGCCTCTGTGGCGTCGTATCTGGTGGTGTATCTACTACCGTGAGGTCTGGCTGTCAATGGGCCAAGGTCGACCAATGCGGATATCTTTGGATCATTGCTCAACTCCGATGCCGGGATTATACGATACGAGCCCAAACTGTTCGCCAGAGTACCAACACTTCATACCAGACCAGATTGACACGCTCCTTGGAATATGGCTCAAGTTAATAGGAGTGACACGAATTATGGGGAGGATATTGTCAACTAACTATACGATCAAAGGAGCGAGGCCTTCCAGAGCCACCATTGAAGGAGACGAGAATGAGATTCGAGCTAACTGGATTCATGACGGGAATCACGAACAGAGTCCAGTGCTAGCTTCTCATGTATACCAATACCGTCTTCACACTCAGTATGATCTTTTATCTCATAGATAGTCATTCGCTAAACAGTTTCTTTAGGGCAACTATCATAGCTCTTTACAGGCCATTTCTTCACGAGACACCAGACGGAGTTCCAGATGATGAACAAGACCCTTGGAAAGCGCTTGTAAAAAGCAAGCTTCGGGCTGCAGCTGCCCATGCGACCCACGCCATTAATTGTATGATGGCAGAAGATCTGATCAAGTTTGCACAGACGATTACGTACGTCCTCAGAGTTATGGAACATGAGAACGACGCTAATTGACTATTGATTACCCAGGGTGCTCACCATCAGCCCACCAATTCAAATCCATTTGCTGGAAATGGCATCATCCAAGTCGTCGTCTGGCAAAATAGCAAAACATAATTTGGCCCTGTGTTTGCTAGCTTTGGATGAGATGCGAAAGTACTACGTGTCGGCAGATGCAGCGTACAAGCTATTTGACCGTGCGAGGATCATGGTGGAGAAGTCGCTTCGGAACGATGAAATAGTTTCGCAAGGTTCCTCACCCGTAGCTGACTGCCCCCAAGAACATCAAGTGGTTGAGACGTCAGAATGGCTTGATGACTCTGCGCCTATGGGTTACGAAGTTCCATCGGTAGGATTGTTTTCTGCTCTGTGGATGCCATTTGCAAACCTCATACCCGACGAGTCTTTAGATAATTCCTTCTAGGCTGTAGTTACAGCTTGAGGCATATAAATTTGACGTGATGATGGTAACTTGGTCCTTTGCTAGGAAGAAATCACCATTTTCTAGGAGATATTATGCAAAAGTTTGGGAGCGCTTGGCAGAACAATACAATACTTCAATAATGGCTTTAATCCATGTTCAGCACAATTGAATGGGCTCAGTCAGCATGGTCCAATCTTCGAGCACCATGACTATGTATAACACCACATCCCAGAGTCATGATCCTTCGAAACCCCGCTTCTGCGTCCAGGTCAAAGCTTGGTTTTATGCCCGTCGATCGCTTGCTTGGCCTTTAATTTCCTTTCAACGGCCCTTCTAGGGCTGATCCCGTCGACATGACCCACAAAAGGAGCCCCAACTTGATATCCAAGCATGTCAACCAGCCGAGGCGGAATCTCATTAAGCTTCTCCCAATCTACCGCAAGGATCTGGTTTTCCAGTGGACGGACCCATGGCTGGCAATATTGAACCGTGAGTGCTCTCCGCTCTTTCTCGGACACATTCTTGCCTCCTCCGTGCCATAGAGTACCTAAAAAGTATACCACGCTTCCCTTTTCCATGATGACAGGCTCCGCTTCGTCAAGCGTGGGGACACGACTCGAGTCCCACGTGTGCGACTTTGGAACAACGACCGTTGCACCATTTTTGCTTGTATAAGCATCTAGTGCAACCATAATCGCCTATTCGAGTCAGCCATTATAAGGCGACATGGGGCAAAGCACATACAGTCCCAAAAGGGCGGTGTGGACGTGGTATCGTGATAAAACCATCATCGTGATGAATTGTTTGAGGGGCTTCTCCCGGCTGGATGTTGATGCTATGGAATGAATTCAGAAGAAAGCCTTGGTCCAGAAAATGTTCATTGAGACCTAGAATGTCAGGATGGAGAACGAATTTATCAAACACTCTAGATTTGTTGAGTAGAGCGTAAATGCGATTCGTTCTCAGGCCTTCGAACTTGTTACGGCCCCCAGATACGGCCGGGCCGGCCTCGGGGCTAGACGCAAGACGTCGTAGTTCTGCATTTGCCTCTTCAACCTCGGCATCAGTAAAAGCGTTGGGGATTACAACATAGCCATTCAGGAGTGTTTGATCGATAAGCTTCTGCAAATGGGGAGTAACTGGTGCCTTTCTGCCCAGCCGTTTCTCTGCGCCGGTCTCCCGGTTGATGATAGTGGAATTAGGAGCTTCAGGCATGCTTTTCATGGTGTACTTTTTGAATTTGATTGATGGCTGCAAAAGTTTGATGTCTTAGGAAGAAGTGGTCCGTGAACTTATTATTCTCTGTACATTTCTTAGTCTACTAGAGGCCATCAGTAATTGCGGGGATAATGTGGGGTGCCGAGGAACATCTTGTGTGTATATGAGATCGGCAGTTGTGACTATTTCTAAACGGCCACGTAGTCATGGCATTGACGAGAAGGGGATTGATCCTTTTCCTGTTGCTCGGAGGGGATCAAAGCCCGACTTCCACATAATACATAGCTGATTGCTGGCCGTAAGGTCAAGTCTACATGTAATGACGTTTCAAGATGTGTCCCACTAGTTATTTTAAGTTAAAAGAACCTTGTCGGCCGAGGCAGTAAGTGGGGCACTTGGTCTAGGGTACATCAAGTTGGCAATAGGGGATGGGAGCCACCAGTCGTTCACTGCACAAAATGATTTGAGCGTCTTGTCTTATATCCCAAATCTTTTGTTTTCAGCCACTAGTAGCATGGAATCTGATGATTCAACAGCGAAGGCTCTATATACAATGGTCCTTATGTTGTCTGCTTGAGGTAGTTGAGAGTTAGAGTGAATAAACCAAATATTGGAATATGGTACAGAGGAGGTAGGCATTGAGCTGATACGTATAAAGGTCAAAAGAGCTTGAGAACAGTTTCTCATAGACAAAGGAGCCATGATTCAATCTGTATTTACAGAAGATAGGTTCTCTACTTGTCAAGATGCTTTTGACTTCTTGTCCCTCTCACATAACAATTCAACAATCTGCACGGTATCCTGTGTTACTTACAAACACCATGGCGCACGACTCCAGCGTTGAGGATATGTCTGCCTTTCAGATATAATATCTGGGGATACGACTCGTGAATGGGGTTGTTATTACCTGCCTGCAGTAATCCATGATACACCGCCCCGCACAATCTGAGGAAGATGTTGCTCAATGCGCTTGTATACTGGTCGCCGGGAAATTCAGGTCCGGTGAGATGTGCAACATTGAGCTTGAAAACGGAAGCAGATCTGTTTTAAAAATCCGCCAATAACGGAAATGGCTCTGAGGGTTCCGTGACTGAATTTGGAAAGGCGAAGTTTCTTTATGCACAGTCTGGCTAACCCCTCACTACAGTTATAGCATTATGGCACCTATGAGGTCAGAAAATACAGAGCTCCATCCACGTAAAGGTTGAGAATATCAATTTACATACCTGCACAGCACCACACAAGACCGAATTCGTACCATAAGGCCGATGATCGTACAGCTCTAGCCCGGAGCTAGTTCATAAAGTTAAGCTTTTTACAAAAGGTTGCTGGAAACTCCGCATCTGGCATTTTGGCGAAAAGAGACACGGAAGCTAATGATCCGAACAACTAGCTAAGGTATGTCAATTCCACGCCATGCGTATTTCTCTTTAAATACGCCACTGCCATCGTTAGTCCTTTCTACGTTACAATTCCTCCAATGAAGCGCTCTCTGCTGTTACAATGAAGTTAACAGCCTTCATCAGCCTCTGGCTGCTAAGTCTTCTTCGCTCAGCTCTTGCTGCCGAGATTGTCCCCAGGTCTACCTTTACTGAGGTGACTAACTATGGCGACAACCCCACAGGTACTCGAATGTGGCTGTATGTGCCAAAGACGCTAGCCTCAAGTCCCGGCATTGTAGTCGGCATCCATTGGTGTACCGGTAGTGCGCAAGCATACTACCAGGGCACTCAATGGGCCCGCTACGCCGAAACATATGGTTATATCGTCATCTATCCTCAGACGCCATATACCCAGGATAATTGCTGGGATGTGGCATCAAAGATGACCTTGACTCACGACGGCGGAGGTGCCAGCACCTCAATAGCCAATATGGTCAGATTTATTACCAAGGAATATAATACGGACAAGAGCAAAACCTTTGTTACAGGTACTTCCTCAGGAGCTATGATGACTGTATGTGAGAAAGAGGTTTTTTGACAAGAGGAAGCTGATACAGAAACAGAATGTAATGGCTGCAACCTACCCCGATCTCTTTGCAGCTGGTATTGCATATGCAGGTGAGTTGATACGCCTGACATCCAGTGCTTACATCACCCTCCTTACACTGGTACGCAGGTGTGCCAGCCGGTTGTTTCAAGAGCGCAGATAACATCCCCGATTTCTGGAACTCAACATGTGCCACAGGCCAGTCAATATACACCCAAAATCAGTGGGCCAATGTTGTGAAGGATATGTATCCTGGATATAATGGACCACGACCTAAAATGCAAATCTATCACGGGTCAGTAGATGAGGTCCTGAATGTGCAGAACTACTACGAAACTATTAAACAATGGACTGGTGTGTTTGGTTATTCGACTGATCCGCAATCTACGACGCCGAACTTTCCACGGAGCCCGTATACCAGATACACTTTTGGGGATAAGCTGCAGGTCAGATAAACCAGCATCTCACTTTCAGAAAGTGTAACTGACATTACGTATAGACGTTCTTGGGTCAGGGTATTACTCATTCGATTGATGTGTTCCCAGAGGAAGACTTGAAATGGTTTGGTTTTGCTGTGAGTCATATTACAGTCCATGTCCTCCTCACAGAGCATTACCTAACAAAGTCCCAGAACCCAGTACAGCCGTCATCCACTACTACCTCTACAAGTCCTACAAATACTGGTAGCTCAGGAGTTTCTCCTCAGTGGGGCCAATGTGGTGGCATCGGGTGGACAGGTCCTACACAGGTAAGTAGCCAATTAATAAAGGCTTCCCTGCGAATTCATTAACGGGACCATAGTGCGCAAGTTCATTCAAGTGCATTAAGATTAACGACTGTAAGTATTCTATTAAGTATGTGTACAACCTATATGCTAAAATCTACATCAGGGTATTCTCAGTGCCAGTAGTATTTCTTTGGATGAGGGTTGCAGTGATCTTTGTACCGGGCCGGAGAGCACGATAGGAACAGCACCAAGCTCAAGCTATATGCAATCCGATCGGGCCAGACTACGTTATATATCTGTGTACCACTCATTGCACATATTCCATGACCCACTCTTGCCAAATGTTTGCTTTCTAGGACTTGCAGGAACAATATGTCTGTCCCCCTGTATACAGCTCATGGTCATCTTAATGTGACGCTATCAAGTCCTTCCACGCTGGGCGGTTGCTGACGCGCTCCCACCACGCGCTCAATGACGGTCTTTTTGTGATCTCATGTTCCAACTCTAGTCTCGGCAGAAACTTAAACCAAGGCATATGGTATATATCAACCAACGAAAATTGCTAAGAACATTTAGTCGGGATTCTCGCCTAAAAGGTAGATATAACTCACATTTCCGGCGAGGTACTCTCTATGAGAAAGTACCTTTTCATAATGGTCCAAGACCTTGGCCAACTCGGTTTCCAGTCTCTCCACTGTGGCCCGGTCGGGATCACCATGGCCCATAAATCTGTCCTGTGTGAGTTCGACGCATTATATAACAGAGTTCGAAGAATATAAGTACCCTTTGAAGATTTTCTCGTATGCCAAGGTCTTCACTGTCGGGTCGAAGTAAGAGTATTCAACGCTAGCTGCTTGCTCATGAGTTGCCAGCTCCGTGAAGCTTTGTTCCGCTCGTCTATGTAAAGGACTATTTAGCCCGTACTTTGCAACCAAGTACTCGCAAATTGCCCGAGACTCGAATAGCCGAGTCCCGCCATCGTCAAGAACGGGGATTCGTCCAAAGGGATGAAACTCTTGCACATAATTTGGTTCCTAAAGAGGATAAGCAAGGGCACACTCAATGGATATATGGCTTCCTACAAGATGTTCTCCCTTCCGCATGTCGATGTTGGACAGTCGACAGTCGGTTATATTTAGTTCTGAAAGAACTAACAACACCCTTTGAGTGCATGTTGATTGCCGCGATCCGTATAGATTGAAAGTCATCCTTGTAGTAGCTTATGCCTGTACTGCGTCAGTGCCGCAGGAGTGTCTAGGAAGATTGGGTTTCAAAAAGAGAGGAAACAGTGCTTAATTATTAGATGATACCTGGAATTCTAGTTTAGGGATCAAGGTTCTAGGCTATATAGAGGAACATTGACTGAGAGTGTGGAGGAGTGGAGGAGCTTTCGGGATGTGGAGTCGGTGAAAGCGGAGGATGTAACTAGTGACAACGGTACGGCACAGCACGGCGTATTGTGATTGCCGCTATTCCTGGCCTTAAGAACCACGTAATTGTCGCTACGTATGGCAAGCATTGAGGTAGGATAAAAGAGGCCTACTTTGTGGTATCAGTTCAAGTGTCAGTTAGCCTTAAGAAACAGCCCAAAATGCCCTCCGGTAATGTTTGTCCTAGCCCTAGGCCTAACGGGCCCAGCCAAGTCGATGATACAATTCCAATCGCCCAGAGTCAGAGGACTTTGTTCGAATTTGGGACATTTGATCATTCAGAGATTCCCCGAGAGCCGGAAGAATGGCCCGTTATTATCATCGGGTCAAGTATGGTCGGAATGACTCTGGGTGTGCTGCTAGGCTACCATGGGTGAGACTCCATCACTCAACTTCTATACCAACCTTCCTGACATTTTACAGTATCAAGTCAGTATCTTTCGACCGCCATCCTTCCACTGCCATACATCCCCGCGCAGCCTTATTCCTCCTGCGCTCCGTCGAGATCTTCCGCCAGCTAGGGTTGGAGGATGAACTACTCTCAGAAAGCGCCTCAAACTTTGATCTTGACGCTGGAATGATCATTGTCGAGAAGCTTGTAGGAGGCAAGGTCCTGGCAAGCATGCAAGAAAGTGATCCAGCAGAAGTAGCCAAGGTCAGCCCTAGTCGCCGCTTATGGCTGACGCAAAATATGTTTGAGCCACTTCTGCGCAAAAGGGCAAAAGAATTTGGTGCCGCTCAGGAGTTTGGCGAGACCGTCGTCCATTATGAGGAGCTTTCAGACGGTGTAATCGTCGTGGTGCAAAACGTCCAGTCTAAGAGTTACAGGAAATTCAAGACCAAATATTTAGTTTCCTGCGATGGGAACAGGAGTCCGACAAGGAGAAAGGAGGGTATCGAATGGCACGGTCCTGGAGTGCTCGGCGAGAGTATTTCTATCAACTTCAAAGCCGATCTAACGCCATACCTCGGAACTCGTGCTAAACATGGCGTCACTTATATCACTAACCCTGCTATTGATGCTGGTTTTCGCCTGGAAAGCGGTGGCAAGGCTGGATTTATGATCGTTACACGAGCAGGCGATAAAAGGTCCTTTTCGCCAGACTCAGTCTCCGAGCGAGACGCGAAGCAATATTTCAGGGAAGCAAGCGGTATTGAAGACGATATCAATATCAAGGTCGACTCTATTTCATACTGGTCGGTAGCTGCCTTCAATGCCGAGCGCTTCATGAGCAAAAATGGTCGTGTCTTTATTGCAGGAGACGCAGCGCATGTGATGCCCCCGAGCGGCGGAATGGGTGGTAACACCGGTATACAGGTAATTTTATTTCGAGCCCATAAGAAAGCACTTGAGTATGCTGACTTAGTCAGGATGTTCACAACCTGGCATGGAAGCTGGCATATGTTTTGCGGGAGAAAGCTAGCCCGTCACTTCTCCAGACCTACGACACTGAGCGACGGCCAGCCGCTGAATTCGCGATGCGCCAGGCCTACTCGAGGCTTCAGAAACGAGTGTTTCGCACAGTCCCAGATGAGCCAGAACTTCCGGACATTGTATGTGAGATAGGGTATCGTTACCCTTCTGCTGCTGCGCACATCCCAAACTCCAGCAGTGACCAGTATGAAGACCCCTATACGCCACTTGTATCACCAGGGAGCCGGGTGCCACATGTTCTGATTTCTCGAGAGAGCTCACAGGTATCTACTTTGGATTTGATCAAGACGAATTTTGTGCTTTTCACCACTGGTCATTCATCACCATGGATCGAAGCGGCCAAGGGCATGACACCTCAAATAGACTCCTACAGTATCAACGGGGACAGCGGTACCTTGAGGGATTCTGACGGCACTTTCAGTCGTACTTGTAGGATCTCCGAAGGCGAGGCTATCCTGGTCCGACCTGATGGATTTATTGCCTGGCGAGGCAGGTGGAGGAAGGATGGACATAGAGATGAGTTGCAGAAGGCATTGAAACTTGCTTTGCACTTGACTGAAAAAAAGCAATCATAAGGAACAAGAAAAATTATCTTATTACTAACGCCGTTATTATAATAGTTTGATATACTGCTGACTGTGAGCTGTGATAGTGCTGTCGCTTAATTGTTTCTTTAGAGATAAATTGGTTCTTAGTAGGTGATTCAAGTCATAACAATGTAGAGGATTTAAAACATAACGCTGAATATATTACCACCATTCAGGAATATCGGACTTGAAGATGAGGAAGTAATACTAAAGGATAGAAGATTATAACTTGGTTTAATTAGGTCATCAGTGACGCATTCATAGTGATTCGGCAAGATCGGCTTTGGGGAGCTAGTTTGCGTTAGCGCCAGATAAGACAAACCCCGTTGACTGGCCCAATTGCATCCCCTAGACGACAACCATCCATCACCGACAGACTTTCTATCTTATCAGATAGTGTGATAAACTCTCATTTGACGTATCTTATCATTCTACAAGCCACAGCAGGGTCACTTTCGCCAATATCCAGGTTAGCCTCTCGTGTAGCCACGATGCAACTGCCGTCCAAGCCGAGATACTGATAAGATATCTTTACAGGGTAGACCTTGAGCAATTTACAAACATCACACATACGTGCCCGAATTCTATTATTAGAGTCAGACAAGCTTTTGCCAAGGCGCTTCCCCATGGGTAATCTGGTCATGCATCTGACTGGCCTACAGAAGCTGTGCGTTTCAACAACTTGGAAGCAGTATCAGCGTCAAGGACCAGGACACTGTCAGGCTCTAACACCAGCGATACCAACCTTGAATGGCTGCACCCAAAATTACGGTTATTTTCTGACGTACTCTTTACGCTTGCCCAGCCTTTGCTAGCCTGGCAGCTGTTCCGCAGACAGTCGCCAACCATAATGCCGCGATAACCTTGTTCAGGTTTAGAAGCTCAACATACCACACAGTTGCGGCAACTCGGCACAAACCCACGTTGCATCCTCCTGATAATTCTTATCGACAATCTTGATGATTTTATATTTACGTAAATTTGCGCCCTGTAGCAATTCACATATCATTAAACTTTATTATAATAGCCCTGATCAACACGCTCATATGCCCGAAACAGAATTAAAACAAATACTTCGCTCAGACCCCTTTGTTTACGGCTCTACCTCAAAACTCCAAACGCAGTTACTGGTACCCGAAACTCCTATACCTACCAGATAAGTCCGTAGGAGCGTGAGCTATGGCAACATCCACGGCGTCGGCTGCTGCAGCCGCGACTTCGGTCGTTTGGTGGACACCAGACCCCAAAGCCGGTGTTGGAAGTGGTAAGTAGTTGGACATTACATCCTCATACGAGAGGGCAAACGTCTCTCGTTTGAGTTCCCAGTGACTGACATCTCCTAGGCGACAATGCATGGCAACTCACAGCCGCTTCCCTCGTCGCGCTGCAATCGATTCCCGGTCTCCTCGTCCTCTATGCAGGAATCATGAAGCGAAAATGGGCCATCAACAGCGCCTTCATGGCCCTATACGCATTCGCCTCGGTGCTGCTCTGCTGGGTGCTTTGGGGCTACAAGGCTTCCTTTGGAGAGTATATGCTTCCATTCGTCGCCAAACCCGGAACTGTTCTCGGCATTGACACCATGCTGAAGCAATCGTATCTACCATCCATTGGCGTCGGACAGCAGTTCCCCATGGCTACTATGGTGTACTTTCAATTCGTCTTTGCCGCCATTACCTTGGTCATTACTGCTGGAGCTTTCCTCGGTCGAATGAACTTCTACGCCTGGATGATATATGTTCCTCTGTGGCTGACTCTTTGCTATACTGTGGGCGCTTATTCCATCTGGGGAGGAGGTTTTCTCTTCAAGCTCGGCGTTATCGACTATTCTGGAGGATATGTCATCCATCTCTCGTCAGGCACAGCCGGATTCATCGGTAGCTACTGGATCGGACCACGACTCAGCAGTGATCGCGCAGATGCTAGACCAAGCAATATTTTGGCAGTTCTGATCGGAGCTGGTATCCTCTGGGTTGGCTGGAACGGCTTCAACGGTGGTGATCCTTACGCAGCCTCTGCTGACGCAGGAGTCGCAGTGTTGAACACAAATCTTTGCACTGCTGTTTCACTACTTGTCTGGACGGTCTTGGACATTATATACTTCAAGAAGCCTTCCGTCATTGGAGCCGTGCAGGGAATGATCACTGGTCTTGTTGCCATCACACCAGCCGCTGGTGTTGTCGCAGGCTGGGGCGCGATTCTTCTCGGTGTTGGTTCTGGTGCGGTTCCGTGGTTCACCATGAACATCTTGGCCAAGAAGATGACCTTTTTGGAGCGCAACTTTGACGACACACTTGGCGTTATGCACACGCACATGGTGGCGGGTGTTGTTGGAGGATTCGGTACAGGTCTCTGGGCCACTGTGGATGGTTGCGCAGCCTTTGGTCTGACCAATCCCGGAGGAGCCATCGCCGGTAACGGTATGCAGCTTGGATATCAGATGGCGGGTGCATGCTTCATCATCGGCTGGAACCTTGTCTGGACCAGTCTCATCATGCTTTTTATCAAGCATGTCCTGCGAATTCCACTGAGAATGACAGAGGAACAACTGCTCTTGGGAGACGACGCAGTCCATGGAGAAGATGCTTATGTTCTTGGTCCGTGCGAAGCCCATGCACATGGATCTGGAAGTATACAAGGCAGAGGAGAGTCTTTGCACAGCCAAGATCTTGAGCTTGGAGCAAAAGAGCATCAAGCAAGTATGACATCAGCAGAGAAGGAAAAGGCAGGACCAAGTAGGGAACCTATCTTTAACTAAGTCAGTATATATATAATGTATGTTTAGGCATAAAGAATACACAAATTAATCTGATAGGTTTTGCATCTTCCTCCATCTCAGATTCAATTTCAATCGCAGAAATACCAGAAAAAGAATACAGATCATGAGATGGGGGGCTTATTGCCATGCACGCGATGAAGTAAATCCACTAAGAAGTGTGCTTGGCTTTCGACTATCCCTTCCTGACATTGGGGATCTTAACAATCACGCCAATCATCTTGTCGGCATACACCCGCTTGCGGATCAACCGGAGATGAAAACGTTCCATATTTACTCCACAACAGTTCTCGAGTCAGTTTGGCTGGATCTGATCACAAATTTGGGTGCGAAAGTTCTTGGAGTGAGTTGCTAAGCTTGACGGACATGATAGACTTGGCGGATTCAAGCGGCACTTACCATTTTAAGGTTGTATACGTACAGCAAAGATAATTATATAAGTCTGTATAAATTCTACTTGATCATCTATTAAATCACTGTTACAGATTCACTGATCTCTCTTTCACCTCATAATTCTATCAAGACAACTACAACTACTCGTCCATCTAGCCAACGTCTCTAAAATACCCATTTTGTCCCCCTCTATTGGCCAGCTCCCTCTCCTCGGCCCTCTCGTCGGTCTTAGCACCTGGACGTTCGCAATGGAAGGTCTGTTGTACTGGTGTCGAACTCCCGCCCTTTCCAATTACGGAGTCCCTTTTGATCCGGAGACTGCTAAGAAGCAGAAAGCTGAGAGATTGCCTGAATTTGTACAGTGGCCCGCCGACGACTAGAGTAACTTGCTCGAGCAACCTAATCAATTCCACGCCGTTATGCTCGCCCTCAGTCTCCTGAATGTCAAGGACAAGGTCACCGTGCGCTTGGCGTGGGGATACGTCGGACTGAGAGTGATTCACAGCCTCATTCACGTCTCATACAACAATCTGCTTCAGCACTTCCCCAACTTCGCCGAAAGCTCCCTTGTGCTCTTGCGCATCACTGCCAAGGCAGCCTTGGAGCTTTGGTATTAGACCTGCCACAGATAGTAAGGTCGAACCGCAGGGTCCCACTCAGTGTGATGCCATATCGTTGGAAAAGGGTAAAAGCAACAACACTGGATAAAGTCATTCGATCAACCTCTTTCAGCCTTCGGTCTCTACTATAAGAATTAAGCTGAATGTAAGGCGCCATATCACGCGACTTGAAATCAAATGGCCTCATGTACACAAGGCTCTGGCGACATTCAGATGGATTTAAATTCCCCTCGATTAGGACCGCAATGTTGCATACACCTGTGGGAGATAGGAAAGCATTCAATTCAGTACTACCTAATACCAGTGTCCAATTTCGGGTCCAATGTGCAATATTCCATAAAAGCCTTATGCAGTCAGTAATGGAGACGCGACATACATGTTCATAAAACCCTTCTTCAGTCTCTCTGGAATACCAGCAATGCTCTTCAACTGACTCACATCACTCCACCCCAGTCCCTGAGCCAAGGCGCCTACAAAGTCCTGCTGGCCTTTTTCTTCCAGCGCAGGACTTGCCCAGGCATCATAGAGATCTTCATATCTCTGTTTGACGTCATCGTTGGGCTCGACTGGCGCCCATGCTTCCTCAGCCGTAACCATACCAGGGAAGTTCCGTTCGGCAGTTAGCTCCTGAAGGTCTGCATCCGCTACCTTGTAGGCTGGGAATGGGTCTGGAGACATGGTTGGCTTGGGTGCCGTGACTCTCACTCCCGTCATGAGAGAGGGGCTACCGTTATTGGTGTTGAGCAAGTCTCCAACGTTGTTCCCACTCTGGCGTGGATCAGTTCGACGGTCATCTAGATGGCTTAGCTTATGTTATTCGATGGTATTTATGACTTGCATTTTTCCCATAGAGCGCTCGGAAGCATTTGGGTATATCTCTCAAACTGCCAATCCTCTTCTGGGTTGCTTCCGTCATCATGGATGACTTGAATCTGCAAGATGGAAGTCATAGGCGTCGTCATTCCCATTGGCTTGCTGAACACGTCATTGCCCTGCAGGATTGGATCGCCGTTTTCACCAGTTGTAACACTGCTTATGGCCATCTTGCACTCCGCAACAAACACGAAAGTACCAGCACGGACAGTCCAAGGATCTTCCTTTCCTCGCTCTGGTTGGTCATCAGGGTTCAGAAGTCCAGACTCAGCAAGGAAGTTGTGCGCCTCATTCATAGGTCTATCCAATGTAGACGCCGCAATGGGTTCCTGTTGCCGTTTGCCTGTAATCAGGGAAGTGGCAGACGCAAAGGAAGATGTAGGTGTATCCTGAAGGACAAGATCATAGAAATCTTGCAAAGTAACTGGGTCAATCTTGGGATGATGGTCGCCGAAGTTAATATCAAAAGCAACGATCCAGAAGTCAACATGTACGCGGCCAGCAACTGGAGGACCCCAGAGGTATAGCTCAGCACCAATCTGAACAGAGATTCGGATATGGATGAACCAAAAGTCGATACTAAATCCGACTCCGACAGACACACCGGCTGACATGTCAAAGTAAAAGGGTCGGTAATTAATGAGGAAATTAGCAAAGGCGTCAAACCAGGCAGACAGAGGTCCTGCCTTGAATGCAGCATGAAGACGGCCTCCAGCCATGCATGCCTTGGTAGTGATGGCAAAATATGCCTCTCCAGAGATAGACAGGCCACCGCCCAAGTCCCAGCTAATACCCAGCCGAGGGGGATTAGGGTAGCCGACAGGAACGCGGAAAGCTTGGTGGTACCCACCCAGGCTGAAGACAAAGTCTCCGATCCTGGCCCTATCAGCAAGAGGGGCATCGAACCAGTAGCAAAGAGCAAAGCCGCCGGTCAGATGGCAGTTAGGACTGAGGATATAAGAGCGAGGTGACAGTTGCGCCTCGATTTTGAGGAATCCATAGTCAAAGTCCAAGACAGCCGCGATACCCAACTCAGCATGAGCCAGCTTAAGTGGTGAATTAGTTGACGGAATGTCACAAACTGCTGCAGCAAAGATGCCCAGCTTCACCGAGTCACCAAACTGCACTGCAACCACGGCATCAACGCTCAGCATACGGAACGCAGAGAGCTTCATGCCAATGGCACCCCAGTATGTGTTATCGAGTGGCTGAAACCATCCACCGGCGGATGGGTCAACAAGCTCCATCAGAACTTGCTGTGCATTCTCGTTGTTACTAAGACGGCCGCTGTTGATGAAGGGAAAGTCCGACACTTGGTCTACAGAAGGCAAACGAACGCTACTGTTGTAGCCAAAGCCACCGCAGATGCCGCTGATCTCAGCAAATGCAAGCGTCATGAGTGGACCGTTGAGCTTTGCGAATACAAACACACTCTGGAAGCTGTCGCTGTTGTTGGCAAGAGTGATGACTCCGTAGAAGCCAGCTGCTTGGAATTGATAGGGACGGAAGCCGATGATAAGACCACCGGCGTAGTAGTCCATAGTACCATCGTTGCCGTGGACGATGATACCAGCGATTGTCAGAGGACGTCTATCAAAAGACGCCGCCAAGCCGTCGATGTTGACGCTGATTGATGGAAGCTCATCTAGGCTCTTGAATTGTGTGTTCAGGGTGAAGCCGAGAAGAGAAAAGCCAATCGGACCAAGCTGGAAAGTGGCGTCAAAGACGATAGACAGCGTCTTGGCCTTGTATTTTAGACCGACGTTGCTGATAGCTATTGGCCCTGTGTCCTTCTTGAACGGTGCTTGTGCACTGGGACCTCCATCGTCCATCTCCTCCTCAGTACGTCTTCTACCTTCTCCCCCAGCGCCAGAGACCAGTGCTTGAGATGACGAAGGCTGTGGCTTCATGAAGCTGTAGCTAAGCAGACACACGCGCTCGCCCTTGGCGACGTTGCGTATGATGACAGCAAAGTGACATCCAGAGGGCACCAGAAGATCAGTTGGCTGTGCACTGTCTGGCTTGATCTTGTCAGCAACAAGCAGCTGATCCTTTTGCAGAACCCCACTGTTGAGAAGACCGATATCCTCTCGCGTGAGTCCTGTGAGCTGTCCAGCATTTGGCTGCCTGGGATCTTGGACGAAGAGGAAATACAGCTCATCAAGTGGCTGGTACAATGTTCCCACAAGAGGTATCTCGAGTTCCATCTTGCCGAAGTCATTAATGGCTGCTTTGAACAGTCTCTTTGAAGGAACCTTGGGTCCCCATTTGGTGCTGTGGAGCTGGGAGAATAGGAACTGGAGATGGGCAATGTTGAGACTGGCCACAAATTGAAATGACTCGATGTCAGAGGCGTCTTTCATCTTCTGAATGTCAATGCGGAACGCGTCTTCGTTATCACCGACTATCAGAGTGTCGTACACAAAGTCAGGTATGTCAAACGAAGAACCAAGAATGTCTGTCAAGATATCTCCAATAGTGGCATTTCTATCAGCTGGGTTGAGCGCCGCTGAGAAGGTAAAACCACTAGCCGTGTATTTGAAGTCAAGGTTCAATCTCAGCTCCGCAATGACCAAGTCACCAGAGATGGCGAATGAACTTCCCACTGATTTGGCATTATTGCCACTCTGTCTCTCATACGTATAAACGACTGACAAAGTGTTGATGACAATGGAATTGATCAGTGGTCCAACGTGGTCCTTTTCATCTTCGTGGAAGAACTCAGCTAGAACAGATGCGTACAAGCCATTGATAGAAGCCGTGAGCTCCCAAGACTTCTTAGTGGGATCGGAGTCGTAGCCGAGAGTTCCAACAAATGTAGCTGGGAGATCGACGCCAGAGCCCTCTGAGGGTTCAATCATGACAGAGAACCCGACGTCAAAGGTGAAGACTGAACTGCTGCCCCAGTTAAAGTAGGTGGCGAGAACAACCTCGCCGAGACGGGGCTGCGGGGCAGAGCCTGGCAACGGTGGGAGTGCAGTGGCTTGACAGCGAAGGGAGAAAGACTCTTGAGATAACTCGATGGATGCAAGGGTTATCTGAGAGGGCAGAGTTTCTGGGATGTCAACCACGGTCTGGCCGGGAATCAGAGTGGCGATATCGATGGACGACGCAGGTGAAGCTGTCAGGGGCTTGAGAGTAGCCCATTTCTCACCCTCTGGTTCCAGGTCGAGATCATCAGATGTGTCAAAGTCTGTAGATAGGTTTGATCAGCAAAGGTCATAGAACGCGCGATAGTTACTCACCATTCCACAACTGTCCGGACAAAGTACCATAAGACCCGAGAGACCGATTCCAATTGTACGTGATCAGAAAGACGGGAGTATCATTGCTGTCTCCACGACCAAAGTTCGCAGAGACCTCGATATCAAAAGAAAAAGACCCAAGCCTAGGATTCTGCGGATCCTTTCTTGTGTCAAGCCCAATACGCAGTCTTCGTAAATTTGCAGCGGGCAGAACCTTTTCGCCACCTTCTTCCTTACCGAGAATCTCATTGACGACCGTCTCAACCTCTTCATCGTCGGCGAGACCAGCTAGCCATCGCAGGATTCCGGCAAGAGGATCTGGGGAGAGAAACATAAAGGTAAAGTCGATCGTGGTAGAAGTGAACTCAACGCCAGCGAGCATCGACACAGTACTCTCAGCACTCTTGAGGGAGCATTCGATGCTAAAGGTCACTTGGCCATGAGAGATGGGCATTTCGCCATTTTCAGTCACGCCCAATTGCGTTTTGCTCTTGTAGACGACGTCTGCACTCTCAATGACGAGACCGTTCAGGGCAATTGAGAATAACTCCTGTAATGCATCGAAAGCTGAGAGCTGGAATTGCAGCCGAGTCTCGATCCGTTTATTCGCTGACGGTACGAACCAAAGAGCGTTCCTCATAGGCTCTGCCTCAGTGGGCGGCTGCTTCAGCGACGCTTCCAGAGCAAGGACCGCAAGAGGAATGAAGTCCGTAATGCTTTCTTGATTGGCATTCTTGAAGACATCCTTCACTGTCACGCCGGTGATTTCTTCCATGTTGGCAAAGTCAAGACCGCAAATCAGCACGTTGCCGGTCGCGTCAATACCCGGTGCTTCAATGCGAGATCCTGTCTCATCACTGCCAAGAAGGCCGGTTGAGCCGAATGTGAAGAGCAAGACATCGCTGGCAGAGCTGAATTCAAGTGGCCACGGCTGAGACAGGGAGAATTGGAAGCTTTCGGTGTTCTTTGCCGCTGAACCATCGACGGTGACGGAGCCACTGGCGGCAGGATCAATGTCCCGGAACCATTTGATGGTCTCGTCAGTATCGTGAAAACTGGCAGTTGGGTCTGGGGTGTTTGATAGTATGATGACTTTGCTGCTATTCAAGCCAGCCACGAACTTATCCAGATTACTTCCAGGTGCTAGGACTTGAATGTTGTCTCCAGGGCGTTGACCTGCTGAGCTGGCATAGATGCTATAAGTTGCATCGGATGCCCCCAAGGCTCTACTAGAGCTATCGCCGTCCTTGGGGTCTGATGATACTGTCATCTTGCTTGTAAAAAGAGAGACAATAGTATAGAGAAGTGTTTCTGGTCCTAAAAAATGGACTAGGAGTTGAGTGATCGCCCTTTCACGAGGGAGACTAAGTCGAGGGTAATGGTAACAAGCTGCGGATTGAGATGGCAGGAATCAAGTTGATCACTAGGCTTCAAATGAAAAGACAGGTACCAGATCGATGGATGAAAGCAAAGAGGTCAAGATTATTGTGGCAGCTCAATTCTGGGGACCACGATTGACCCTGAGAAGGACGTCCCAGAATACGCTCTCAAGCAGAGACAGAAACTTGGTGTTGCCATCAGAACATTTGGTTACATGCATGCTGATCAATTGATGTCCCCTCAGTTCAAGCGGGGTGTGAGACGAGTAGAAGCTGCTGTTGCCATGTCTCACCATACCTCCAATTCATCTGCAAGCTGCATGCGATTTTTCAGCTTTGGCGAAAACACCCCCACATCTCGATTGTTGGACGGGTTGTGACACAAGAATGCAGGCAGATCCAGATCCGTTGTGTTGCATCCGAGACGGCCCGTATTGTCTTGGCCCGGAGAGAGAAGAGGGGGAGAAAAGATGAGCGACAACGAGAAATCAAGGTGGGTTGAACTGGCATGTGAGACTAACGGTACCTACGAAGCTGGCTTCTACTTTTGGTTCCCAGCTTCATGAGGTGATTAGAATTGGCCTCTAATTCAGCACGCCCGGTCTCAGCAGAAGAGGCAGCAGTTCAAACATCAAACCCTCCTCGTTGAAGACTTGGTATCATTGTTATCGCCAACTCCAGACTCGATCTTTGCTATTGTCACAAATATCTCTCGAATTGGCAACCATGAGTCAAGACACTGGAATAGAGGACTTTGAAGTCGCTCTAGTGCCTATGCAACTAGATGCCTTCGTCCTCAACCCAGCTGTATGCGGTACAGGCACCGACCAAGACACCACGGCTCGCATCTGTCCCATCACTCAGCCCAACTACACCTTCTTGAGACTTGATAGCTTCCTGCTCCAAAGCGATGTCCAGAACCACGTCGCTCTGCACAACACCGCTCCAGCGTCTATCAACTCACGCTTGACCGACCTGGGCGGTCGTCCGGAGCCCAAACCGCTCCGCCATCGTCACGGCGTTTATGTCCACTGGACACTTCCGCGTTTCTACAGATCGGGAGTTTCCTCAACTGGCTCTGTACCAGAGTCTAGAAAGAGACAAGAGAGAATGCGACGGGGACTTGATGCTGCATCCACGGTGGCTAGTGACGCTCCTCATCAAACTCCCGACTTTCTGCAGCCACCAACGCGCTGGATCGTCATCAGAAAGCTTGAGTTGGATAGTATCCAGCCATCCAGCGCAAGAGATGCTTTCAAAGACCGCGAGTACGAAGCTTGGGTCGTTGATAGCGACTATGTCTGGTCCTTGGAAGATATCCCCATCCAGGCAGATCTACAGACTGATGTAGCCCCCTTCGTGCTCGGACGTGCTGGCACTGATGTCAACATCAACGAACAAGCTGAGGTCTTCATTGGTCGAAAGACTCCGCTTGCTGAGTGGACTGAGAATCCAAACCCGGCTGTTCAGCCCCCAGATATCAGTCTCCTTCGAAGTGGAAACCAGCTATTTGCCGACTTCCAGATGCACAATGCCAATGTCTTTAGCATCCTGGATAACTTCGAATATGGCGATAAAGAGGATCCATCATATCTTGACCACGCCAAGGCAAGCTACTACGTCCTCGGGTGGCACTGGAAAGACACCGTTGATCCCCTTTTTAAAGCGGGTGCCGAGTTCACTCACGGAGAGAATCTGCAATCGCTCTTCATGACCCTCCAAGGAACAGACCAAGCAAACCCTGACCCGTGGATGGATCTTAAAAGCCAGATCCGTATCCTCTGTCATGGCTGCATGTACGAAGTAACATGGGACCATGAGAACAAGCCCAAGACAGTCCCAGCCGACGGCTTCAACGATCGTCTCCGCGATCCGAAACAAGCTGCAGTCGCAGTTGGCACAACTCCAATGGATGCACTGCTCGCGTATTGTCACGCACGTGCTGACGACAGCGGCAATTCAGAGGACGTAGCCAAGTTGGAAGAAGACATTTTAGCTCTTGAATCTCTACTACAAGCTCGCGATGACGGTGTCGAGGGTCAGCGAGAAGCTAAGGACTCGGTCTACAACTGGTCCTATGATCGCTCACCAGGCGGCACCAGATATTTCTTCGCTGAAGCTGATGACAAGAGCACAAACCAGCCCAAGGAACCTGAACCAGCTGCAATTCAGAGAATCAATGAGTTGAACTTCATTCAGGCCCTACTGGACTCTTGCAACAGAGCTCTGCTGCAATATCGCTGGGACATGTTTTCTCTCTGGTGGAAGTATGCCAGTGACTTGGGCCAGAGTGATAATCAGGGCAATGAGCACAACGAAGCATTCAAGGCTGAAGCTGGAAGGATCTCTAGCCGTATCACTGGTCTCCAAACGCGAATCACAAATCTTGAAGGGCAGGTCAAAACTCTGTTGGGGAATAACCTGTTGACCACAGTCGAGTCGACGAGTGAGCCTGTCTTTTACGGTGGAAATGACCCAACCGTACTTATCGGTGGTATCCCGTCTGGCTGGGCGCTTGACTATCTCGATAACCTCTCTATTCGAGCGCCATATCAGATCCTTTCAAGCGATGACACTCTACCCACCAATCTTGGCACCATCGCAGATCTGGTCGAGACCAAAATACCCACTGTCTTGACAGCAGCTGCCAAAGCGCTCATTACAGAGTTCCACGCCCTTCGACCTGGCGGCAATGACTCCGGTACTCCACCTGACGGAAAATTCTACCCTCAATTCCATGATCAATTGACGACCGATAAGCGCTGGCGTGATCAGTGGGGTGATAGACAGCCGTGGTTTCCTCTTTACGCTGAGTGGGAAGTGGAATACACCCACATCCCATTCGAGTTCTGGAGCCTGGATGAACACACTGCCCGCCACTCTGAGAACAAACTGGTCAGATATGGCATTACTGTTCCTTCCAATAACGAGACTCCACCACCACTTTGGGAAGCTCTCTCCAGTCAGCAGAAGCAGGACATTCGCGTCTTATCTGGCCGTGTTCTCATACTGCCTCAGCCCAGCTTTGCTCTTGGAGCCAAGATCAAGCAGCTTTTCCAAAACACACCGCCCAGCATCCTCGATGAGTATCTCCCCGAAAAAGATCGAGACAATCTCCTCGCCAACATCAGCGAACTCTCGTATCTTTCCTCACCACTCTCCGGATTCGCCAGCGGCCTCGTCACCCAAGCAGAGGGCAGCCATCTCAAACCCGAGAACAAAGTCGTCGGCCCAAACGGAGAGTCCAGCTCTGTCCTCACCGCCGCAACATTCGACCCCGCTGGTCTAACACAGGATAAACTCCAGCTCATCGATGGTAACTCAGCGCTCACCCCGTACGCTGCACTGGTCAACTTCACCGACAGTGAGCACTGTCCCTTTAAGCCTGTTACACACGGCCAGTTCCGGTTCCGCAAGTTCAACGTCATCGACAAGTTCGGCCAGTCTCTCATGGCTATTGATCAGCGCCCACAAAGGGATGGTCCACCGCCTATCTACCCCTGCATTAGCAACTTCTACGCTCCACAGGAGGTAACACTAGATGGACAGAAGTATGCCAACACAGTGATCAAGGATAATCCGGAGCAGTCTGAGTTCCTGCAGCTGCCCCCGCAGATGAACCAGCCGGCGCGTATCAATGCCAAGTTTGTGAGACGCATTTCTGATGACCCGAGTGGCACTCTGGGGCCAGCGACGTGGCGCCCTGTCACGGAGTGGGAGACGCCGATATGGGGATGGGTCATCACCAATTACGCCGACTACGGTATTCAGATATTCCTTCCCGACGGTACATTCTACCGTGAGGTTCGTGTTGGTGGGCCATTGGGTACTCTGCAGTCGCCCAAGTGGCTACCCTTCAGCCCTGAGCCTGATGCACAGCCCACCCCTGATACGCGCGAGCTTGATATTCTCATCTCCAAGCTGGCTGACCCCAAGTACCTCCTTGGGTTCTGGGGCATGATCACGACGGCACAGCAGAAGCTCCCTCCAGCTCCTGACTCTTACGCACAATTCCTCAACTCTATCGTAGGAAAGCCACTTGCCCTTGTTAATACGGGCTGGTCTGTTGAACTGAGTGGACCGCCTCTCGATATCCAGAGCACCCAAGTCAAGGTGGTTAACCCCGAGCGCACACTGCTGAAGCCATCGGATCCTGTTGACAAGACTCCCTATTATGAGCTTCAGTTGCGTCTCGGTAATGAAGAGGCTGGTTACGATGGACTTGTCGGATACTTTGACACTACTGATCCTGGGTCTGATGAGCTGAACTACGACAAAATCAAGACCTTCTTCGTTCCAGATGGTACCTCCACGGAGCCACTGATCCGTCTTGATACAGAGCAGTATCCCATCTTCAGCCCCTTCTGGCAGCCCCCATTCTCTGACTCCTCCTCCACCATTGAGCCCCAAGCTTATGAGGACCAACGCAACGCCCAGATGTCAATATTTGGCGCCATCTTAGATCCCTTCACACCCGTTCACGCATATTCTTCCTTCCTCCCAGCAGCAGAGCTCCTCCTCCCACCATGGACGTGGCAAAAGGCCATGGACACCATGACAGCCTTTTTCCACGCAGGGCCCTTGACTATGCCCGTCAATGACGTCCCTGGATATAATGAAGCAGACAAGCTCACGACCAAGAATGCTCGGGATATGCCGAAGCGCAATTTGCTGCTGCCTTCTCTTGGTGGTGGTGATTGGAGCTGGTTTCAGCCGTATGCTGAGGGGCAGACTGCAGTGGGGGATGAGGATCCCGGGGCTGTGTTCAATGCTTTTGGTATTGAGAAGAAGGGTGATTTGATAAAGCCTGGATTTCAGGATGGACCGTACGCTGCTGTTGAGGGATTCTTGCAGTTGAGAAACCCGATCATGGCTCCGAGTAATCCTCAGAATGCATAAACTGTCTTTTTATTTACTCTAGTCCCTAACTTATGATCAAGATAAAATATGTTCTTTTTAATTATAGACAAGATCAGAATGGCTTCAAATAGTTTTTCGAGGACATTGTTCATTTCTATATCTTACATTGATATATGGTTTGTCCGTGATATCGTTTGCTGCTTTTACCGTCCAAGGGATCAATAAATTCACCCAGCGCTGATCTATTCAAACACAACTTAACTGCAAATAAAATATTGCTCACCAAGTCCGTATAACTAGCTACGTCGACTAACTAATCTCATCGCGGAAGTGTACAAAGTAATCATCCTCCTCCTCATTCCGATCTCTTGCCACAAAGAACAAATGATTAATGCCATTAGCCCTCACCACGGTAAGCTGACTATCCTGAGAGATCGTACGACTGTCTATGAGCGTAGAGTTACCCCAAATACCATTCGTTCTAATAGTGCGTCGGATGCCACCACCTTGAGAGGATCCGACGAGACCTCTTCCACAGTAGTAAAGAAACACTTTGCCATTGTCGAATGCGACGGCTACGGGGGTATTACGCTGCATGTCCCCAGTCGAGGATATCGCCGTGCCAGCTTCAAATAGTGAGCAGAGGCTTTGGAGACGTGGGAATTAGATAAGATACTTACGTGAGCCACTGTCGACCACATAATCTACAAGGAAGCCTCCCTCGTAGATAACACAGCGCTTGTCATTTACGGTGTCGTACCAAGCAGCTGCACAGGAGTTGATCCAGAGATCATGGGTCCACAAGAGCTGAGTGCTCCGTGACGTCTGAAGATCAAACTCCATAAGATTTCTGGTGTTTTGACTCATTGGGCTGGTAAAGGCTGTTAGCTGCTTGTCACTCGAGTTCTGAGCAGCTCAAAACTTTCTCACCTGCTGTAGTATACCCAGGCATTGTCACCGTTCCCACAGGCAGCGAGTGTGGTGTTGCCAATTATCACGCCGGCCAGACGCTTCTGCGTCGACTCGGAAATCTCTGAGAGACTGTAAGAGTCATCTGGGGTGACTTTGAATGGATTGTCCGTTGTGAGGGCAAAGACTCTCTCTACACCTTGAGAGCTGATACTCGCCATTTGAGATGGGTTAAGGATGTATTGGCCATTCCCAACCTCTTGAGGAGGTTGGATTGGGTCTTCAGGATCGCCGTCTTTGGTGCCTGACCATAGCGAAAGACCGAGCTGAGCCTTTCCGGTGGTGTAGAAGAGCTTTATGACGCTATCGTCGGTGGTGGTCTTGTCGATGATAGCTGTGATGGGTGCCATGGTTGCGCGTCAGCCAGTCTAGCATGAAGGAGCTCCAAGTTCGAGGGATACTCTTCACATCTCCTCTAAATTCGAGTGGGAGTTCCAACAACCCCTTCTTCTTCTCTCTTTCCTCGTCACCATTCATCCTTTCGTCATTATCTCTGATCTTCTCTCAGGACGCATAGACACAGCGTTTGCACTGCATGAGCTGAGCAACCTTGACTCTTGAAATGGCTTCACCCCGCTTCTGTGTCACTCCAAAGGACTCTCGTCTTCTTGGCACCTATACATTTTGTAGCATGAGCACAGTGAGTAAGACATGTTAAACGTGCTGCATCAAGCCGTTGATGTTGGTGCGAGTGAACCGTGATGCATGTTTCACTGACAAGTCCCTTTCGCGTCTCTTGCATATCAGATCAGATTATGTTCCCGATGCTCCTTGCTCGATCAGGAACCGGCTGCATATCGCGATCTCGTTGGCACTTTACCCCGCTCGGGCCGCATCTGGGTCGGGTCAGGATATTGTCGGTGCTATACAAGTCATGTCTCTGGGGCTATCATCCGATAGGCTTATGCCGCTCGCCTTTACTTGAGCTACAGAGACACCCTCTTGCATGAGAAGTAGCCATCACCGAGTCTGTGAAAATGGGCATCAGTCTCCGCTCGCTGCATGCCAAGGACTAGTTGGGCTCTAATGCCATTGAACTGCCTTTCGGCACTTACGCTCCGTTAATTGAATAGTGACAATTCATAATATTCTTCAAACGAATCGATCGTTGTTCTTGGACGTAGTCACAGTTGCCTTGATGGATGAAGCAGGTATTGAGCAAAGTCATTTTCTTGACCAAGAACGGGCAATCGATACTGGTCGTTTTCATCGCCCACTCTCATTGCAATCATAGTGTCTCCTATTCTGATTCTGCTCCTTCAATCCCATCCAAGAGGCTTCCTGAACAAGTCCACTCACATAGTCATCATGGGCATCTATCCTGGAGGCAAGAGTACACGCATAGACTCTCCTCGCCATCTGACAATACGACACTCTCGTCGTGTCGTCGCTGCTAATCGCCCTGAGTCCCGTCTCAGCGCCACCCAATCTGTTACCGTCCTCGCGGATGGCAAAGTCGTCGAGGATGACATCGATCCATTACCCCCAGGCGAGCAAAAGCTCAACTCATTCTGGGCTCCAGGCATCGAAGCAGGTCCCAAGCACATCATATCGGTGAAGCAAAACATCTCAGCAAATGGTCAAACAATCAACTTGGGGGCGGAACAATCGTTCTACGTTGATGCACCGCAGTTTTCCCTGCCAGATGGAAGCGTTCACTCTACATATCCTCCCGCAGGCTACAGCGATGATCACAGAATCTTGCCGCATATCGTCTTGACAGATCCACATCTCCCGTGGGAGAGACTGGGGAGTCCAAAGGGCGGGAGCAACAAGGCGCTCAAGACACAAATGAAGAGAGTAGCTTTGGGCGAGGAAAAGGCCAGCAGCATACCACGCAATCGTGTGCCGTGGCTCGTCATGCTTGCATTTGCCCAAGATGAGCTTCGCCTACCTCCAGAGGATCTTGATGGTCCAGACAGTCTCTTCAGCAATACCACCGATGGTGTTCTCAAGCCCGTCAAGCAATCATCTACCATGACGGTCAACATGAGCATCGATGACTTGTGGAAGCTGAACCCAGCTGTTAAAACGCCTATTACGAGCAGTCTTGGACCACCTTCCATCAAGGATAGCCGTGGAGACTTCATCTTTGTAACACCAGACCTGTTCACGAGTCTCTTCTCGACCTTTGACGATAAAGGCAATCGAGTCAAAGGGAGTGGACCAGATACATCCCAGTACAAATACCTTTCGCACGTGCGAAAGATCAACGGCTCTGGGATGGCTCTCGCTGGTGTTGAGGACACAGCTGTCTTTAGCATCGTCGTCGGCAACAGATCTGGTCCGCTTGACAATGTCATTCCAACCACCATGTGCGCACATCTCGTCTCAATTGAAGGCGTGGAAGCCATGACCTATCCGAGCCAAAGCCACCGATACGTGGCTCTCTGCTCTCTATACAGCTGGAACTACACAGTCCTCCCACCCAACACCCTCAATGTCCCAGATGCTTTTGAGAACCTCGGCCGCACACTCAACGTGCTGCGAGCTCCAGATGAAGTCATTGAGCCTCTCAAAGCATCTAAAGAAAAGGCCCAGCAGCTTGTTGGTCGCCGTCTGAGCGATGGGTACACCTTGGTCAAGTACCGCGTTCAGACAGGCGAGGCGACTGTGGCGCTGTATCGAGGTCCATTTACTCCCACGTACGTGCCTACCTTGGAGCATCTGACCAAGTGCTCAACATCAGGTGTTGACCTACAGATTCTTGACAAGAATCTGGGCATCATGGATGTGACGTACTCTGTAGCCTGGCAAGTCGGCCGTACAATGGCCCTCGGCGACCAAGCATTTGTCGCTGCGCTGGGACGTGTCAGAACTGCAGTACACGCCGCCGCAGCGAAGCAAGTCAAGATCAATGCAGTCAAGGATGTTAAAGACACAGCATTTCGCACTCGCGATGACCTCCTTCAAGATCTAACGTCTATGGTCAAGGGTCTTGCTGCTATCCATCTCCAAAAACGTGGTTCGGAGCCTCAAGAGCCTGGTGACGCTCCGAACACAAGACGGCCTGGCAGACCTGTGTTCAGGCATGGAGGGGCTAAGAAGCGGTGGCATCATAAGAAGCTCCAGCGTCGTGATCGACCTACGCTATCGTTCTCTTCACCTCTCTTCGAGGACAAATACCCAGCTGCCGCATTGGACTCTGTTCGCAAGCTGGCTGTAAGTCGATCAGGTGACCCATACGATGAGACCAATGATCCACAGTCCTCGGATTGGATGACTGTGCTCTCTTGGCTCATTGACCGTATGTTTCTCGCTGGTGTACCGGCGCATTATCTCATCCCTGATCCAAGCTACCTACAACCAGAGAACCTGCGCTTCTTCCACATTGACAAGAACTGGGTCGACGCTCTGATTGACGGCGCTCTATCACTTGGTAATCATTTCGGCACCGATGAAGATCGCGTCGCTATCAAGAAAGCACTCAATGATTACATCGGCCGTACGCCAGACGGTATGGACCATCGCGTCCAGATACCCGCCTACGGCTTCTATCTCCGCTCAGACCTGGTCACCATGTTCCCAGATCTCCGCGTTGAAGTCCTATCCAATGATAGCGCCCTCAAAGCCACTGGTCAAGATCCTCCTACGGGGGCACCTCTCCTACGACATGAGATCGTCGCAGACGGTGTCATGATGGCATTCGTGGATCGTGTTCCAGGCTCTGCGCAGTTTTCATCCCTTGTGTTTACTCAGCCAGCACATCAGCAGAGGTTCGCTGTTGCTCGTGGTCTAGACACTAATGAGGTCAAAGTCGACATCAGACGGCAGTATACTGTTGACCAAGCCACCAGGGAGACAGACAAGGATAGACACAAGGCGCTCCCCAAAGACATCTCATACAATCCTAGCACCGAGAAAAACATTTTCATATGGAACTCTGTACCTAGTCAAAATGTCAGTGACCTGCGTATTCTTCGCCTTCCCGCCTTTGCGGACTTGCAGCTCGAAGTGTTGCAGGATCTGATGGGAAAGCAAGAAGGAACAGGTACAGCTTACTTTGCTGATGACGCTTCGACTTCTGCACTCTTTGCTATGCAGCTCAACGATCCCATTTATAACCTGACCATCAACATGGCTCAGCGTGCCACAGCTTCCCAGGCAATAGCTGGCTTAGCTCCTCCTGATATTGGAGACGGAAGCCCAGAGCTGAGAACTATCAACATGATGGAGGCCGTCAGAGTCAAGAAGCTGTCCTCTTTCGGGACTGAAGTCTCTACAACGCCTGCGGAGAACGATCCATATGATGAGAAGGAGTACAATGATATAGATCGTGAGGATAGCTTCGTGAGAGCTGAAGACTATGTTTCTCCTCTGGATGTGCTTTCAAACTACTTGTCGCCTCACGTTCGAGCGATGCCACTTCATCGCGGGACGAGTGCCAGCGACCCAGACAACATCCCCACCAACACCCAAAGAGGCGAAGTTGAACCCCGCCCCTTAAAAGACAAGCCAGCTGGTTCTGAGCCAGCTTCAGCCCCAAGGTTTCTCATGCGAGTCAGCAGTAACCTGGCCGGCAATCACAACCAAGTCGTCCTAGACAGATTCAATCTTCCCCAGGACCTCATTTTCTCCATCGTCCTCAAGCAGAGCGAGATAAATCAGTACCTCCTCATGGAAGTCACCATCGACATCGCGTTGGGTTCACCCGATGATAGTTCATACGCTTTGATGTCAAACTACACTGGTCCTGGGACACATATGTTGACGAACCTGCGCTTCAATGTGATTCCGACTACATTTCATGATCAGAACCAGAATCGGTATTACTTGCGCATTCGTCTACTTCCTAGGGCTGAGAAGGGCTGGGTCATGGCGCCGGCTGTGCCTGAGCTGAGCTTCTTACTTGGCTTGGCTAGTATTAACTCTCCCGGATCTGGGACTAGAACTGCGTTTGTTCAGTCTCGGGCAAGATATTGCAGAAACCCTGCACTTCCTTTGGTGGAACCTAACGTGATGATAGTGGAGAATCCTCTTCTATCTGTAGAGGTAGTCATGAATTAGGGATGTTGCTTTAGGCAGGAAACTATAGTTTCCACTGGGTAGAATGTTTTCATCACCATATTTCCACGATGTAATCAGCACATGAGTTTATTCTGAAGTTATAGTACTTCCCCATACCACAAAATGTAAATCCCAAAAGGTATTGTCTTGAGACGTGGACTGTCTCTATTTGAGAAACAACCTCTTGCGGCCCTGTCTATCTCTCTTGAGCCTTTCAAGAGACACTGGTCTGAG
The DNA here is from genome assembly GCA_013396095.1 of Fusarium sp. NRRL 52700. Classification (NCBI taxonomy): domain Eukaryota; kingdom Fungi; phylum Ascomycota; class Sordariomycetes; order Hypocreales; family Nectriaceae; genus Fusarium; species Fusarium sp. NRRL 52700. Next base: position 315,119 of record JAAQRM010000150.1, on the reverse strand, counting down.
CCCTAGCACATCACTTCCATCAAAGTTGAAAAGGTTATCTTCTCTCCTCTCTCTCTTTCACTGCTACTTCAGGCCTTATGCATTCCAATGACGTCCAAGACTGGTAAACCCCGTTAAGAAGATGAGTCGGCATTTGCATACAATGTTATCTGGTACGAGCACATATGAAGTGCGCCAAGTGTCACCTCTGCAGACGGTGTTTGCCATTCTGGATCTGCCGCATGCCACTTCTTGGTCATAGACTTGTACATGTCGCATGTCATATCTAGGTGTCCATCATTTGATGTTCTTGCAGGTTGCAGATCACCCGGCCCGAATACATGCAAGCGCCCCAGCTCAGCCGCACCGATGATGTGTTACATTTCTTTCTAGTACATGCCAGCTTCGGTGTTTCTGATCTGGCAATGCTCGACAATGCATATGTGGGGGTCGTTGGTGACTGTGCCTCTGCTCGAGTAACTCGAGTGCAACACGGCAGATCCTTTTTCTATGTCTCAACCATTGATCCACAGACTATGCTATCACCTCGTGCTACACAGCAGATATCTGATTCTGATGTGCCGGCCCCAGCCGCAAAGAACTTAAAGTAGTCGGAAATGGCTGGTTGCAGTTTAATGACGAGTTGGGCTGAAATCATACCAAGATCAATGTATGGGACTTTTTCCATGCAGACATTGCATTTTTGATATGAATTACTAGACCGGTCAATGCAACATAGGGATGTGTCCCGGAGTACGAAGTCAAACCGCTCATCACGTCTTGCAATTTCTCTTTGTCTCTTTCCAGCTCCATGCAGCCAGCATCACACTCAATCATCGAAAGAAGTTGGGGGCATCAACGTCATCTCCACCTTTCCGCGACCCGCCGACTTACACATCTCGGCAAGGATGGCATCCCGATTCGCGGGGGACGTGTACTTGTACACCTCGTCCGTGGGCATACTCCACAGATAGATCCCGTTTGCGTCCTGGAACATGTAGCCATCTCCCCCGGCACTCCTCTCTTTGATCATGAGAGCTACGGGATTGGTGATACCCACGGACTCTGCAGCCAATCGACCGCTGCCGTCTGCCCCCCAGTAAAATTCCGTCCTCATCTCTTCTGGGTCAGTAGTCCAATCATCAGGGACTTGGTTTGCGGGGATAGACTGTTGCATTGATCAGTGACTGTTCAGGTTGTACGAAGGGTGATACAAGTGCCAAGAATGCTGACGGGAATCGGCCGGTACATACCATGGTCTTCTTGTTTTTGGGGGCTAGAATGATGCAAGCGGCTGGTCTTTCTCCTTACTGGTTGATATGATAGAGGGGTGTGACGTGAGTGAGGGCACTTGGAAGAGAAGAGTTGGATGAGAATGGGGGAGATTGTTATCTTGACTTTATGTACAAATCTTTGTCACGTGCGTTGACCGAAGAAGGAGGGGCAGAATACTACGCAGTCGTTTTTAAAGCGTAACTGTTTTCTGTGAGCTACAGCTATTCCCTCTGTGAGCGTCTGTCCATTTCTTGATTATCGAACCTCGCCTTACTCCAATCAAGACACGATCAACCATGTCCACCACAGAAACCGTTCTTCTAGAGCCTTCTTGGGCAGAGCCTGGGGCCAAATGGTTCCGTGAAGCGTATAAATGGAAAAGAGACAAGGTATGAATCTTGAGCTATCAGCATATTAAAACTCAATTTCATCCATTTTGCATCACTTTCGAGTCGACTGGAGACTAATGCAGCTGAAGATATTCGACTGGATGGCGGAGATCGCCAAAGCGGGTGGTGATCAAGAGGCACGGGATCTCCTCACGACAATCCGCGGTCGTTTGATCGATCTTTCGTAAGTCTCAAACGAGGATTCTTTCAATCTCACATTCAATTCTTAGGAACTGACCAATTCGATAGCCTCCCAAAAGGAAGCCTATACATGGACAAAACAAGGAAACCAGACTCACATATTGCACGAAACTTGAACCTCGATTGGAAGAGGGAAGATGAGACGCAATCAAGATTCAACGTCAACCCCTTGTTCTTTCGCCAAGTCACCAAGACCTTCAAAGGCCCAGCACCAGACTGGTGGTGCCCCTATGATCTCCTTGGCCTTTTCCTCAGCCTTCTGGGGCCCGCACCAGCCGCTGCTGACAAGTACAACTTCTACCTGCCTCTCACAGGCGTTTACGGGCGGTGGTGTGCACGTATCGCTGGTAAGCCAGAGAGGAGCTGGAAGTGGAAGCCGGATGCCAAAGGTGAAGGCACTTTGCCATACGTTTTCCAATGCACATGGAGCCTTGAAGTCGATGACAAGACTAAGCAACATTGGGCTAGATACTTTCTCGGGGCATCCACTGCTGGTGACAGGTGGGAGAACAAGATAACTGAAAAGAATCCAAAATCTCCGACATACACTGGAGCTTGGAGGGATCGTGTGGGAGAGGAACGTTTCAAGATGCTATACAGATGTCAGAGATTGGTCATGGTGCGCGAAAGCGACTACAGATTGAAAAATGCCCCTAGCCAGACTGACCCCAAAGGTAGTCAGGTGGCTTACGGAAACTGCGCCGAGACTTACCCATTTATCATAATATCCTCAAGGTATGTTTATCATCGCAGTGCTGGGATTCTTTCCAATTGCTAATCGGCCTGGTTATAGTAATACAACACAGAACCTGAAGTCCATGTCGGGTCTTGCTCTCCAAAAGAACTTCTTGAGAGATGGAGAATTCGCCGAGTATACGGCAGCACCTGATACCGCCATCTGGGAAAATTTGATGGCTCCTTGTCCCAATTGTACAATGCTTATTGCAATGTCTGGGGCAACTAGGTCCAAGTTTGACTTGGAGAAAGGTCAAGGAACGCCTCCAAAACCATTCAAGTCGTTGCTGGCAGCCCAGGACGTGTCAGTAGAGGCCTGAACTTTCTGGAAGGGAGGGATTTAGCGCAATTTGTTCACAAGATAGTTACCAGATATGTTGGTCGTTCACTACCATGTGATAAGTTCGTGCTTCCATCATTATATATCACTCAACACCTCCTTAATATACGATAACAGATTAGAGCACCAGACATGCTCAAGTGTTATACAAATGCCTGCTGGCCTTCTGTCAACCACCTGTCGTGCAAGGTGGGCTACAGCATCTACATCTTTTATTTCCGATAGAAGCTAAGCAAAATGAGAATACCGTAGGGTCTGTGGGTAGGAAGTAACGCGGAAAGTCAAGTGCCTGTACGACTCCTTTCCCTCCCTTTCTTTCGCTGTCTTAAACTAAACATCTAGCGTAGCCCATAATGCAGTCCCTCTCTTTGCTATGAGAATTAGGCGGAATACCATTGACCCTAGATGTTAAGGTTGAGAGAGGAAATAATGGGGCAAAAAGCAATAGCTAACATTCGAAGCAGGGGTCTAATAAATCTCTCAAACCAACAAAGTTCGAATACGAATGCTAGCGTGAATGGAAGGAATGTGATTGACGTGTGACTCACAATACCACAATTCACTCAAAAGTTACAGATGGGTACGAGGTGACCGCCAAGGTGCTACTACTTGCAGAGACGTGTCAGGGGTCAAAATGACGACGCGACAATGCCATTTTAGCGCCAGCGCTTTACACATCTACAGAGGTTTGTGACAGGGATAAGTTAGCAGACCAGAGGTAGTTGTTACTCAGAAGATAAATGCCAAGGAACTTTGTTAATGTACTCGCAGGGGAAGGAATTCAGATAAAGCCAACTTTTTCATGGGGGCAGCTTAGATAAGAAGGGAAACACTTCGGATCAGTGCGTAGTGCGTAGAGTGTACGATTTCGATCACCACTCAAACACCGCAGTATCAATTGCGAGCTGTGATACACGAGTCGCAAAAGCAGGAACTGGCTCTATTAAAATATGAAATACACTAAATCTTTCCTCCCCGAGGTCAGACTGGCACTCGAGATATCTATAGCAATAATCGGAATGCCACAGTGCCTCAGACAATACAAGAGATCGTACCAAGCCCGACACCGTATCCTGAGACCGACATGGGTGGTAGGAAAGGGCCGCAAACAAAGCTAGAGCTCTGAATGCGGAAAGAGAACTAAATTACAACAGCTTGTGGGACGAGGTACGTGATCCTCTCCATGATGTTGCTAGAAGGAGATCTAAAAAGACAGTCGTAGATACCTATCAGAACATGACAGCGGCGGCGATGATAGCAGCAACGAGGGCCATGGAAGTTCCCGTCTGCTTGACGGCAGAACCAGTAACAGGGACAACGGTGGGGTTGCTGGATCCAGAGGTACCGGTGGTTCCAGCAGCGGATTCAGAACCGGAGCCGCCGCTTCCAGAGGAACCGGAGCTAGATCCCGAGCTACCATTGCTACTAGATCCAGAGCTACCAGAAGAAGAACCGTTAGAGCCGGAGTCGGAGCTTCCCTTGCTGGTAGAGCCAGAGCTGCCAGAAGGAGAGCCGTTCGAGCCGGAGCCTCCGTTGCTGCTGGAGCCAGAGCTGCCAGAAGAGGAACCATTGGAGCCAGAGCCAGAGCCAGGGCTTCCGTTGCTACCGGAGCTAGATCCCGAGCCACCATTGCCACTAGATCCAGAAGAAGAACCATTGGAGCCAGAGCCGGAGCTGCCGCTTCCAGAGGAACCAGAGCTAGATCCTGAGCTGCCACTGCCAGAGTTTCCAGAAGAACCGTTGGAGCCGGAGCCAGAGCCAGAGCCAGAGCTGCCAGAAGAAGAACCGTTAGAGCTGGAACCAGTGCTTCCATTGGAACCAGAACCAGAACCGGAGCTACCGCTGGAGCCAGCCGTGTAGTGGGTAGCATAGGTGCAGTCAGTGCAAACAGGAATCTTGCTCTCGTTGCACTCCTCAGGGGTACCCCAGCTGTTCTCCCAAGGAGTGAACTTGATAGCAGCCTCGCCCTTCTTACCGCAACCGCAGTCAGCAGGGATGAAGAAGTTCTCGTAGTTATACCAGTCAGAACACTCATTAGCCTTGAAAACCGTCTTTCCGCTGCAGCTGCCATTGGAGCAGTAGATAGCAGTGTACTCCTGACCTCCTTGGCAAGAGCAAGGCGACGAGATGTAGACCCACTCGTTATCGCAGTCACCGCCGTCGACCTCAACCATAACGTATACGATGCGAGAGCCAGAGTCAGATACGATACTGCACTTGCCGTTGACGCAGACGATGATCTCGTTGACGACAACGGTTGTGGGGTTGGGGCCAGCAACCGTCTTAGTGACAGCGGTAGTGATGGTGGTAGTACCGGTGACAGTGGCGGTCATGGTAGCCAGGTCAGTGACAGTGGCACCAGAGGCGGCGCGGACGTAAACAGTGAGAAGGATGTTGGCAGGGACAGCACGGCGGAAGAGACGGCTGGGAGCAGCAGTGTTACCACCACAGAACTCGGTCTCGTCACCAGGGCACTCTTGGTCGCAAAGGCTGATGGCAACGCGGGAAACAGTGGAGGAGTCAACAGTAGAGCCACAGTAGCAGTCGCTGTATATGTTAGCATAGTGTCTGTTGAGAGAATATGAAGTAGACTTACGTGTTGTAGACTCCAAAGTAGGCGTCAGAAGAGCAGAGAGCAGAGCACTTGCTGAGCGTCATGGAGGAGCTAGACTCGGCAAGCTCGAAGGTGGGGAAACCAGCAGAAGAGCGAGCGCAGCCGAAGAGAGTGAAATCTCCAATGACAGTAGGGTTACCAGCAATAGTGGTAGGAGTGGAAGTGGAAGTGGCAGATCCAGTAACGGTACCACTGATGGGAATGGAGGCCGAGGCAGAAGCGGACGCAGAGGCAGAGGCAGATCCAGTCTTAGACTCGGTTGCAGAACCAGTCTCGGTGGCAGACTCGTTACCAGTCTCAGTACCAGTAGCGGTCTCAGTGCCAGTCTCAGAGCCAGTCTCAGTACCAGTCTCAGTTTCAGTAGCAGACTCGGTGCCAGTCTCAGAGCCAGTCTCTGTGGCAGAGCCAGTCTGAGTCTCGGTCTCAGTAGCAGACTCGGTGCCAGTCTCAGTCTCAGTGGCAGTCTCGGTGCCAGTCTCAGTCTCAGTGGCAGACTCAGTGCCAGTCTCAGTAGCAGACTCAGTAGCAGTCTCGGAGCCAGTCTCGGTGGCAGACTCAGTGCCAGTCTCAGTAGCGGACTCAGTGCCAGTCTCAGTCTCAGTGGCAGTCTCGGTGCCAGTCTCAGTGGCAGTCTCAGTAGCAGAGCCAGTCTCAGTCTCAGTGCCAGTCTCGGTGCCAGTCTCGGTGCCAGTCTCAGTGGCAGAGCCAGTCTCGGTAGCCGAGCCAGACTCAACACCAGTAGTAACAACAGCAGCGAAAGTCTCAAGAGCAATCTTCTGGACAGTCAGGTTGACGGGGTCAGTACCGCAAGTCTGGACGAACTTGATGTTGGGGTTCTCCTCAAGAGTGAAAGGCTCAGAGCTCTTGCTATAAGTACCGGCACCAGCCTCAACAGGTCCAGAGTACACCTCATTGCCATCAACAGTGACAGTAAGTGTGCAACCCTCGAAGGCACGCTTCATTATGCGCATGCGCTTGGCAAAGGCACTGACAGAGTAAGTGAAGGTGACAGTGGTAGAGGCTCCAGCTGGGGCGGCAGAGGCGTCGGCGGCGACAGTGAACGAAGCCTCGCCGTTGGCGCCAGCGACCATCTTAACAGCAACGACCTGGCCATTGGAGTCGGTCTCGGGAGAAGAACCAGCACCGTAAGAAGCACCCTCAAAGGAGACGGACTGAGAGGCGATGGGAGTGGCAGTGGTGGTAGCAGACTCGGTAGTAGTAGTAGAGCCAGTTTCCTCAGTAGTAGTAGTCTCAGTAGAGCCAGTTTCCCCAGCAGAGCTAGATTCTTCAGTAACAGAACCGGTTTCCTCTGTGGTAGTAGTCTCAGCAAGCAGAGCCAGTTTCCTCTGTATCAGCAGAGCCAGTTTCCTCTGTAGTAGTAGTCTCAGCAGAGCCAGTTTCCTCAGCAGAGCTAGACTCTTCAGTAACAGAGCCGGTTTCCTCAGTAGAGCTAGTAGTCTCAACAGAGCCAGATTCAGTAGCAGTAGAGCTGGACTCAGTAGTGACAGCGCCGGTGTCCTCAGCAGAGGTAGTAATCTCAGCAGAGCTAGATTCAGTAGCAGCAGATGAAGACGCAGCAGCCGCAGAGCTAGACTCGGTAGCAGTTGAGCTAGACTCGGTAGTGGCAATAGAGCTAGATTCGGTAGCAGCAGAGCTGGAAGAGGCAGCGGCAGTGGAGCTAGACTCGGTAGTGGCAATAGAGCTTTCAGAGTTTGATGAGTGGCTGGTCGAAGCCGAAGAGCTAGCAGTAGAGCTGGAGCTAGCAGAAGTAGAGGAGCTGTCAGAAGCAGAAGAGCTGACAGAAGAGCTAGCAGCAGAGCTGGAGCTAGCAGTAGAACTGGAGCTTTCAGAAGCAGAAGAGCTAGCAGTAGAGCTAGAGCTTTCAGAAGCAGAAGAGCTGACAGAAGAGCTAGCAGCAGAGCTGGAGCTAGCAGTAGAACTGGAGCTTTCAGAAGCAGAAGAGCTGACAGAAGAGCTAGCAGCAGAACTGGAGCTAGCAGAAGCAGAAGAGCTAGCGGAGGATGAACTTGTGCTAGTACTAATAGTAACTGAGGACGTTGGGGCACTGGAGGTGGAGCTAGTGGAGCTAGCAGAAGACAAGCTGGATGAGCTGGCTGAAGAGCTCTCGGAGCTGGAGCTAGAAGGCGACGAGCTGGCGGATGAGCTGGCGGAGGAGCTGGCTGATGAGCTGGCGGAGGAGCTCTCGGAGCTGGTGCTAGAAGGCGACGAGCTGGTCGAGCTGGTCGAGTCGACCGAGGAAGACGAAGTGCTCGATGTGGTTGTAGTCGACTGACTAATCACTCCGAGGCCAAGGCCCAGGAGGAAGAGGGGAGAAACACGCATTGGTGATTATATTGTAACGAATGTAGGGGGTAGTGATGGTGGACTATTTACTGGAGGGTAAAAGGAAGGACAAGGGTGTTGTGCTGAGAAAAGCAATCCTAACATTCAGGGACGCAATATTGCTATATATATTAAAACTTCCTCTCCCTTTTGTATGTATTTAACCGCAGAATGTTCCTTGTTGTTTTCCTTTTTTGGTAATGAATCCTCTCAGAGCTACATGTTAAACTTTCCAACTCTTCTGCCGTTGCTCCGAGTGTCTTAGAGTTAACGGGGCCGTGGATCCTGTCCATGCTCAAGCTAGCAGCAATCTCGCCCGAAAAGAGCATAATCTGCATGGTGGCTAACTTAAAATGCCGCTGAATGGGTGGTGCCCCGTAACCGTAAATCGACTGGAATTCAATATCACAACGAGATAGCGATATGTCTGGAATGGTAACACGTCAGTGTCTCGGGTAGCGCAACGTACTCGCCCAATCATACCAGTTGCCCTTCTATCATAGCGCTCAATCAGTGCCGTTAACGCCGCTTTAACACAGACCTCACGTTGAACAAAAACTTATCTAAAGCCACAACGATTAAGAAAAGCCATCCGCCACAACCGTTACAGTAATACCGGTCGGCACATGGTTAATTCTTGCGGTGTTGAATATCTCAGTAGTGATATAAGCAATGGGAAAAGAGGTACCAAGATTCTACAGGTTCATGGACCCTGTTTTGAGTTTTAACTTAGTTAGTGGTCTAGAGTCGGCTTTTTGCTGCCGAGGCATGGAGACGCGAATACCATTGAATAGGAGAGGACGCAATCGTTAAAGCCGCTCGGTCCTTTACGAGATTTTAATTTCGATGGATGCAAGGGCACTTAAAGCGGAAGTGTGACGTGATACGATCCATCTAACTCATGCTAGTTCCCAGTCTCCTGCTACTGGTACTCTTTCTCCATCTGTACGAGGTTCAATGTGGCGGGGCAAGCTCTTAGCCAGGTTAACGGAATGTGATCAATAGACCGCTTCGAGATATACCACGACAAGTTCGTACTTTCATCCTGGTATGTTACTTAGGCTATTCCTAAAGGAAAGGTGGTGTAATTCCAAAATACCAGATGCAGAAATACCTCGAAGTTACCCTCCTGTCATTACTTGTTTGTGCTTCTGAAAGTGCCTTGGCAAATGCCAAGAAAAACTCTCCATGATAGACACGGTTCTGGATCCCATTAAGCTTCTCCACGGCCCAGGTGGTCTGCTCCTTATCTGTACTCTCGATAGCACATAGGAATAACGGTCTCAAGTACCCAGGGTTGACTCCTCTTGCTCTACCCTCCTCACTGCCACTAGAATCTCCTTCCACAATCTCCTTGATCCTGCCCAAAGCTTCTGTGGAATCTGGAGATTGAGACACGGGATCACCGAGCTGTCTGCCTATGTCGATGAACTCGGCATGATACGCAGCCTCACATATACTGATGAGACTTGAAATCATGTTTGCAATCCGAGGGACCATCTGAGCCCGTAAATGCTGTGGGGACTGACGCTGCGTAGCGCACCGAGATTCCCATAGTGCTCGAAGTCGGGATTTTAGATTTGCCATTCGCTCGACTACTTCCTGTTGGTCTTTGCGTTTTGTGCGCGATCGATGGTAAAGTGATAGTTTGGCAATCTCTCCAGATAGAGTTTGAAGTCGGCAGTAAAATTCAAAGATTGGAATGCTCAAGACCTCGTACAGATGGTTGGATGTCTCTAACTCTTGATTGGCGGGAGGTTGGACGTTCGGTATTTGGCCACTGAAATTTGGGAGAAGATTTAGTACCCTTTCAGATAGTAGTCCCATTGCTCCGCCTCGAAAAGAAGCCGAGTAAAGGATCTTCAGCCAAGTGACTATGCGTGTGCAAAGCTCCGAGTAGGAAGTTTGAGTCTGTGCCCAAGCCTGCAACCTCCACATGAAGATCCGGCTCGGTTCTCTCAGGTAAGGTGTGATATCCCCCGAGTGAATCAGCTCAAACATACACAACAGAAATACGGCCACCAGAACAAGCTCGAAGTCTTTATCGTCATCTCCTAACAACTCTTCCACATTCTTCCTTGTGGAGTGATAGTGAGAGTGTGATTCAGATGTGGAGAGGGAGAAGATCTGTCCACTACATAGCGTCGCAACAGCAGTGATGCCGGAAGAAATAGCTAGACATGACTTTCCCAAATGCACGATATGCTTTTTGGCTAGTTTCCAGTTGAGAGGATCGAAGGGCGTTATACCAGGGCATTCCACTGTGTCGAGGAAGAGTTCCGTCATATAAGGGGACTGGGTGCGCAGGGTGAGGATGTCGAGTGTAGTAGTCAACTCGATATCCCTAGAAATGAGGTTCAATGGAGACTCATCACACTCGTAGTTTTCATCGACGATAGGAGCTGCGCTTCTATAATGAAGAGCTTTTTGCAAGCAGGCAGTTACGTCGACATTTGTTCTGCCCTCGTAGAGAAAAGGGGTTTGATTCGTCCTCTCATTCGAGAGCACATTTGAAGACCCTCGGTTCTCATAGTCATCAGTGAGCGATGGACTTGAGTGGGATTGGCTGGCATCATGTGCCTCCGATGCTTGAGGTACTCCCCCAAAGTGGAATGATGGTTGACCTGGTGGCGAGTTGTCTGCGCTGGCAGTCTGTCGAAAGACTCTTGGGGGCTTGTATGTGCATTGACGTTGTAATCGCATACAATTGTTACAGACGGGCTTGGCCTCATCGCACTTGACCTTGCGAGCTCGGCAAGTGAGACAACCACTCCGGACCCGGCCACGATAGCCTTGGTGTCTCGTGGTCTGCATGATCGTCGGTCGTCGCGAGACTGAAAGCGATCGCACTAAAGATAGGTCAACACCTCAACGCGGGTCGGCTGCGTGCCGAGACTCCGCTGCAGTGCTTGTAACGAGATGGAAAGGTTTATGATATCGTCAATCCAATTCCTTCCCCATCACGACCCGAGCGCTACGAGATATCGCAAGCTCCAGATCAGACCCTTGACGATAACCATGTGCGTGCTTGATTGGCTCAGAGGAGAAGTGCAGATTGCGGGGCTTATCTGCAGGCGACAATCCTTATCTTTAAGCGAGGTCCAAGCTTTCTTATCTTATCTGCTTTGCCGTGTACTACCTTTAGATTAGAATAACCTCAAGGACATAAAACTACCCTACAGGCAGAAAGGCAAAGGGATGGATTGGATATACACATTAGAATTAGAGGGAAAATACATATAAGCGGCTGTGGATATATACTTGGAAGAAGAGCTCTTATACCGTTAGCTAATTATTATAGCTCTTTTTCTCATATTATTATATCATAAGTAATAATATAACAAAGGATGTTACAACAAATTCAACCCCCGTGTATTACTGTAAAAAGTAACATGACAATAATTTATACTTGTTATGGATACTTTATATAACTTATGTGTCTAAATCATATTGCCATGTCTTGCTTCTAATTGTCGCTCCAATACCGATCTCCAGCTCTCCAAGTCCCTGACCTCAAGCCCCTCGATTTTGGCTTCATCATCCCAAACCCTCAATTGGCACATTTCCTTACACCACTCACCAGCACCAAACCCATCCCTCTCAACATCACTCATGGGCCCGCCCTGATAAGCAAGACTCTTCTTACTCGCGTCAGACAACTTGTTCAAGTACCGTTCATCCACTGCGCACAAGTACCGCTTAGCAGCAACGTGCGATTCGACCAGACGCGCAACCTTCTCAGAAAAGCCCAGTGCAAGAACGAATTGCGCACCCAAAGTCTCGTGCCCGATTCTCCCAACGCTAGAGCCTGTTGCCTGTCCGCCGAGGTTTCTGGCTTCTCCGCCGGTGAGTTTGCGGAGGTCTTTGGCTGGTGCATATTGACCTATGTCGTGGAGTAATGCGGCGATTTGAGTGGCTTCATCCACTGGTGGCGAAGCAGATGCAGCTTGGGCAGCGCATTGGAGAGAATGCTGGAGTTGAGAAATTGGTTCTCCGATGTAGGGTGTGTTTTCGGAAGCTTGGAGAACAGATATAACGTACTCGGCCACGGAAGATGGTGTTGGGATTGTTGGGAGTTCCATGACTGCCTTGGCTATGTAGACTTCCAAATGATGATCACTATGCTGAATTGAAGGGCTGGTATAATGGGAACAAAGTTCAAGTTATAAACTGACCGCTCAATCTTGCGCGGTTGCACGAGTACTTCTACTTAAGCCAACTGGCCATCCCTGACCTATACGTTCACCATGCTTAGTCGTTGGATTCAGGGCCAATGATTGCCCTTGTGTTTCATATCTGCGAAGGCTCAAGATTTTCGGCTCTCGGTTCTCGCCTGTCGCTTGGAGTGGGGTGACTAGCTGTTTGCCACTCAGCACAGTCTAGTGGTAATACGCCCCTGTAGGCTGTGATAACGCTAAGATCTTTAGTGCAGAGTTCGATATGATCGTCGGGTGGAGATTGTAAGATACGCATCAATCATTGTTCAGGACACTACAGGCCTGCAGCTCAACACCACGTAGTTATCGCGTTAAGATGACACACTTGAGCCTCAGGGACTACGACTAGTTAATCTTTTCACGTGCTCAGCCTTTAATTTTACAACTCACGACTCAAATGAGCATCGAATAGAGGACTTGAAGGAGTAGGCAATGATACAAAAACAAAAAGTGGGTTAAAACCGATAAGGATAACAACAGGCCTAGTCTGTATACGATACAGTTGCTCAAAAGGTAACCTGCTTTCCGGCGTCGACACTAAGCATAGGAGATCCAAAGCCGTAAGTTAATGCTCCCGCTTCATAAGACTTCCCGGCCTTTCGCATATGTGTAGCCGGCCATTCCTGTTTTCTGTGCTCATAGTAACCCTGCCGCAGATCCCCTTCGCAAGCACGGTTGTAGGTCGCATAGATAGCCTTGCGGTCTGAGCTACTCTTGTTGGCACCACTGCGGTGAGCCAGGTAGGAAGTAAAGATGAGCATCTCGCCTTGGCAAGGGTCAGTAAGGATAATCAAGATTCGGAACATGGGTGACTTACCAGCTTCCAGTTCAACCGGAGTCCAAGTCTGAGACTCAACCCAAGTCGACTCAATGCAGTTGGTGGCTTTGTTAATAGGGACATCCATCTCATGGCTTCCATCAACTACCTCAAGCCCTCCATTGCGGATATTGGAAGGATCAACACTCAGTAGAATTGTCAAATGCTTGACATCTTTGATGTGCGTATATGCAACAGCATCAATGTGAGGTGCGAATCCACCTATGATTTATTAGTTCCAGGCAAGGATCGGAACGGGTTAAGTAGAGGGCATCTTACCACTTCCAGAGAGCTTGTAATTGATCTTCTCCTTAAACAAAAGCATAGGTTCCTCTGCGAGATCATTCAGAAGACCAAGTAACTTTGGGCTTCGGAGCAGATTGCTGAATCCATCGTGACAGTCGGCAAAGTTCTCAGTTCGACAGAGAACAGTTTGGCCTTTGTCATTGACCTCCTATTCGACAATTAATTACTTCATGTCAAATAAACGCGACTGGGTCATCCCAAACCTCGTAAGGCATAAATTCAGAATCCTCAGTAGGTTTCCAGTTTCGGACTTCTTCCGCCCACGATTGAAGGTCTTTGACTTGCTCAGGTCCTAGTAGATCGCGGACGATCAAGTAACCGTTCTTCTTGAAGAAGGTGATCTGATCATCGGTGACTACCATTTTGAAAGGTTGTCTGTGGTGAGTATAAGCCAAAAGTCCGAATCGGAATGATAAAGTCTTGAGATCTCAGATGTATGCAATGTTGATCAATTTGAACTGGTTCTGGCAACACTTATATCCTCACGATACTTCAGACTTTTTTGGTCTTCAAGTCGCAATAAACCATATATCTCGTGAACTTTATTCACCTCCTCATTCGAGATCCGTGATGTGTTGCTCGCTACTCGGCTCGAGATAAGAAATCGAGCTCCGTCGGCTATCGCTGCATTAGCTTGCCACCTCGGGCAATTTGCCCCAAAGCAATGAGACAGACCGAATCCAGCATGTACCCAGAAAAAAAGACAAGAATGCAACTGTAGCATGCCGAGTAACCGAGACTAATGCTGTTTTATGCCTGCATTCGACTCGACACATCAGCATGGTCCACTTTAGATCACACCTACGGGAACCAAACGAAAGCCTAGTGTGAGCCGACGGGAATTAGGAAGGTTTTACAGTCTAAAAACACGGGGACGCATGCAACGGTAGACGTCAAGTTCTCGGGTATCGGCAACCATTTGACAATATGAAGGCCATTAAGCCCAACCAAATTCAGCAACGCTGCCCACGTGCACTTGTTGAACTACTGATTTTGAACAAGATGAAGATCTTCTCATGAGCATCCAGTAACGTTCCGTAACCAGCGCACGCGAGAGTCTGTCTTTGACCAGGATGGTATCTTAAACGAGGCAAGAAGAAGGATGTTTCAAAGCGAGGATATCCTTTGTCTAATTCATGTATATATAAGTGAAGAGCTTCTCGAGCATATTGTTAAATAGAAGCTTCCAAGAAAGATCGCCCTAATACTACCGCTCCAAGATCAGTATCATGGATACCAAGGTGTCTCCAGACACGCGTGCTCCAAAGAGCCATCAAGACGACGAATGCTCGAAGGACGACACTGTTGTCAACGCCACAGATGTTGAGATTCCCACTAAGTCTCGGATGTCAGCCATGACAGCAGTCCTGACAAGTGGCCTCGCTCTTTTTTCCGATGGATACAATGCCCAGATCATCGGATACATGAATCCCGTCTTTGCCAAGTTATACCCCGATAGCTTCTCCAGCTCAATCAAGACTCGACTCTCCAATGCATTCCTCATTGGCGAGGTCCTCGGCATGCTCTTCTTTGGCTATGCCATTGACAGGCTTGGTAGACGAACTGGTATTGTCTTTGCTACCTTGTTTTTGGTGCTGGGTATCATTCTTGCAACCGCGGCGCATGGCAAGACCGAGCTGGGCATGTTTTGGATGATGATTGTTGGACGAGGTGTTGCAGGCTTTGGTGCTGGTGGTAAGGACCTAAAAGGACCCGATTTGAGAAAAGAATTTGACTGATGGCTTGGGCAGGTGAATATCCTACTTGCGGCACAGGAAGTACTGAAGCTTCAGACGAGACCTCATTTGTGAGACGCCGGCGTGGATTCCTGGTTGCCGCTGCTACAGACTTTTCTATCGATCTCGGATTTGTTATGGCAGGTGTAGTCGCACTGATCGTGCTCGCAGCGTATCATCAACATGTTGGCGACGGTGTTTGGCGAATCAACTTTGGTATTGGATTTATCCTGCCAGTAGCTCTTCTGTTTCTTCGACTTCGTCAGTTTGACTCGACGCAATACAAGAAACATGCGATCAAGCAGGACATACCATATCTTCTTGTCATCAAGAGATATTGGAAGCCGATGCTTGGGACATCTTTGGCTTGGTTCTTCTATGACTTCGTGGTAAGTATAATGCCAAGGATATAATATGCCGCAAATTACTGATATAGACACTAGACATATCCATTCGGAATCTTCAGCTCGACAATCATCGCCACTTTGAATCCCAAGGACACCCTTCAGCAAAACATCGGATTCGGCACAGTGGTCAACTGTTTTTACCTCCCCGGCTGCATCGTTGGAGGACTTCTCATGGATCGCATTGGCCGCAGACAAACCATGACCCTGGGTTTTCTCGGATGGACGATCCTAGGCTTTATCATTGGTGGTGCTCTCTCTCCGATCCAGTCCGTGTTTCCCTTGTTCATCGTGCTGTACGGTATCTTCAACGCACTCGGAGAGATGGGTCCTGGCGTACGTACAAATCATCGATGCGCAACTTGGCTATTTACTGACTTGAAACCAGGTCGCCACGTTTCTATGTGCTGCAGAGTCTTTCCCAACGCCTCTGCGAGGTCACTTCTTAGGCTTCGCGGCAGCAGTGGGCAAGGCTGGTGCAGCGATTGGTACACAGGTCTTTACGCCTATCCAAGATTCCTTCTCCGACAAGCAGCAAGGTATCCAGGCCGTGTTTCTTATTGGAGCTGCCTTTGCTGCTGTAGGTGGTCTTGTTGCATGGTTCCTTATCCCTGATAAGGACAAGGAGCTCGAGAGCGAAGATGCTCAATTCCGGCTGTACCTGGAACAAAATGGTTACAAGGGATCATTTGGTGAATTGTCGAAGGACTAGAGTTGTATCTTCTGTTGTCAACTGGGAGGCCAGAGATCAACAGGTCATGCCAACATGCAAATTCATTTAATCAGTTTCCGCGCTATTCAGCGATCAACTGCAAAGCCAGGTAAATACACATAAAAAAGCTTAGTTTTTGGATTAATTTCTTATTTTAAATATCAAGCCAGCCATGAAACCGGGAATCTTATTCGTGCACCCAAGCGGGAGTTTCAACGCTATTGACGCGCTATTGGGTGCCACGCGCTAGGTCGCCAATAGTTATTTGCAACTTGCAGGCCCCTGAGCCAGTCTCTGGTTGCCCGCTGAAATAAAACTGATGAATGCCCTGATTTCCTTCCTATAATTGATTCCCCTAGTTGGCTCATTCTTTTTCTTTACAAACCTACCACATTCGTTTTCGTCGTTTCGTGTTTTCTCTCCCAGAAGCTTGCAAAATGGTTTCCAACAAGCTAATTATGGCTGCTTTGGCAAACCTGGCCTTGTTAGCTTCTGTTCATGCTGGGCCTTGCAAACCACAGAGCATCGCGACATCTGCCACTGAAACTGCTTCTGTCACTTTTGTATCCGACACCACTACTGCTGCCACTACTGCCGAGACAAGTATTACGACTACCGAAGCCAAGACGACAACTGAGACAGAGGCAACTACCGCGCTGACTCAGGATGGAACAACTATGAGCGAGTCCGTGAGCGAAGCATCAACGACCATTGCCATAAGCGAGGGTACGACAGCCGTCACTAGCAGCGACACTACAATTATCACCAGCGATGAGGCTACTACAGCACCAACCACCACCGAAGGCACAACAACCGTGGCCGAGAGCGCAACAACAACTACAACCGCCGAAGCAGAACCAACAGAACTTTTAATCAACGGCAACTTCGATCTCGGAACTGTAAACCCCTGGCTATCAGACAACGAACCCATTCAACTAGGCTCCTCCTCACCTCACCAAGGTCCAGCCTACGCCCGCCTTCAATTCGGAGAATCGGAGGATAACGAGTCAGTCAACAACAGAGTCTACCAAAAGATCGACAAATCGCTTCTCAAAGCAGGCAGCTATAAACTCTCTGCTTGGCTCCGCGTCGACCAAGCGACCGTCAGCCAGCTCGACGATGGGTGCAATGCCATGGCTGTTGGCTGCTACTATGGAGACCCTAGCAACATTGTACCCGTCCAGGGTGGCTCGAACACAGTCAGCGCCTATGATGCTTTGAACCAATGGGCACCTCTCGATGTTACCTGTTCACTTTCGCAAACTAAACTGGACCAGTATGGCTATCTCAGTGTTGCTGTTGGGTTCAGCTGTATGAATGCCCAGGGCGACGTTGATGCGGTGACATTTGAGGAAGTTGTTATTTAATGGTACTCATTAATCGTCATACTATAGCATCCTAATATACACCAAACCAACCCGCTCAATATCCCCATTTGACTATTTATTACTCTACATCCCGTGTAGATAGATGGAACTCGTGGAGTTACAACTCCATATCGTTGCCATGGCTCCATTCATTACGTCCAATCTTCAGGCACATATTCATCTCTATTGCCCTTTATTGATGAATCCAGCTCTTCTGAATCATCATTTGCCTTCGCCATCAGAATCGCCATCATTCGATACTCATCCATCTTAGATGCCCATTCTCGCATCTCCGACTCAACTGCGAATATGAGCGAGAATGACTTGATGCCCTCAGATCCAGCGCTCCACTGAACTTGACACATGGTTTTGTTTGCTTGCATGAGTAACTGATATCTACCTGGAACGTTGTGGGATGTACCATGATGCGGAGCGGGAGTGACTGAGAGAAAATGTCTCAGGTAGAATCGTCCCTCCAGTATGAACTTTGTCTGTTTCGGTTCCGAAAAGGGCCTCGGCCTGGGAAACAATCGTTCTCCTTTACGTCCACTGCGAAATTCTACTTCTCGGCACAAGAGAAGCATGTTCTGGAAAAGATATGTATGGTACTGTTGTAAAGATGTTAGACGTTGGAACGGACTATCCATTGGACAGCTTACCAGAAAAGTCCGGGACCTCTGCCTCACAGTTATTAAATTAGAGAGAATCACCCCTCCGAGATCACCTGGAAGAATGCCCTTCCAGTCCTCTATCCTTTGTTGAAGCTCGTGTACAGTCACTTGGGTGTTCTTAGATATGACTTTATCCTGTAGCCGAGCAACAATCCGCGAAATGGAATATTGAGACCTGTTGCGATCCTTCTTCTGCTCCTCTGTGGTAATCGGTAGGCTTTCCAAGTACTAAATAATATTAGTATCCAAGGATGGGGGTTTGTGTGGTGATTGGATTATACCTCAGAGAACTTAAATAACATAGAAATTCTTCTGGATCTCGTGGGCAAGAGATATAAGCATCTTGCCAACAATTCTTTTATCTTAACTTTGTCTCTGAAATTCCCTTCTTCCAGCCAACGTTGTACGCTGGCTCTATGACTGCCATAAATGACATAAGTTAAGGCTTCATGGCTGGCAAATGTGTCAATATAGTCAAATACCGGAGCCCATATCTGATGGGTTGATGGACGTAAAAGGTTCTGTTCCATAGCGATAAGGGTTTCGGCATGTGTATCTGCAAGTACTTTTGACCCTCGAAATATGTCATTCAAAAACATGTCGAGTTGGTCCTTCATTTCAAGGAGTTCATTCAGATCCCGGAAGAGCTGGCGCTGCTCTGTGAGCAACTTTCGAAGCTCCAGGGGCTGGCTGTCAACTTGTGCTTTTGCTGAAGATAAATGGTTCATAGGAGGACCAAGAATTACCAAGTCCTTGGTGATTCTGGAAATGAGTGAGATGACCTACAGTACAGTCAGTAATTCCTGGTGCTCCAGCGTTACCATAGAGCTCACTTCGAGAATGCGATACGCGCTACCCCCCATCAGATCCTGAACTGTAATCAGGCTGCTCGTTTCTATGTCAAGCTTCTCGTGGCAGAACTGACCAAACCATAAAACCAGCTCTTTCCGGGCGTCCTCGGTAAGGTCCTCGGGTTGACCAACATCTAAACTTGTAGTCGGGTCTAAAGCCTGAGCAAGGATAACTAGTGGCGTAACCTGCTGAAGGACTGATAATAGGTGAGAGAAATCGTCAGGGGGTTGAGGTATGTCGTCAAAATACCTAGACATCCCCGGTATTGTGAGAAGCTTGAGCTTCAGCTCGAGGCACTCTATCAACAAAGGTTGGTCCATAGCGGGCCCCGGCGTTTCAGTATCAGGAACAGCTTCTTCTCCAAAGTCATAGTGCTCAGCATTGGTGATGTCATCCTGATACACGGGCAATGCGATGACAGACATGATAGATATATCCCCTAGACTCAATCCTGAGAAGACAGACCAATTATGTGATCTTGCAATTGAGCTCCGGAATGAATAATCCATGGACTCTCTCACTGCGCGGCGATATACGCGTGATGACTCAAGATCGTCTTCAAAGTCAAACTTGGATACAGCAAGGCTACTCTCGGTGGCGTTTGATGTAGCTAGTGATTCTGCAGTTGATTGCTGACTTGTGTTTCGAGATGGAGACGCGCTCATTGAGAGGATGCTCATGCGCCTGGAAATGATTGTCTGGGCATCCAAAGCGTCCTCTATATTCATCAGCCTGCGCGACAGAGCATCATTATTATCGAGAAGAGCTTTGACGTTGCTGGAGAGCTGCTCCTGGTGCTCTTTTGCCGTTTGAACAGAGTCACTGTGAATGAATCAGACGTTGTCCCAGTAATTGCAGGATGAAAATACCTTTGCAGAATCATCAAGACTAGTGTCATGGAGCTCTTGAAACTCTGTAGTCTGTTCAAGAGCGTGACAAACGTACTCTCCTTCCAAACCCACTGCAAACGCCCTCTAAGAGGCACCTTTTCCACGCCATCTTTAGTCCACAACGACTGAAGTTCCTTATGCAACTCCGAGTAAAGAAGAACCCCATCTGTGAGGACCGCCACTACCTGGTTCACCCCAATCAGGGCAGCATACTGAACATTAACAGACCCAAGATTTTTCGTCAGGCTCTGTAGCCCCATCAGTATGACCTGGGTGCTCTGGACTTCAGAGTAAACGTGCGCCGCGACCTGCGGGGTCTCTTTCGTTGCTGAGACATATGGGCTGAGAAACTTGACGGCCTCTACTGTGATTGAGATTAGTCCAGCGATTGAAGCGGCGACACTCAGAGGATCGGACATTCTGCTGATGAAAGGTTGAGGTTGAGAGGTCGCGCGTGAGAGGGAGCTGAAACAACATTATTGATTATTGAGGCTGTGTTGAAAATGCCAAGCCCAGTTCAGCCCTGCAGGGTTATGTAATCAACGGCTGAGGTTTAGATGATACCATGATTATATTCATTCAAAGGAAACAGACATAGCTGGTGCCTTCAGTAATCAGAAATTTATTCTAGGAAACATGCCGATGAAGCCATAGAAGTTTTATTCGCAAGTCGACATTGAACATAACCATTGGCTGTCTATATTTACTTCACTCGATGCAACCCAGTGCTTGGCCAGGGATAAAACGACGATCTACAGGGATTATACCCTGCAACGGGTACTTGTTCAGTGAGCCCCTCCCAAGTATTATCCGGTTGACATTGTGTCAACAAATACCTATGGTACTATCATATACCAGGAACAGGTATATTTATGTTAATAAAATAAGTCGCTAACCTTTGGAATTGAAGGCGCAAGATACGCCTGGCTCGGGCACGGATCTGACTTCTAAGGTGCGCCTTGCAAGTGCTCCCTAATTATCGTAGCAGTGTCAAAGAAACAGCAGCATGACGTCCCATGATAAACCGGATATAGGCACACAACACACCTTCGCGAACGGAGAAAGGCTTAAAATTGGATACCACGATCGTATCAAGTGCAAATGACAGTTTTATATGCAATCGCCGTTCTCTGCAAAAAGAGCGTTACTATTACGCATATACTATAACTTCTATACCTAGTACAATATAGCAACAGGAAACATGCTTAAGACAATCTATAGGCGGAAATTTACACAAGTTCAGTACTTTAAGAAACTGCAATTGGCTATTCCATCACGACATTCCCGCATACCATTACGATATTGGGTTTGGTTAGTGAGATAATTAATTCTAAGCATGAATTCTCGATAAGCCCGTGCGCCAATCAGAGCACCCCAACTCGGATATTCGGCAAGTGAGCGGCAGTAGCCTGCATGCACCGACACCAGATTAACGGCTAAAAAGTGCCGAATCCTAGATCTCGTGGCTCGGGAGATCGCTTCTTCTGGAAGGTCGCGGAGTGGCTTGATAAGATGGACTTCTGCAGCTTAATCTTTCGGACACGGCATGAACCGAAACGGGAGAGTGCGAATCTAAATATCTACAAAGCGGTTGAAACCTTGTCTTAAGAAGAAGAGTATGTTTGTCTGTCTGCCTTGTGCAATCTGCCTGGGCAGTCAATGTAAGCAAGACACTGCCTTGTTTCATCGCACCGGGATGACCCAGAGATCGGCAGTACCCACTGCCCACCGTCGCATGACTCCCGCGCTGTATTGGCTAAGCCTACCTCCGGATCATCAGGAACCTTTGGCATTGACAAAAGATCTCCCCCTTTAATCAGGAAGGTGGCATTAATCGTTCAAGCGATAAGATAATTTGTCAACTTAGTCGTATAGTAAAACGTATGGAATGCGGACTATTCCGTGATATAGTGGCGTCCGATCGAGACCGCCTCGATCTATATATATGCAGTCTCATCCTCCCGTCTTGGCGGTATTTGTCTTGTACAACCACGTTTCTTCCATTCAAGCTTGATACTATCGGTCATCATGAAGACAACTTTGTTGAACGTCCTCACGGCGCTTGCCCTCGTCGGCCAAGGCAGCTGTACACCTGCAGCCAGCCTCGACAAGAGGTATTTGCAAAAAGAGGCTGGTATCAAGTACAAAGTCTTTGAGCATGCTGCGACTGGCTCAAAGACCAAGATTGTGTCCAACTCTGGAATCTGCGAGACGACGCCTGGTGTGAACCAGCACTCGGGTTACTTCTCCGTTGGCAAGTACCTCGTTGATCCCCTTTGCAACTTGTCTGACAGATGATATCTTCAGGCGACAACATGAACATGTTCTTCTGGTTCTTTGAGTCGCGAAAGAATGCCCAGACAGCTCCACTCGCTCTTTGGCTCAATGGCGGTCCGGGCTGTAGTTCCATGATCGGCTTGTTTCAGGAAAACGGACCATGCACCTTTAACAACGGCGGGTCCAAGCCTACTCTGAACCCCAACTCTTGGAACACCTTTGCCAACATGGTAATTCCAACCCTCGCTCCTTAGTAGCAACGAACTAACGGTCAAAGTTGTATGTTGATCAACCCATCGCCACCGGTTTCAGCTACGGCACCGACGACGCTGTATCCACTATTGCTGCCGCTCCTCGAGTCTGGAACCTTCTTCAAGCCTTTTACGCCCAGTTTCCTGAGTACGAGAACCGCGACTTTGGTCTTTTCACCGAGTCTTATGGTGGACACTATGGTCCTGAGTTTGCGTACTACTTTGAGCAGCAGAACGCTGCTATCGATGCTGGAAAGATCAAGGGCGAGAAGATCAACCTCGTAGCTCTTGGTATCAACAACGGCTGGATTGATCCAGGTAAGCTTTTCCATACGTCTTGAGATCTCGTTTCATGCTGACATGTGATATAGGCAACCAATACAGAGATTACATCGACTATGCTGCCAACAACACCTACCGCAAGCTCATCACACCAACTCAGTACAGCAAGTACCTCAACACGTACAACCAAAAGTGTGTCCCTGCATTTGCCAAATGCCCCGGTGTGACAGGTAACGATGCTGCGTGTGGTAACGCAGATGATGTCTGCAGCTCAGCTATTGAACGGCCGCTGGAGGGTCTGGCAGACTTTGATGTCTACGATATCCGGGCGCCAAGCAACGATCCTTTCCCTCCTTCGACTTACTCCACCTATCTCACATCTGCGTCTGTGATGAAGGCGATTGGTGCGCAGTCTGATTACCAGGAATGTGGCGATGAGTCTTATGACAAGTTTATCGCGAGTGGAGACAGTATGTTTCTCTACCAAGCTTTATACGACTTGAACTAACGTTTCTTTACAGGGGGCCGATCATTCCTACCAACGCTTTCGCAAGTCATTAACTCCAAGATCCAAGTTCTCATCTGGGCCGGTGATGCTGGTAAGTTGCCCCGACGCCCGTGATTTATACCATGTCGATCTAACAATGTCTAGACTGGATCTGCAACTGGATGGGTAACTACAGAGCCCTCAACTCAATCGCCCCACAGGCATTTGTGTCCGCTCCTCTCCAGTCATTCACCGTCGGTGGAAAGAAATACGGAGAATTCAAGACTTCTGGAAACCTGAGCTGGCTGCGAGTTTACGGTGCTGGTCATGAAGTTCCAGCCTATCAGCCTGAGGCAGCGCTGGCGGCATTCGTTGCGACCATGTCCAAGAAGCCTATCTCATCCACATGATAGATATACTGGTAGCATGTTGTCAGACATAACCAATTGAGTATTTTACTATATCCAGGCTCAAAGAATTTCATGCTGCAGTATCTATGGTACGAAAAACAAATCTGTCAGGGTCGTATAAGACCCCACTCAAGCGCTGCGCTCAAAGCAGCCTGTCGCAGTTGTAGTTGCTTTTCTCTTGTAGGAGGAACAGGTTCTACTCCTCGTCTCTCTCTAGACTCTCTCGTCTCACACAAAACTGGCCCTTCGCAGTCGTCTTGCGAAATCGTATAAGAGCGAACCTCTGCATTAGCCCAATCCGTACCTGTTGATGTTAGTACCTATACAGCTAAATCTGACTGAGAACGACATACCATCGGGATTAATAGAGTTCACCCAGTCGTCTGTGAAGAAATGCAAAAAGCAACCATGCGTGACAACCACGATTTCTTGCTCAGGTCTTTCGCTCAGCCATTGCCGCGCGACCCGGGCCCTCTCTAGAATACTGCCCACGACTGGAGCCCATTTACCCTCCTAAGCACAGAATTAGCTCGCTTCCTCATCAAACTTGACATGACATTGTATTACACACCTTGATCTGCCAGCCTGGCTCGACGAGGCCGAAATCCACAGGCTCTTGCTGGAATTCCTCCTTTATCACGGAGAGATCACTACCCGTGTCGCAGTTCATGTCGCTGACTTCCTGTACTTCCGGTAAGGCAACAATCTTCAGCCCGCGCTGTAATTGAGAAGACAATCCCAACAGAGTCGTTTGAAGAGTCCGTCGCAGTGGCGATGACACGATCAGGTCAACATTGGCAAGCTCAGGGTGCTTGGAAATCAAGCCTCTAGCTTGCTCCTGTCCCAGAGGCGTGAGGTCGGTGTCAGGCAGAATGTTGTTTGTTTCGCAGAGGTTGTGGACGGCTTGGCCGTGACGTACGAGATGGATAGTTTGTGGCATATCGTCTGTCTCAGGGTGATGAAGCGTTCTTAGTTGGAATTTCAGAGCTGTTGAGCATCATTTTCTGCACTGGTCTATTTATACAAGCAAATCGATAAGCTTCAGAAGTGGGGTCAGTCTTGGTGGCAGTGACCAACAGCGTCCGCGGGCTCCGTTTGAAGAGACTAACCACGGACCCTACCTCGCACTCGGATCCAGCCTTGCAGGGGATTATAATTGCGCTTTGTCTATCCGTATATTCATGCTGGAGTTTATTCATTCCCCTGTTACGTCATTCTTGCTACCCTGCTGGCCCCAGTTAAGAACTTTATTAGACTGCGACCTAACGGAGATGATAGTAGTGCAGAGTACGATGTTGCAATGCACGATGATAGTTGCCAAGCTAAGAATTTTATTTTAACTGACTGAGGGTTTCTGTACATCTCACTTGAGTGGAAAGTTAATCATTGTCTGGTTCTAGTATGTAAATAGACATCGTTTTAGCTATACATGTACTTATTGGCATACCTGGTTTCAGAAGTATTATTTTCTATCTTTATTTTTGCAGCGCCAAATCACCATTCATCATTCTTTGAAACAGTATGGCACCCAATTCCTCCAATATAATCCCTCGCAGCAGTCTCATTATCCACAATCTTGAGGTTACTACCCGCCCGCTTCGTCTCCATCTCCAAAACACCCACGGGGTCAATCACAACCACCGTCCTCCCATCAAGCAGCAACCGCGTGATATCCGCCTGAATAATCTTCTGCGCCACCGCATTAAACGAAAACACATCGCGGAACGAAAACACCACAGCGCACACGAAGCGGCTCCGTCCAGACCCGGGATCATCGGGGTTCGGGTCGCCGAGCTCTCTTGTGATGGCGCGGGTTAGGCGCTCTGAACCGCCGAAGCGGACTACACCGCGCAGACTGAAGATTATGACCTCTTTGTTGCAGTTTGTGTGGTGCGGCTCGTTGTCGCCGGGGAGGATTGTCGCGACGGACACGCGCACTGTCGCTTGGGCGATCTGGCTTACGTCCATCATGTGAAGACCCATATCGCTGGATAACTGCTCGCAGATGGCGACGCCGCGTACACTATTTCCTCGTGAATCAAGCTTGGGTGAAAAGACAGCGATACCCATTTGACCAGGCAGCGCTCCGATGATACCACCAGCAACTCCGCTCTTGGCGGGGATGCCAATCCGCGATACCCAGTCGCCTGCAGCATCGTACATGCCGCAAGTCGTCATGACGGAGAGGATCTGCCGCACGCTGTTTTGAGGAATGATCTTTTCGCCTGTCGCAGGGTGACAGCCCGCGTTGCAGAGGGTAGCAGCCATGGTCGCCAAGTCTCGAACATTGACGTTGATAGCGCATTGGCGGATATATCCCTGCACGATCTGCTGCGCATCGCCGGTGATGATACCAGCTGCTTTGAGCATGTACCCAATTCCCATGTTTCGATTGGCGTCTCGCAGCTCAGCCTCGTAAACCTCTTCGCAGACGCGCAATTGACGACCTGCTAGCTTCGACATGGCTTTGAGGATGCGGTCTGATCGTTGCTCTGCTGTCCAGTCTGGTCCTCCAATGAGAGAATGTGCTGTGATGGCTCCGGCATTGATCATAGGATTCATGGGCCTGTTACTCCCGCGCTCGAGTGACAAACTATTAAACGCGTCTCCAGAGGGTTCCACGCCAATCTTCTCCAGCACCTTATCCAACCCCGCATCCTCAATCGCAAGCGCATACACAAACGCCTTTGAAATAGACTGCATCGAAAACTCAACATCGTCATCGCCAGCAGAGTAAATCTGGCCATCCACCATCGCCAGCGCCACAGCTATCTTTGACGTGTCCGCCTTTGCCAGCGTCTCGATGTAGCTGGCTGGCTTGCCATCTTCTATGGGCCGCGCATTCTCCAGCACGCGGTTGAGGTAGTCGGGGATGGGGGACTTCATCGGACGGAAGGGTATGGGCTTGAGATGCTTGGATGGAGGAGGAGAAAAATCAGTTCTCACCGCTGAAGGCATTATGTGATCGGTCTCGCGGGTGATGTCGTAAGCCAAGCTATTTGAATCAAGCTGGACGAAAACGGATCTGTCCAATCACGATGGAGATGCTGTAGTGAAACTTTCTTGGAGACTAGTCGAAATCGAGAATGTAGAAGATAGAAGATCGAAGAAATAACAACTATAAATATTGTATCTGTAGGAAAAAGAAGAATAGTTTTATAGACTAAGAGGAGAAATTGACAATTGGTAAATTTTCATCACATGAGTTCAGACTTTTTCACCCACAAAAGTATACTGTATGTAAAATTTACATAACGATAACTATACCGAGTCCATCGCGCAATGACAACGTGCTCCGTCGTAGCCGTGACCAACAAGACTAAAAAGTGTATTACCATTTTACATAATAAGTAGCCTCTCGGTCAGGCGCTCACTCTTCCATCGGTGAGAATCGGTGAGCGCCTGCATGGTGAAAAGGGTGAATGCGGGGAGACGCGTTTCTCATTCGTTGGATCTGGTGTCAAAAAAACAGGGCTGCCGATCACGGGATCACGGGTGTTTTTGGCGGTAGATGCTTGTATTTTTTAGTCGAGGGTTCTTGTGCGCGTTAGTACGGAAGGGAGCCATTCCGTGCTGGGGCTGTGAGACATGACTAGACTACTTTTGTGAAATAGCTTCATTATCGATACGTCTAGATTCAGCTCGGCTTAGTAGACTTTGACAATGAGAGCATAGTGTCTAGAGGACACGATAACTGGCTCCCGAAACTAAACCATGAACCTCATGGAACCCTCCTTCGAAGCAAAAAAGTCAGATCAGATTTTACTCTGCGGGGTAAAGCATGGCCAATGCTTCTTCCAGAGTCTAGAACCCTGCTGAGCTAACGTCACCAAAAACAAGCTTTGCTTAGAGTTTCGATCCCTGCTGTGAGCCCCTGTAAATGTGTCTCATCACGCCGTCTTCATTGGCCATCACTGCGCCACCACCGCAAACACCAGCGTCACGTTATTACGATCCCAGCCCCCTTCTGTTCTTATTTCTTGGCTTTCTCTCCTCTATTCACACTCTTATTTCATTTAAGCTTATCATATCGTTCCTTGTTGCTCTGACGTGATAATGGCGAGCAATATCCTCCCAGGCCATGGCAATGGTCATGGAAATGAATCAACCCCGCTTCTGCCGCAGATCTCAAGTCATATTGCCCACGAGGGAGAAAGCGGGAGAAGCGGTTTTCATCCTCGTCATTTCCTCGCTGTTCTCTGGCGAAGCTCCTGCACCGCGTCCAAATGGGTAAACATCCTCTGGCCGTTTGTCCCCATCGCCATCATCCTTCAATTCTTCCCTGGTCTGCACCTCTGGAAGTTTGCTACCGCGTATATCGCTGTCATTCCAACTGCCAATCTGCTTGGCTTCGCGGGACAGGAGTTTGCGCGGAAGCTGCCCAAGGTAGCTGGTATTCTTATCGAGACCACGTTTGGATCTATCATTGAGATTATTCTCTTCATTGTTTTGCTTTCCAAGCATGAGGTTGACTCACCTGAAGATAACGGCGATGAAGGCAATCTCATTCCCATCATTCAAGCCGCCATCCTTGGCAGCATTTTGACCAATCTCCTTCTCTGTCTCGGCCTCTGTTTCTTCGTCGGTGGCCTCAAGCAAGCAAGCCAAAAGTTCCACGCCATTGTCTCAGAAGTCGGCACCGGACTCTTACTCGTCGCAGCATTCGGTCTCCTCATTCCCAGCGCCTTCTACTCCGCCCTCAAAGCCGAAGTCGTACCCGACTTCCCAGGCTTCCGAGTGCTGCACGAGAAGTTCACAGAGGGTAAACTCCAAGATGATGTCCTTCGCATTAGTCAAGCTACATCTGTCGCACTGATTATCGCATTCTTCTTCTACATCTGGTATCAAGCCAGCAGCCAGCATAGCATTTTCGATGAGGTTATTGAGATGGATGAGCACCGAGATGCTGATCGTGAGGCTGATATGGAGAAGCCCAAGTTTACTATGACTGAGGCTATTGTTGCTATATTGATTGCTCTTGTTTTCGTGACTGCTCTTTTGATCTTCCTTGTTGAGAAGATTGAGCATGTTGTTGAGAGTGGAGTACCAGATCAGTTCCTGGGTCTTATTCTGTTGCCTTTCGTTGAGAAGGCTGCTGAACACTTGACAGCTATTGACGAAGCATATGGTGAGTATAATGCTTCACTCGCAAATGCGCCAACTAACAAGTTCTCAGATGGCGTCATTAACGTCGCCTTGTATCACTGCCTCGGGCCATCTATCCAGACTGCCCTATTCAACGGTCCCCTTGTCGTTCTCGTCGGGTGGGCCATCGGAAAGCCCATGGATTTGAACTTTGAGATCTTCATGATTGTTCTTCTCGTCTTGTCTATCTTGGTGGTTGGAAACTTCCTCCGCGATGGCGAGTCCAACTGGCTCGAGGGTGCACTTCTCGTGGTAAGTCAAGGCCCTCATGTGCGCATGAACAATGACTGACATTGCCAGGTGATCTATGCTATTATCGCTATCGCATGCTGGTACTATCCAAACCCTGACGTGGCCACTTCCAATGGCCTCGAAGGCTCCGAGATGGTCAATGTCACCATGAGTGTTGACACTCT
The DNA here is from genome assembly GCA_013396095.1 of Fusarium sp. NRRL 52700. Taxonomy (NCBI): domain Eukaryota; kingdom Fungi; phylum Ascomycota; class Sordariomycetes; order Hypocreales; family Nectriaceae; genus Fusarium; species Fusarium sp. NRRL 52700. Next base: position 286,003 of record JAAQRM010000150.1, on the reverse strand, counting down.
GCGTCAACTGCAGAAACTCATCACTGCACAGCTGCCACAGAACTAGACTGGTAAGCTTATGGTGGTATACGTATTACGCTGCTAGAGAACTTGCAAGAGGTTGAAGATGGAAAGTTGTCGGTGAATCAGGGTATTGTCCTGTGGAAGGTTTCCTTTATCTTTTTATGCGTTGGATGCATAGTCAGAAGTGTCTGTGTCTTGCCATGATATTCAGATTGCTGAGCGAGCCTTTTATGCAAGCATTTTATTTTCAGAGCGTTATTTACAGTGTTACTTATAACGTATCTACTCGAACTATTGCTTCTCAATCATCAAGACCTGACTGTCATAATCCCCCTCGAACCTCAGCTGAATACCCAGGTTCATCAGCGTCGAACCAGAGACCGTCTGGTTATTATCCACCGTGTACTTGGCACTTGCATCCAAACCCTGAAGTCTGAACCAAGGCCAAGAATTATTGATAGTCGCCCTTGTCTGGAACGCAAAAAGCACGACTTTCTTGCCATCCTCTGAAATGAACTGTCCAGCAGGGTACGTTGTTTCCTCAGGCAGGGCTAGTCTGTAAAAGTCTCCGGTAATGATAATCGGGTTGATCTTCTCAGAGAGCTCGATAAGACCAGGAATTTGTTCCCTCTCCTCAGGCTCAAGATCGCTCGGGTCGAGTTCGACGCCAAAAGAGCCTCCCATCATGGCAACATGGGCTCTGAACTTGACGGAGGTTATTCTCTGGGTGTTGCCATTAGGGACATGTGATAGATGGGCTCCCATGGCAGACGGAGGATAAGCAAGTGACGTGCCGAATTGGATGGCGATACGCTCAACTGCATCTGTATCATCCGACGTCCAAATCTGGGGGAACCACTGAAGAACACCAGGGTCAAATCGACCACCGCCTGAAGCACAGCCCTCCCACAGAACATCGGGGAAGCGACTCGTCAAAGTCTCAAAAACGTGATAAAGACCCAGCATATACTTGTAGTTAAGAGTAGGATCAGGCGTCTCGTGGATTCCACGGTTGTTATCCCATTTAACGTAGGAAATCGGTGATTCGCGGAGAATCTTGGAAACGGCGTCGATGATGAATTCTTGGACCTCGGGCAGAGCTACGTTGAGAACCAATTGGTTGCGCGTCTCAGTTCGGGGATATGAGCCTGCGTGGATCGCCCAGTCGGGGTGTTTATCATACAAGTCTGATTTGGGGTTCACCATTTCGGGTTCGAACCAGATACCAAACTTGAGATCAGTGGAAGTATTGGCAATTCTTAGGTCTGTGACATTTTCGATCAGTGGTGTCAATCCGTCAGGGAAGCGTTCCTTGTTAGGCTGCCAGTCTCCAAGACCAGCTGAATCGTTAACTCGCGGATACTTGTTACCGAACCAGCCGTCATCCATAACGAACAATTTGATGCCAAGGTCGGCAGATTGTTTGGCGATCTTTTCAATGGCGGTCTCATTGATATCGAAGCCCAGGCCTTCCCAACTGTTGAGAAGGACCGGGCGTGTCTCTTCTGCGTATTTACTCTTCATGAGGTGCTTTCTGTAGAGTCGGTGAAATTGTCTAGACATTCCGCCGATACCCTTGTTTGAGAAGACGGAGACGACTTCGGGAGTGGTAAAGGTTTGACCTGGTTTCAGCGGCCACGAAAAGTCAAGAGGATTAAGACCAAGAATGGCTCGGGTGAGTCCTTGCGAGCTCTTCTCGACATCAACAGCGAAGGAACCGGTGTACACCAGGGAGAAACCCCAAGCTTCGCCTTGAGTTTCTGTAGTAGTCGACGAAACGAGAGCGAGGAACGGGTTGTGAAGATGAGAGGAATAACCAGTAGAGCTCTGGAATCTGTAGCACCATTAGCACTCTGCGGTATTAACTCATAGAGATAATACTTACCCTTGTGTTCCAAAGTCAACCTTTCGACGCACGCGCATACCCTCACGAGCCCAATCACCCCTAATCTCAATGAGATCCAGATCATCCTGCTGCAAATCAACACTCCAGCTCGAAACCTTCTTCAAATCCACTGTCGCATTCCCGCGATTCGTAATATTAACACTTCTTACAACAGCATCGTATTTCGGAAATATCGAATACGACAGATCAACAGCAATAGAGCTGTAATTATCATACATGCTCACCACCAAAGTCGACACATCATCAGCCTCGCCAAACGTCGACGGAAGACCAGGCAGTCCAGGTTTTCCTTGCACAACCTCGTGGGACTTGTAGCGAAAGTCAGTGACTGTCGTGCCGCTGGATTGCTGAAGCTGAAACGCTGGGATGCGAAAGTCTCCTCTTCCGTGGTCGGGGAATTCGCGGCGCACGCGGCCGATTAAACCGACCCAGCCTTGGATGGGGCCGATTTTAGCGGTGATTCCATCTTCAGCGACGGGGCCGCCGTAGTGGTCGTTGATAAGGTCGCCGGTGGTGTTGTCGACGTGGAAGCGGTATGAAACGTTATCGCCATTGAGGGCGAAAGAGGTGCCGTCGACGTGAATTGCTGCAGACATTGTTAATATTGTTGAATTTGAGAGAATTGTAGATGAAGATGAAGATGAAGACTTACGGTCTGAATTCTCCGCCAAAGCCGAAATGGCCTGGCAGAGCAGCATTGCCGTCGTCGTAATGCCCTGCAATGTAACAAACACCATCTTGACCCTAGCAAAAGTTGTTTAAACGAAAGTCAAATTCAAGAGGTGTCATCCGCGGGATCCGACATCCTTATAAACCCTCAAGAACAGATCATCAGTGTGAAGGTCAAATCACGGGAAAAATTCGAGAACCCTGATATGTAGCAACTCGTGATGATCTCGAAACGGGCCGATCGTGAATTGGAGATTGTGGAGGAGAGGTTGGACTTGACGGCGGTGGACTACCGAAAGATACCCCTTTGAGTCATGATCGTCATCGTTTGTGCGGAGGATCAGCCCAGATTCCCCAGAATTGGAGATTGTTTGGAGGATAAACTTGGTTATGACGTTGGGTTTATCCGCGCAAATGAGAAACCTGACTTGAAAGCATTTTGGTAAAGAATTGGATAGAGGCACGGATAATGTCAATCCTCGGGGCATTTATCGAGTCAATTCATCAAGAACTCGAAAGTAAGCTTACAGGTGAAGGCCGGATAATTGTTCATCCTGCTCAGTATTTCAATATGATTGGTTAAGATTCGAGATGAGGGGGATCGATGACACTGTGAATGGGTTCGCGATCTTTTAAGTTTATTCACTCAAAGTTACAGGCTGCAGGATCTTACTATAATTCAGCATGGACCTCAAAAACATAATTCTTCCATTCCAAGACTCTTCAGCACAATGGGACATCCAAATAGAAGAAGGAGTAGTGACCTCCATGAAACCAGCCACTGGCAAGACCTTACCTAGCGTCATGCTCCCTTCACTCTGCCATCCTCATATCCACCTCGACAAGCCATATCTTCTCACCTGCAACCACCCAAAATCCTCAAATCACCCAGATTACTCTGATCTGGCTCCGAAAACTGGAGGGTTTCAGGAAGCCTTGGCCAACACAGCTGAAGCAAAGAAACGCTACACCGAGGAGGACTTGTACCTACGAGGCTCTCAGCTTATAGCTTGTAGCTATAAGCAGGGTGTCACATTCATGAGAGCCTTTGTTGAGGTTGATTCCGTCACTGAGCTCAAGACTCTGGAGGTGGGAATCCGGCTCAAGAAGGAATTTGAGGACTTTTTAAGAGTGCAAATCTGCGCTTTTGCACAGGACCCTATATTCTCGACGGACAAGGGAGAGGCAAACCGCGCGATGTTCGAGAAGGCGCTTGGACAGTTCGGTTCAGAGATTGATGTCATTGGGTCTACGCCGTATGTGGAATCTAATCTTGAAGCGCAGAACCAGAATATTCGATGGGCTATTGAGACGGCGTTGAACCATGGCAAGCATCTCGACTTTCACATTGAGTTTAACTTGAAAGGCGATGGGGCCCATATGTCTGTTTTTGATCACATCCTTGAAGAGCTCGACCGTAATAAATGGCCTACATATCCCGGTGCTCCGACTGTTGTGTTTGGGCATGCTACTAGACTTACTCGTGCTACTCACGATGATCTAGTCAGACTATCAAAAACACTGAGGAGGGCAGGACTGCCAGTCCACTTCGTCGGATTACCTACTAGCGATCTCTACATGATGGGCAGACATGGTTCTGACGCCTCGGAAGAGAGCGAACCGCTCAGCCGACCATGCGGTACAATCATGGTCCCCAAGCTAATCAAAGATTACGGAATCAACGCCTGCTTATCAGTCAACAACGTCGGCAACCCATTCACTCCCCACGGCGATGGCGATCCTCTCAAGATAGCAAACTTGGGCGTTGGCTTATTCCACGCTGGAACAGTCGATGATGCAAAGATTCTTTACGAAGCCATCAGCACCCGAGCAATGGACGCGCTAAACCCACGCCCTGAAGGACATCATGACATGTTCACATTGGCGGAGCAGCACCAGACGATGCCGATGCTTTTGTTCAAGAATGAAGAGAATATCGAAATTACGTCGGAAAGTGGAAGTATCAAGGTTCCAGCGAGGCAAAGGCTTAGCATTCAGGACATTGTTTGGGATCCACCAGAGACACAACTCAGAAGCATCGTTGAATAGACTATATACAACAGGCTACATACTCAAATCTAGATCTTATCTACTATCTACACAATTCTACATAACGGCCCATCTGGCCTGTCAACCCAATTCTCAGACCCAACACAAGTAGGACAGTAGAATACATGAGAAGGATCATACTTCCTCTTCGTCTTGAGGTGCTCACCATACAAACTCCCGTAAAACGAACTCTTCCAATCAGGATCATTGCGGTCGCCTTCATTCATGTAACCACCGGTATTAGGAGCCAACTTCTTTGCCGCAGCACCCTTGACAAACGTGACGTCGTGATTCGCGGCTCTGCGCTCGGTCATGTTTCCGGTACGAGAAATACCCGTGCCCGAGACAAGCACGTAATGTGATTTTCGCCACGCGGGATGTAAGCCACTCGTCTTGTCTGAAGCGTCCTTGAAGACTTGGCCTCCGGACGTGAGAAGAATAACACTTGTGCCACACTCATCGGGCTTGCCGCTCATGACTTCGACGGCGTCTCTGACTTTATGGAAGCTCTTGACGTTCTTGCGTTCAATCAATCGTGAAGTGAGAACCGAAGTGTCACCCGTTGGGTCATAAAGCCCTGACTCGGCGTGATAGAATGACCAGTAATCGTCGTACGTAGCCCAGCTCTCGTGAATATAGAGCTTATCTTCAAACTTGGACAAGACCTTTCTCACTGGTGCCCACGCAGCCTCGGCCTCTTCACGACACTTACCAATTGTCCAGAAACCATGCGAATAACCAGATGTAGCTTTTCCCACAAAAACAGTCGGATAGTTTCGGAACCAGTAACCGTAGCCAGCAAACCCGGCATCGTTGAGGTCAGGAAGCGACTGCAGTAGAACAGACACAGCGTCAAGTAGATGTGCATTCTTCTTTGTCTTCTTCAGTGGTGCGATCTGAAGATGATGAGCTGTGACGACCTTGACGTTCGGATAGACTTTGATGGTACTGCTCAGGGTAATGCCATAGCCAGGACCTCCGCCGCGCATGGAGCGGAAGAGATCAGTGTTCTCGCAGTGGTTGGCGATGACGACTCTTCCATCAGCTAGCATCACTTCTGCCTCGAGGATCTGATCAGCACCAAGGCCGTAGTTCCTCGTCGCAGGTCCATGGCCACCACCAGAAGCCCACCCGCCGATCGCTCCAGGCGAGATAGAGCCACCACCGACTGCGATGACATTATTCGCCTCCGCAACCTTGTAAACATCGCGCCACTGGTAATTACCATCAATCTTGATGGCACTACCCTTCCATCCAGACTTTTTGCACCGATTCTCAGATTTATAAATCTTCTGAAACTTGATACCGTTCTTGAACTGATGAAGCCAGAGCTCAAGACCACCAAACCCATCAGATCGACCGAGAAGATCATGGCCTGTTCCGGTAACAACAAGCCTGATATTTCGCTTACGCGCATAAACAATTGTCCTTCGGATTTGTGACAGGCTAGTAGCGTTCACCGCGTAAACAGGCAGAGACCCAAGACTGCAGGTAGTAGGCTCTTGACCTGCAGCGTAATCCACAGGCGCGCAGGTGATGTTGTACGGATAAGGTCTCCCAATAGGATTTGACGACTGGAAATCCTGGTCCGACCACATTTTGTTAACATACGCGCACTGCTTCAGATCCTTCTCTGGACCGGGGTAGCATGACTGCGCGATTGGCTCAGTCTTGATAAGACCGCCGCCAATCTTGTTATCAAACGCTTTCCATTCTACTGCAGAGGGCCAGCAATATTGGCCGGGAATCTTTACCCGTTAGTCAGGTTGTACATGATGGATTGGACTTGGTATACATACGCATTTGCACCTCGGTGCTGAACCAATGGCTCCTGTGCAAACGGCAAGTACCGCGAAGAGAAGAAAAATAGACCAGGGATACATGCTTATGAATGGGCCACAGGAAAAAGAAAGCTGAGGTAAGTGAATGTATGTACAGTATAGAAAGGAATGTAACTAAGTGGCTCTCGTCAAGTATTAATCTATGCCAAATAATTATGTTTTGTGGCGCATCATTTCGCCGCAGCGGAGTCCGAAGTCGTGTAACCTCGGTGAGCTTTATGTATGCGCTCTCGATTTCTGACGAAGCTAGTGAATTTGGGGCAGGTCTTTAAGAGACTGGCCTGTAGAGGTTGTTGTGGCATACATGCATGAAAATATCATGCAGGCACCGATGCAGTTGTGTGGCAACGGTGCAGGACTAGAGACTAGATATGACTTAACAACAAATCAGATTGGACGGATGGAGAGTGAATTGTGAGTTATCATACGGAGTGGGCACTATGCATGTAAGCTTGCATTGCATTTGACTTTCGTGGGCCCGACAGCCTGGAGCAAACAGATGACCAAGCCATCGCTCGAATTGAACAGGACCATGCTGACACCATAATCCCTCCCTGCATTCGTCTTGGTGGCAATCATGAGGTCCATCACGAACTCTATCTTTCCCTCGCATCATAAGCTTCAATTACAAATACCAGACTCAAGCGAGCGTGATCCTCCACAGCTGAGCGTGAGACATGTCTTTGCCCCCTTCGTCCCAAACAGGAACAGAGTCCATTATAGGAAATCGTATGCGGGACTAACCGTCATATTACTTCCCCACTGGGCGTTTCAATAAATCTGAATCACGGCACACAACGGTAGGGCTTTTCGTAAGCGGAAAGATCTGCACTGTGGCCAAGATCCCCCCCCAAGCTGTGAGACAAAGTGGCTGGATGTAAAAAGCAAGTATAAAGGGAGGCGATCAATTGTTGTCTCCCTTCTCTTCTCTCGATAACAAAAAGCACACAAGTTCATTGGACCGGGTTGTTGGTACATTCATTACGGAAATGGTCAATTGCCGTCTTGACCTCACAAGAGCTAGTTATTTGCCGAAAGAAAAAGGGAGTGCAAAATATCCGCTCGTGGCTGAGAACTTAAATCGGCAGACAGAACTTAGTACAAAATATCCCGCTCTTGAGCTCAGCTGCTGATCACAGATCTTCCCAATGCGGCTCTAGATCTCTATCACACTGCCTTGCGTGGGCTGTCAGATCGGATCTGTGATTTGCATCGACGTAGACAAGCAGTAAAGATTTTCCTTGAGCAAATTTCCTTTTGTTTCACCTGCAACGTGATGTGATGTGATGCGGCTGAGCCGTGATGTTCCATAGTTCCAGCCTTGCTTATCTTTTTGTTGCATCTGATTCAACCACTGCTGAATCAACGCATTTCTCGGCGTGGCGCGACAGACTCCTGCTGCCCTATATCAATAACCCTATGGATCCCCAAATGCATCATGCAAGCCACCGCCCAATACATCATCATCATGTCAACACCTCCGTCGCCAGACCCAAATGCTCCCCTTACAGGCGCTGCAAGCTCTGTAGATCGTCAAGGACTCACCATCATCGTCTGGACATGCTTCACCATCGCTACACTCTTTGTATCACTCCGCCTCTTCGTACGATGGCACCAGAACCGACGCTTTCTTGCTGATGACTACTGGATTACATGGGCATGGCTGTGTACACTCACCATGGCTATACTCCAGACAGAGCAGATGGATTCTCTGTGGTATATGACGTACCTCCAGGCCGGTCGCGTAGCCTACGATCCTAGGGAGTTGGAGTACCAACGCAGTCAAATCACTCGGTGGCAGTTCCCAGTCATCAAAATGTTCTGGATCATCTTGTGGTCTGTAAAAGCCAGCTTTCTGGCGTTATTCTACAGACTGGTGCAGCCATTTCCTGTGGTTCGTCGGTGTTGGTACGGAGTTTCGGTGTTTGCAGCCTTAGCACTCATCGTGTGCATCATCTGCAGTGTCCTAACTTGCAGTCCGCCTTCCAACTACTTCCATGGTATGTCAAACAGCTCACGCTCCCTATAGTTGTATCATCTACTGACTTCTCATAGGTAGTTGTGATTCACCACGAGAACAATGGAGACAGTCCTTCAATGTCGTCTTCTCAACGACCGTTGACGTTACCACAGACCTCATGATCATGGCTCTCCCGATCGCAGTACTGCCCTCATTACAATTCGACATAAAGAAGAAGATTGGGCTGGGAATCGTCTTTTCGCTGGGCATAATCATCATCTGCGTCGCCATCGTTCGCATGTCAAAAGTCATCGTTGGAAACCAAGTCGATCTCGTGGGACTAGCTATCTGGGGCGCCGTGGAAACAGCAACAGCTCTTGTTGTCGGCTCGCTACCGGCCCTCAAGGGCTTACTTACCCGAGGCATCAAAAAGTACGCGACGTCGAGGAGCGGTAGAACAGATCCGGCCGATTACGGTAGTCGAAGTTCCAAGCGTCGTCGGGGTCATGGGTCTGTATTGACGCCTCGGGCTGTTTTGGCTTCTGATCGTATCCCTCTTGATGACGTCCATCACAGCGGCCAGGTTGACGGTGGTATATATGTCCACAAAAACGAGATATTTACCATGGTTCTTACTAGGGATGATAGTTCTTCGCAGAGCGATGGGGACGAAGCAGCTATAATTAGAGCACCACCGAGGTTATAATAGGTCATGCGATGTAATATATAATGTTCCAGAACAGTGTAGCGATACACCGTGTTTATTTAGTGATGGCGACCCTACTCAAAGTCTCTCCACTGTCTCACAACCTCATACAAACTATCGTTATGGCCAACATTTCCAGGGAAAACAACGTAGTTCAATCCCGGCCACTTGGATTCCGGCTCATCGCACCTCCACATCGGGACTCCAGGTGCAGCTTGGCCAACAATAAGAGCACGCTTCATCCTCAATCCCTTTGTCGCCATGTCCGAAGACGTAATTCCGCCCTTGGCGATGATGTATCGAGGCTTCTGCTCTAGTCCCTGCAGAAAGGACACAAGTGCCAATGCAATTTTTGAGCCAATGTCCAGACTCTCAACTTCGTCTTTACCAGCAATGAGCTCTCGGCTTGTCATGACCAGAACGTCCTGTCCGTTCTTGATGTGCTGTGACGCAAGCTCAATTGCTTTTGCAACATCTTCTTTCGCTGCCTCATCGGATTTGAGGAGTGCTTTGACGTTGAGCGTAATCGTTGTTAGGTTACTTCCTGACTTTTGAACCAAAGAGTCAAGTTGCGCGGTGGTTTTGGGTACGTATGATCCTGCGATGATGAGACCGCCAACATTCTTGGACAAGCCGAGTTGACCAGCTGAAAGAGGAGGGATGGATGAGATTCCTAGACGCGCGGAGACAAAAGCAGCGCCTGTGCGGTACAGGAATTTCTTTCCTTGCTGCGATGCCTGTAGAAGAGCGGTGACTACAACGTCAATGTCCTCATCAGCTGCAGCGTTGATGGCCAGCACAACAGGGGTGTCGCTTCGCTTTGGGAGCTGCATGATCTTCTTTAAAACTGCATCTGGGCCGCCAACGCGAATAGTTTCCAGGTCGATAGAGTCAATACTGTCAAGCGGGATCTTTCCCTTGGACTTCTCCACAACGTAGTCCCGAAGATTAGAACTCTTGTATCCAAATGTCGCATCCTTGGCAAAAGGCGTGTCAGCTGCAGGGATGAGCTTATCACCCTCATGAACATAGTGAATATCGTTAATCGTGTATCGTCCACCCTGGAGGAAGAACGGGCACAAGATCCACGCGTCAAACGCGCCGTTCACATGCTCCACCGCCAGAGGCTCAAGAGGGAAATGACCTCTCAAGATAGAATCGCCACGTAGTACAATCTCATACGGGAGGTTTGTCTCTTGAGAAGCTGCCTTTAGATTGGTGCAGATCTCGATCATGAGATCACGTGCTTGTTGGGGATGAAGGGCGCGCGAATTGGTGAGGATGAAGAAGCCGTTGCCTGTTCCGACTTGCTTGAACGCCGAGATGAGATTTTGGACATCCCAGACCGTCAAGATGGTGATATCGTGACATGTCTGTGTTCCTGTTGGGTCATCATCGAGGATAACTAGGACTGGAGCTGGTGAGGAGGGGTTTTGAATGGCAGAGCGTGTCTGAGTGCGGAGTTGTTGATGAGAAGCTGGGACTGAAGGCAAAGTTGAAAGAGCCTCGGATAAGATGAGTATGCCAGATTGTGCCATTCTGATAAACTGTAAAGTTTCAAATTTCTATGGCATCCTCAGCTGGGAGGATTGATTTTGGCGTAGATGTCAATTGAGATAAATAATCACTGTCTTCCGATTCAGTTTAGGGTAGCCGACACATCACCAGGTTCTTATCCGACATCCGCCAACTGAGCCGTGTCTATCGGTCTTCATCCCTATTGGCTACGGGACTGCCCGAACCCATTGTTCTGAATCGAAAGGCTGAAGAAGCATGAAAGGTCACCAAAGGCAGAATAGCAAGCATTCAGGCGGCGAAGGAATGATAATATTCTAGCTCTTCTGTTAATCAAGCGTGTTTTATGCTTCTGAGACAGCTAGACGGTGCGTACGCACTCACAGTAAGTCGAATGCTTACTCAATATCTCCATTCATTCCGGTTGGATAAAATCATGTTATGTATGGACTACGCATAACCACTATCATAACCCACTTTGTATAGTATGCACAATCATCACGCACAAGAACATATTCCACTAATGCCAACTGCACAAAATTGGAATATCTCCTTATGACTGTGATCTACAATGGATAAAACCATCTGCGGAGGGACTCGGACTAACGGTGCCCCCGTGCACCTCCGCATTTCCCCAGCGACAGATCCCTACCATATCTGCTCTAGTCAAAGGAATAATTATCGCTGACTAACTTCTCCCCGCGTTTTTGAGCCTGCGTAACTTGACGTGTTTTGGTCATTGATCACTGGCAAAAGGCAACGATACAGTCAAGATGTCGAAACGGAACGGGAGTACTGCGACGCAAGAGTACGAGGGGGGTGTGGTATGTTTACGTGTAAATGATCTGCAGGTTACATAGGCGCTGATCAGTCATAGCCTCCGCCGAAACGAGTGGCAATAACCTCGAATTCGGAGCATCCCGTTGCGCATATCTCGAGACATATCAGGGCTTGCACAACATGTCGGAAGCACAAGGTACCATGACCGCCACCGACAGAGTAAACGAAGTAGCTGATTTTATTTTTTAGATTAAATGCTTCATGGATGATTCGGGACCGCCATGTCGAAGATGTAAGGAGAAGAAGCTGAGCAATTGCGCTGTGAGCAAGAATCTGCAAACCATCATCGATGAAAAGACAGAGTATGCAAAGAGAAAATAATAGTGAGAAATCGCTGACTGTATCAGGTTATCTGAAGCCATGCTTTCAGATCTCGACCAGGTGTACACAGCAGTCAAGGAGATGAGAAGTATAATGGGCTTACCAGAATTACCGCCATTACAAACATCACGAATGAACAAGCGAAAAGATTCATCAGCACCACCACCTCAAGAATCATCGACACTTCAACTGGAGGACAATTATGGCCCATCATGCGACAACTCACCGAAACTCACGCCCGAAGACGATAGACTACCCCATGCGCCTATTCATTCTCTCTACACTCTTACCAGAATGAGGGCGCTTCGATCCCCTGGCAGTGGGAATGAGAATCCAAGTCAAGCTATCAATGATTTTATTTCCCAGGGGCAAATCTCACTTGCTGATGCTGAGAGGCTGTTTGTCGTTTATCGAGATCGCTTGGACGGGTTCATCTACTCTATCGGTTGCCCTTATAAAACCCTCGAGCAGCTTCGTCGCAAGTCATCAATCCTGTGTGCGGCTACCCTCACAATCGCAGCGCTTCACGATCCCGCAGCCGATAAAGTGTACGGCATTTGTAATTCCGAACTCAGGCGATTGACCGAAAAGTCGATGCTCCAACGGCAAGGCGACAGGGACTACTTTCGAGCTCTCAGCATCGCGTCATATTGGTTGAGTGACTTGTCGTGGACATTATCAGGCCATGCGATTAGAAGAGCTGCAGAATGTAACATCCATAACAGTTACAGTCTCGCCATAAAGGATCAATCTGAAGAAGCCATGGACTCTGCTCGAATCTGGTCTATCCTCTACATCTGCGATCAACATCTCGCTATTCTATACGATAGACCGGCGATTATCCAGGATGATTGGCTTACACAGGACTGGGAAGGTATTTTGAACTGTCCTTTGGCTACAGACCAGGATGAAAGACTCATGAGTCAGGTTGAGCTGATGGGTATCCTGCGGAATATACGACGGTTATTCGGGCCTGACAAAGGAGAGGAGATTCCACGATTGTATCTGAGTCAGATAGGGCACTATCACCGGCAACTTGATCAGTGGATTACGAAGTGGACTGATCGGCTCCCAGGTATGTATCCACATACTCACTCTTCGCATAAACTAACAACAGCCAGAGGGCCATCCCAATATCGGGGCATTCCCACGAAAAGGAGCTCTCTTCCACTTCCACCTCGCCCAACTATATCTCTACTCCCACGTCTTCCGCGGCCAATCCAACCAAATACCCAGCCACTTTCTCGATACAGCCTCAATGGCAGTGACTTCTGCATCAGCCATCATCGACATCCTCCTCACCGACCCTGATCTCTCCACCAGCATCGTCGGGATACCATCCTATCTTCTCTCCATGACTGCCTTTGCAGCCATGTTCCTCGCCAAAGTATCACATAAATACGGAGATAACCTGTTCAGGCGTGACCAAGCGCTAGATCAAATTACCCGACTGATCAGTCATTTCAGATCGTTGTCTATGGGCAAGTGGCATTTGGCGAACCTTATGATTAGAGGCTTGGAGACTGTGACTAGTCTTTTGACCTCGCATGGGGTACAGGATAAAGTGCAGAATGCTATTTCGTCGATGATGCCTGGGCATGAGGCTGATCAAGGTCTTGACGATGTTTACAATACTAATCCTGTCATGTTCACCGGGATTGATGGGAACACGATGGCTACATGGGATACGACCTTTGGGCTCTCACCCATCTTTGGCTTTGATCCGTCGTTTCTTGATGTCGATGGGTATATGCAGTCGATGGCTATCTTTCCAAATACCGAAGGAACCTGAACATGTAGCTAAATTGAATGGTAACCTAGCACATATGGCCTCTGTCACAGCTGCAGAGAATCGAGGCATCATTGGTCAATGCAGATCTCAGCCTAAGGGCAACGAGTCTCTTACCTGTACGTGTCCATTGGTCTTCTTTGCCTTTGTGCCTTGGGGCTGAAACCTCTTTTAAACTCTTAATCTTAACACGGCGCTTTGCCTAGGAATTCTTGGAATCAATCTTTGTCTACACAGCAGGTCTTTGCGTGCAATCAAGGATGCAATAGTTTCCTGCCTCATCTCAGCTGTGCCAAAAGGCACACAACGAGAAGTTTACTTCATCCCAATATCAATCTCTGTGGTCACCCTATATTCTCTATATAAACAATACCTTATAAATCATCTGACAAAAGGGCATCCCACGCTGCAGAATTTACTTCTGTTTCCTCAACGTGTAACTCTGGTAATGTCGGGCTTGCAGACACCACTTCAACGTCCTGACTACTTTCGAACTCCGGGCCTACTTCTTCAAAATCGTGACCCTCAATGTGGGCACGATCTTTATGATTAATGCATTTGAAGCATAGCGCGGTTTGCCCCATGCATGCCTCGTGCAAGCACCTGTAAAATATGCCTCGTATCCCCTGTGAACCGAATTTCATAGTTAGTCCATGGTTAGCACATGGAAAAATGATAGGCTCAACTTACGCAGTAGCAACCACTGCACACCCACGGGTGTATCTGCGCTTCACGAGATATATGCAGCTCATTATCTGTGGTTGTCCCTGTACCTGGGGGTAACAGGAGCGTCGTGATGGATTCGTCCAGCCCATGGTACTTTGCAAGTTTCAAGGCAGTCCAGTCTTTCTCGTTTGTAGTGGCCACCATAGCTAACCTCTCTTGCTTGCCGTCAACAAGTAACGCAATTGTTTCAGCCACTTGGGCTTCCACCACGTCTCCGTCATACCAATCCTCTGAGTTCAGTTGTGGTCTGTCTGCCTGACGCGTTGCCCAATGGAGAGGCCCCCAGCCATCTGCATCCTTCTCATCCAAGAGTTTGCTATCAGCGTGGATCAACTTCTTTATCAGTTCGGTGTTGTGCGTCGTCGCAGCGCAATGCAATAGTGTTCGGCCCATGACGTCCTTGTGAGATGAGACTTTCGCTCCTTGCTCCATCAGATACTGGACCATGTCTAAAGCGCCATCCTCTCGGTAACAGGCTTCAAACAATGCCGTGCATCCAAAGTGGTCTACCCCGTTAAGAATCTCTTTTCCTCCGTGCTCGCAAAGGTATTTGACCGTCTCAACGTTGCTCCGAAGGGCAGCCGTTCCTAGTATCGTTACGCCAAGTTTCCCTTGGAGGATATAACGTCCACTACCAGCACCCTCAATGAGGTACTCTATCTTTTCAAGTTGTTGCTTCTCCGTCATGCAGGCATAGACAAGTGGCGATGAATATAGAGAATTCACGGTATCGATGCTGGCATCGTGCCTGATGAGTAGTTTGACAGCCTCCAGGTTGGAATTTAGACAGGCTAGATGAAGAGGAGTGTTCCCCCTTACATTCGAAGCATTGACATCGAATTTGAAATTAATCAGACGTTTCATGATAGGAATGCTTTGGTCGGAGGCGATAGAGTGAAGAGCAGTATCGCCGAATTTGTCCGTCAAGCTGGTTCGAGGGGAATACTCCAGCAACAGGGCCACTATCTCCTGGGTCTTGGAAAGTTGAAGAATAAATCCTCCAGATACTGGATTTACGTGATCGACGTCAGATCCGGCCTCTAGCAGTAGTCTTGCCGCTTCAGTGTGGCCTTCTTTAACTGCCATTGCCAAAGCTGTCCAGCCATCTTCGTCATCGTCGCGATTTATTGCACAGAACTCCAGATCGCACTCTTTGGAAGAAAGAAGTATTTCCAGGGACTCGGTTTCGCCATCTCTAGCTGCTCGCCAAAGAGCTGTTGCACCCTCTGTTACTCTCCTATAGTCCACGTCCTTGTGTACTAATAGTTTCAGAACCTCGGGATAGTCATAGGCAGCTTCAAGCGGTGACCAATTGCCTTCATGAGTGCTGATTCGAACGCTTGCGCCCTCAGCCAGGAGTAATTCGACTATATCAGGGTAGTTCCTGTAGCATGCCAAATACAAGGCCGTGTCGCCCAATTGAGCCCTTGCGTCGATCCTGGCACCTTCGTCAAGCAGGATCCTGATAATGTGGATCAAATTTAGCGAAGATGCCAAGAACAAAGGAGTTCTTCCAAGTTCGTCTTCGACTTCCAAAGGTACGTTGTATTTTCGAAGCAGCTGCACCATTGCCACACTCTCGGCTTTCACAGCCAATGAAAGCACTGGCGTTCCATTCCAACGCTCTGCATGGTTCGGGTCGACTCCCCCTTCTAGCATCTCTCGAACACTTTCAACCAGTCCCTCTCCGATACCTTCCATCAAGACTTCCCAGAGAAGTTGCTGATCAGACTCAGGACATGTCTTTGGGCTGATTATACAGAAGAGTTCTTTAATACACTTGACAAAGCCTCGTTTGACTGCGGTCTCAAGACCTATTCGCCAACCCTGACTGTCCTGGTCACCGGTGATTTGTATCATTTCCACTGCTCTCCAATTCCCACGGCCACAAGCGGCAACAAGAAATTTCTTGCTCTTATCAATTCCATTCTCGGACGGGTAGTCGACGTCACGATGATACAAAAGGTCAAGAATATCTGGTTCCCCCTCCTGGAATGCCAGTTCTGCACACTGGAAGTGAAGGGCCGGGTTGGCTTTGAGGATGGCTGGTATCAAACTTTCAACAATATTCTTCTTACCAGAAACAATAGCATCGAAGAAAAGACCATCTGGTAGCTCATGCACTGCATCATTAGATATGACTTTCTCGACCACCGGGTGAATTATCTCGTCAATGCCCAGAGAACCTGCCTGTCTCAGTAATATATCAGGTATTTTTTGGACTTCATTTGCTTTTTCAAACAGGATCCTGATAATCTCTGGGTCATCGCAAAGTAACAAGGACCCTAGTTCGGCAATGCAGTTCATATCTTGAGTAGGTGGCATGGACAGAGCTTTGAGCAGAGCAGTATCGCCACACAAGATGGACTCGATCATAGCAGCTTCAACAGTCTCGTTGTTTTCAGACCAGTGGGGACAGAGTTCGTCAAGATCATCTACAGTCAGAGCCTTCCCACCATTTCGGATAAGAAAGGTCACTGTTGCATTGAGGAGGGAC
Source organism: Fusarium sp. NRRL 52700 (assembly GCA_013396095.1). Classification (NCBI taxonomy): domain Eukaryota; kingdom Fungi; phylum Ascomycota; class Sordariomycetes; order Hypocreales; family Nectriaceae; genus Fusarium; species Fusarium sp. NRRL 52700. The sequence continues at coordinate 269,181 of JAAQRM010000150.1, read as the reverse complement.
AGGTCTTTTTCGTCTTGCGTCTCACCAATTCCACCTTCTGATGGTTCAAGCTCCGAAACTTGACACGGTTTCAAAGTCTGACCGATCGAGAAGTTCATAAAATAGCCCCTCACCCTTTTCGATAGTAGGGCTGCCGAGCTTGGGTTGAGACTCTTGAGCTTCAGGTAGTGAGGAAGCAAGAACTTGACGGCATAGGATTTTAATTCCTGTCGAAAAAGTAGGTCAGACTGGGGAGACCCTTCAGCTCGCGCGAGATAAGCCAGTATATCCTGGATGATTTCGAGATGGCATTCCTCATCTGCTCCGTACCAAGGTTGTAATTTGGATTCTTGCCGTTTTAAGTATCGATTTACTGTTGAGTGAGCACAACAGAGCTCGTTGAATTCAACATGTATGAGGCCCGAAAGATGCATTCTTAGCTCGGCCCCAAATTCAAGAGTCGAACCTTGGTGACTCGAGATTGCCTCCGGATACATAATATCCCTCAGCTCCCACGTTGTTATGGGTCGGAAGGCAGTCGTCACCCATGTAATTATCTTTTTCGCCCATCTCAACTTATGGGACGGGATCTGCGCCATCATTTCCATGATCAATTCCTCTGTACTGATATTCGTAAGATCATTTAGGGTCGCTGCAACGTCTGCAGGTCCAGTTAACGCAACTGACGATCCAACGTGCTTGCAAATCCATTCCGCGATGAGGACATCGAGTATATTGTCCTGCCGATGCCGCTTCAGGAAGTCGTAGAATACCTCCTCCAAAGGTCTCAGCAAAGAGTGGGATTGTATAAGGCTTCTGACTTCCTTTTCGCCTTGCAACTGGTAAACAGATTGCCCACCTACGTTACCCGAGGTCATGATGGCTTGGGAAAAACCCAAGATCTCAGTAATTGACTTGGTTCCCGTGCTCTGCAGAATGAATAGAGGCAATGACTCCGAGAATTTTTCGATGTGAGCACAAGCATCAACAAGCCATGATAATGAGTCAACACAGTCATCGAGATTCCATATAACAACAACGACGGATGATGGGTGCCGTTTATGCCGAGCCCAAAGATCTCGAAGATTTCGGAATAGCTCTGTCTTGGATAAGTGGTTGTAGGAACTGAGCTTGTGCAGTGCCTCGGCCCTTGGGTTCGTCAGCATCGGACTCAGTCCCGAAGATGCCTGGATAAGCAACGATGCGAGAAGGGCCGTGCAGTTGTTCAAACTAGGATCTTCCCTCCGAAAACGGAAATAGTAGACCTTTCGCTGATGCCCACCGCTCAGATGACTGAGTAATCTTTTTGGATGGCAAACGCTACTGACTAAGTGTAAGAAGCGGTTGCTGGGCACCTGTGACCACTCATTCACTACCTGAACCTGCTTCTCCCAGTCGGCAACGGGATCGGCGAGCTCGTCCTGGCAAGGATACAATATAGGTGGCTGTAGAAGCGAATGGTATTTTCTGGGTGTGTCCAGGATAAAATGCTCCTGAAGTGAGGTCAATGGCTTGGTCTTCTCCCCAAAAAGGGAGTGAATAAATGAATGGTTCTCTGAAATCTTGAAGTCTAATTTCCATTCATTAGGCAAATCAGTTGTAACAGCAAAGGGAGAGAATGTCTAAATGAGTTATTAATAAAGGGAAACAGACCAAGTCATAGAAGAACAAAGCTGACGTTTTTTGAAAGATCTGAATACTCCATGATAACATTGATAAAGGCCAGGCAACCTTGTAGTATGCCTGTATCCAGGGAATGACCATTGATTTCCAGAATGGTGGAAGCAAGTGTTGTTGAAGTGCTGATGAGACCCTCAGATCCTGTGTAGGAGTAGCTGCTGAGCCAAACTGCGATACTGTCGGTGAATGCTCTGGTATCGGAGGCACGATGCGGGTAACCCGCAAATGTCTGGCATGATTAATAAAAGGATCCAATGATACAATGTTATCACCTTAATGGAGACCTATCTGCTCAAGAAAATAACAGAACTTTATTCAAGTGGATAAGAGAAACACTTCGACTTACGATCGAGCAAGCGCACTCCAGAGTCTTGAGATGAGGACCTGGATTCCGAGCAGCAAGGATGAAAGCCTGTCATAGCGTTAGCACTCATTGTTGTACAAGAGTGAATTAAGTGTGGTATCATACGTTCTTCAAGATGGCGCCCCCGAGGTCTTCACATATAAACGAAAGTGCCCTCTTTGATTAAGTCGTACCATTAGAATTGCTCCTAACTTCCAGGTGCCATAGGGCATACGAACCTGTGAATTAACCCCCCTATGAGCTTGGAGGGCATTTAATAGGCATTCTGCGGCCTCATCTAGACCGGCTCGAGTATGAATAATTCTTTTCTCAAAGACATCGAGATATTCGAATAATAGTACTGTAGCACCAATTTCCTTTAATAAAGATTCTTCATGTGCTTCTGGCCAGGTTGATTCATTAATCAGATTGCCATTCCTTGACCAACACCTGGATAAGAGCACAACACTGACGCACGGTTAGCCACTGTTTGACGTGCTATGATAAAATAACCTACTCGGCATCAAGATTGCCCTCAATGAGAACTTCCATGCTGCCTCATGAAACGCGAAGGATGGTTCTCAAAGGAAAGACGATGATAGGTAGTTGCGTTGGGGATTTACTCAAGTGATGGATATCCTACATCCCGATGCTTGGATATGTTTCTGAGGACGGCTATCACTGCTTTGGACGATGGGGTAACATATTCGTGCAACTCCATGCGGGTGCTGATGCCAGGACTGTTGAATGCGACGGCATCACTCGTCAGCAAAGGTATCAGATCATTTGCCAGCTGGCATTTACTGATTGGTTGACGATTATGGATACTACTTTTCCATCCTTGTAAGGTTGAGGAGCTGAGCAACCATCTGCTATGTACTATGCATGCCAAGCCCGACGTACTGGTACTTACAAGGGTTTAAAATTGCGGATATTGTCTGGAATATTGCCAATATATCTATAGAAAGAGTAAAAAGTTTGATTATGGTGGTTAATAATTACAAAATAGACTCTACCTAGTAGTTGCGAAGACTTGTCCAACTAGAGTTCCATAGGAGACCTGCCAAACATCTTCCAACGGAACAAGCGACAGGTTGTCCCCCACATAGTCTCTAATTATTCTTCTTGTTGACGCCTCTTTTGGGTCGATGATCAAGGGCTTCTGTCGCGGCGTATCACCCCACATTCTTTCCAGCCTTGTTTTCCAATCTGCCCTGACGTCGAATGTCAAATCCAGTTTGAACTCGTCCTCGTCATCTCTCAAAACTAAGCAAGCCGCCCTCATCCGTGCCGGGACGCCGTCTTTAGAAATTTGGTTCTCCTCGATCAGCCACTTGGCACAGTTAGAAGGTTTACCATCCGCCTTGAGTTCAAGAGGTGAGTGAGACGGCCAGCCGAAAGCAGTGGCATACCTCAGATCCTCTCTGTTGTTAGTCCTTTCGGCGTTTGCCTCAGCTCCTGCATTGTCGGGTCCGGCTCGCAGCCCTCCCCCCACTACCCATTGGATATTTTGTACCCGAGGATTGATTGACACCCTCTCTGTTGGCGTGACCAGGCGGACTTCGGTATCGGCATCCGATGTCACTACCAAGTCAATATTGACGCGATGGATAGAGCGAGATGACTTGAGGGGGTTGAATTGAAAGTCAAAGACGAAGATAGAACAGAACTTGTCGTCGGTCTTGGTGAGCTTGCCGTGTATGGCATCGACCAGTCCATAACGAACAAGAATGCCGGTTTCGATGTCGTTTGACATTTTTGGAGGGCGTCCATCAGTCCTGAACTTTCCACCACCGGCGCCAAAAATAGACAGATCAACGTCTACATAATCAACGCCGGTGAAATCTTCGCTGGGTTCAATTTCCATTTCGTGTAGGAGTTTCTAAGACTAAAATTCTACAATAATTCTTATGATATTATCCTCTTACTGTATATAAATATCCAGAAAATTCCATTGCTGGCCGAAGTATGCGTAAACATGTGTCCAGACTCAAGTGGCTGCAGGGATTTGCTTCAGATCTTACGGATGATTGCAACATAAGCTGATGCAAATAAATGCCTCATTACCTTGGCAAAAGCAAAAGTGACTGGGGCTAAGCAGACGAATGAAAGAAAATCTTACCGACTGGTACAGGTACTTTAGAGCAATGTGAATTGTCAATGATCGGCAATATCATATGATGAATATGGCAAAAGGACCGGCGGAAATGTGAGCAGAAATGCGCAAAGGTGGCGCTGACCCTAGTTGTCAGCTGTGAACGCCAGTTCCAATTTCCACTCAGGCGGTTAAAGGTAAGCAGCCAACTTATGGTCAGTTTCCATTAAGCGAAAGAATCCGTCATGAGGAGTCACAAACTGACTGTTTTCTTTTGAACGTATATCGTAATACCAGCCAACCTTTTTTCTCTGCCATGGATCTTCCGATAAGAAGTCGAACGTTTGATGATTCTGTTGACTTGGACTTTGACCTCTATCAGCTTGTACAAAGCACAGAGGATGACGCAGACGAGCAATATGACATACAAGACGCGCAAAATCGGCAGACGCGTGAGATGTGGGACTCAATCATGAGAGAAATTGAAAGAGAGTGCCAGAAGAGCGCTCCCATCAGGCAATGGGAACCGTTGATTCTCAAAATGAGAAACGATGAGTTTTATAAGGATGCCCTCAGAGGAACCTGCAACGGAGCCGGCTTTCTGCACCATTTCGTCAAGAACACACAGGTTGCCAGAAGTTGCCCTCGAGAGGTAGCAACCGTCATTGTTAATCACAATCCCAACTCAGTTGAGCAGGTCGTTGACGGCGGGGATCAACACCCTCTTACCTTTGCCATCAAAGCATCTTGTGATAATCTCTTCCTGTCAATGCTTACGTCACTGTCACAAAGAGGAATCAGTTTGTTGAAGAACGACAAGGGTGAGGGCAGGCAATGCATCAAGGCGGCGTTCGATGCGTTAAGGCAAAGATGCCATTCATCCATGACGATCGCAACTTACAAGCTTGTTGGGTGGGCATCTGAGTCTATGCTTTCTGGTTTGAAGACTGATGATGATCTTACTCCACTTCAAGTCGCTGTAACAGCTGATCAAAGCTACATCAATGGAAATGTCCAGTTGAAGTTAGTCAAGCTTCTGCTTAAGATCCATGAGCCTAGCATTCATGAGAAAGTCTTTCGTGGAATATACAAAACTCTATGGGGCAAGTTATTCCTCCAGGAAGATATCAGTGTCTATGAGTGGCACCAGCGCACATTGGACCTGTTCAGGAAAGATCAAAACTCTGCCCAGCAGCCCTCAACCCTGAGTTCTGACCGAAATCGCCAATCAAACGCCATTCCGCACAGGCAAGGCCAAAAGATGAATAGCGGCAGTACATCAACATCGGGGATGCCTACAGCAAACACGAATCGAGGAAAACCCGGGCAAAACAAACAACCCGATAGCCCAGTATCCAGCCCTCCTATGACGGTGGCATCTAACGCTGAAAAGAAAGAGATGTCCGGTAGCAACGTCTCAGGCCTAGCAAAGAAACCGGGTTCCAGCCAGACTTCTAATGAAAAGCCTACAATGTCGGGCCAGTTTGTGATGCAGAAGAGACCTAGCAAACAACCATTTCACCAAGCCATCAATAATCCGCACGTTGAGGAGACAAGCAAAAAGATTAAAAATGAACTTCAGGACCATTACCTTCGTTGCATTATATTGACACCACCCGGTGAAGATAACGCGGAAGCGTCAGATCAAGATGAAACTGAGATAAAGCAATTCTTTGGAAACGATATGCTAGGTGAGCCCTCCAAGTCCACTTCATATTCCTCTCGTTATGCCTACAAGAGCTGATATAAGCGTATGCTTCAACAGAAGTTGAAATTGGCCTGGACCTTGGAAATCAGCCGCATGGAGAACCACTCACAGAAGCAAGCATTCGAAGATTCTTCAAAGACACAAAGTTCAACTCTGTCCTCGCATATGTGTCCCTTCCACAGGCGCCACTAAAGTTGACTCCTCAATCCAACAAGAAGTTTCAAGCTCCTCGATTCAGCGATGATCGCTTGTTCTACTTCCACTGGCTGCATAATGAGAAGAAGGTTGACAAGATCCTGAAGCTTATCGTGAATGACACAAAGCAGCCCCATCGAGATGAGGTCATCGAAGAAGCTGTTGGTGGAAAGTCCAGCTTTAAAGATGGGCTCAAGCATGACTTCAAGGTTGAGATTCTAAAATGGCGCAAAGTTGATCTAGACCCAACGACGATAGGAGCGGCGGCCCCAAATGTTCGAGAGCTACACCTCGACTGGAGTGGAAATAATGTTGCTCTGCTGGGTTGGAGTGCCAAAGATGGCTTACCGACTTTAAAGCACCTTAGACAGATTCACGTGACGTATTCAAAGGTAGTTTAATTTTCTCTTTATCGTGTTATTTTGACCATCGAAGAGAAGCTGACATTTTCCAGGATGGAGAAAGCGACCAGAGGATCTCGAGGAACATGAAACTCTTTAAAGGTCGACTTAACTCACGCCTTCAACATCAGAGTACACAGACTGAAAGTCACGAAAGCACAAATCACAATGGAAATGCTCAAGGAAGAACGGTGCATCCTGTGATCGAGGTTATTGAGCACCCTCGGATGAGAGGGGGTGGTTCCGAAGCTTCGCCTTCAGTTTCAGCAGGACAGCGACAGGAGCCAAAGCACAAATGGATCAACTCCATGAGGAGCTTCGTGGCTTGTGTACCTCCACTTCCTGATGACATGGAAGAACTGAATCTAAGCTCGAAATTGACTTCAAGGAGAGTCAGGGTGGCTTTGATTGATGACGGTGTCGATGTATTTACGAGTGAACTGGCACGTTTCAGCGACCGCTTTTTTCCCGGTGTCAGTTTTGATCGCTCAAACGATCGCCATTCATCTCGCGAATGGTCTTCCAGAGGAGGCCACGGGACGTTGATGGCAAAACTGATACTCGCGGTTTGCCCTCATGCAGACATCGTTACATATCGAGTCTTGATGAGACCCGATCATCAGACCAACTTGTTGATCCCTGACGCTGAGAGCGCAGCAAAGGTATAGATGCTCCTCACTATCAGTTGCAAGACCAGACCTACAAGAAAACAGAACATGCTAACCTGGAGATTTCGAAGGCTATCAAACATGCAGTGAAACGAGGCGTCGATATAATTTCAATGTCTTGGACTATCTCCAAACCAGGACATGGAAATGACAAAACCGGATATAACCATCTAAAGAACGTGATGGCAAAAGCTGAAAGCGAATCCGCCAGTGCCCCGGTGCCTCTTCTATTCTGTGCTGCTGCAGATGACGGCCCTGGAGGTAGCAACAATGACGAAGAGCTTCCTTCTGCGATGACATATTCGAAGCTTATCTGCATCGGAGCTGCTACCAGCACAGGTCAGACATGGCCCAAGGTCTCAAATGCAAACGACCGTCATTATTTCTTCCCAGGGGTTGATATCCCAGATCTGCGGAAGAACTTCCAGTACAACCACGAAAGTCCCGACACAGACCCCTTTGTTAATTCTGGCTCAAGTATTGCCTGTGCGCTCGCAGTAGGCCAAGCGGCATTGATTTTACATTGCGTTAAGCTAGGAGTGTACTATACTAAAAGGAAGGAGGCGCATCAGGTTGAGATAATTACCGAAGATGACCTTGAGCGAATGAAAGAATATGAGCATATGAGGAAAGCGTTCGATGCCCTGTGCTCTCAGAACCTGTCACAGCACAAGGTTTCGTATCCAACCCAAGGGTTTGAGAAGACCACGGATCAGATGCAAAAGCTAGAGGACCAAGGGATGCTGGATTCATTGGCAGGACTCGAACCAATTGTAAGATTGGTAAGAGGTTTGATAGGGCAGCGACCACATTGATGTTGACCCTAGATCGTTCAAGTTGTTGAGCAATACGTAATAAGAGGGCAAATCTTACCATAAAAACAATGAGTCACAAGGCATGACTGGGAAGATTTATGTATTATTGCTTAGATTGCAATATATCATTTATCCAGCCAACAATTCTACATGCCCTGAATGTTCCTTGGCCGATACTCGCTCTCCAAATAATCCAACTCCTCCATCGTAAACTTGACATTCAACGCCTCAACCGACTCCTTAATCCTTTTCTCAGAATTCAACCCCAAAACCGGATAGCACCCCTTCTGCAGAACCCACGCCGTAGCAACAAGCGCCATACTAATCCCCTTATCAGCAGCAACTTTCTCAACGCGATTCACAATCTCCAAATTCGCATCCGCAAACCACGCCTCCGTCTTCTTATCACTCTGACTCCTGATCGACTGATTCGTCTCATCGTTTTTGCTCGACAGAGGCTTGGCTAGAAGACCGCGCGCAATGGGACTCCAGGGAATGACGCCGACGCCTGTGGCTTCGCAAAAAGGGAGCATTTCGCGTTCCTCTTCGCGGTAGAGGAGGTTGTAGAAGGGTTGCATGGAGATGAAGGGGGTCCAGCCTTTGGATTGGGCGATGTATTGGAGACGCGCGAATTCCCAGGTGTACATTGATGAGGCGCCGATGTAGCGGACCTTTCCAGATTGGACGACGTCGTGAAGAGCACGCATGATCTCCTCGGGGGGTGTTTCACGGTCCAGACGGTGGATTTGAAGGACATCTACACCGTCAGTATGCCACTCACCATGCTGGGTCAGACAGACTTACCAATGTAGTCGGTTCCGAGACGTTCAAGACACTTATCAACAGCATGGAAGACATGCTTCCTACTCAAACCCATCTGATTCACAAGCGGGCCATCGTTGATACTAGCAGGTCTTGTACCATCATCCATAACCGGGTTGAAGATCTTTGACAAGATAACGACTTTTTGACGAGGAATGTTGAACTTCTTCAACGCCTTGCCAATGATGACCTCTGACTCGCCATTAGAGTACGTATCAGCTGTATCCCAGGTATTGATGCCCTGGTCATAAGCAGCTTTGAGAAGCTTCAGGCCATCTTCTTCGTCAAGAACCCAGGGCGAGCCTTGCCATGAGCTAGAGCCAAAGGTCATGCAGCCGAGGATGACCTTTGAGATCTTGAGGCCTGTGTTGCCGAGTCTGTGCTGTTAGTAGAAGACTGGTTGGTGGCGGAGGTGCATACCTGACGTATTCCATTGTGAAGGCACTTGTTCGGGTGATACAAGATGAGGATGTGACTATTGAACAGGTCTTTCTGTTATGATTTTCTGTTTTTAAATGCCGCTTTTATGCCACTGCCCGTTGGAGCTTGCTTAGTTACCTTACCGGCTTGAGCAACGGGTCATCTTCATGCCGATCTCGCCAACGCTGATATCGCCGAACATTTCCTTCCCCGCATTATTCCACCCGGAACAGCCAACCCCTCACCTCCAACGCGATTCAATCGGCCATCCTTCCAATTGGTCAGCCATACATTCATAGTGGGTTCAGTTTCGGGCTAATATCCGCTGAGATCGTGGGGAAGTCACATAGAAGAGGTGATGTTTTAAACCATCCAGATAAGAGTCATCGCAGTATCAGCAGTCAGCTCGATACTCGCAAGTAACCATGGCACCAAAACTTCAAGCTATTCCTGTTCCCTCGGCGACAGTTCAATCGCACGCTTCGAATTTGTTGCAACTCCCTGACAAGACTGTGCTCTGTACATGGTTTGGTGGTTCACAAGAGGGTCTGCCTGACATCAGCATCTGGCTGTCTCGATTAGAGCCAGGATCATCGTCTTGGACTAACCCGCAGAAGATCTCGTTTGATGAGAATAGAAGTTGTCAAAACCCGGTCTTGTTCAGGGCACCTAACAACGGGGACATCTGGCTGCTTCATACTTCGCAAGACGCGGGTAATCAGGATGGCGCTTATATCCTGAAGCGCACATCCTCAGACCAGGGTCAGACATGGTCCGAGGCTAGTCGGCTACTCCCTGATGTGACTGGCATCTTTATCAGACAGCCCATCGTTATCAATGGAGATGGTACCTGGATCTTGCCAGTTTTCTACTGTCGCACAGAACCTGGTCATAGATGGATTGGTAGCGACGATATCTCTGGTGTTCTCTACTCAGATGATAATGGTGCATCATGGAAAGAAAAGCAAGCACCAGATAGTGTTGGCTCTGTTCACATGAACATCCTTCCTCCAGCATCTGCCTCTTCAACCTGGGTCGCGTTCTACCGCAGTCGCTGGGCAGACAACATCTACCGCTCAACATCCACAATCGGCATTGATTGGGAAACACCAAAAGCAACAACCCTCCCAAACCCTAACAGCGGCATCTGCGCAGCACGTTTATCGTCAGGCCATATCGCTATTGTCTTCAACAGATCCAACGCCTCAGCTGATACCCTTAAGCGACAAGGCTTGTACGATGATATCACGCCTGAAGACGATAAGCGACCAAATCAGGTCACAAAATCAGGGAAGGATGCCATTTGGGGGACCCCAAGAAAGACATTGACGCTTGGAGTCTCGGAGGATGAAGGACTGACATGGAGAGAGCGGGTGCTTGAGGATGGAGATGGGTTCTGCGGGACGAATAGTTCATCAGGACAGGAGAATAGAGAGTTGAGTTACCCGAGTATTTATATTGAGAAGGATGGGGAGAGGGATGTTGCGCATGTAGCGTATACTTGGCATCGGCAGCATATCAAATATGTTAGGATTGACGATGTTGAGGCATGGGTTAGCTCCGATTGAGGATTAGACCTGATTGCTTAATTGAATTTATAGACCATGTCATAGACGAGTTTCATCAAGACTATGAGATTACAGGCTTTATGATTCTCCGCATCCTTTTATCAAGCGGGAACTGAAATTGTGATGCCTCTCTCGCCCTGTTCCCCTGCCAATTAACAAGGATCAACACATTTCAAGTCTCTGAGCCGAAGTTAGAAACTTAACAGTCCCGCGGAAGGCGTATGACAAGGGAAGAGAAGGACCAAATATCATTACTTCATCGCACATCAGCCTCAGTTTTGCGCCTGTTCTATTGCTCTGTGTATTCACATCGGCTCTTACTCTATTAACTACTCTTAAAGTCATTTTCATTGCGACTTATCCACCCGATATTAAAACGAAAATGTTCCCCGGCATTTCCCATACCCGAGAACTGGTAGACAGCCTCTTCTGCTGACTGTGACTTTGTATCAGATTTCTCAGCGCTGGCTCGGTCTGGTTTCCGGACGAGACATGGTGCAAGATCCGCTAGTATCCACCCAACCAATAGGATTTCTGACCGCACCTCACAAGAGCACCAAGCGAACCAGGCGCTCAATACTCGCCACTATGGAACTTGTGATCTGTGTAAGCTACAAGCGAAGAGCGACAATGCAAAAAGATGGCGAGCCTCAGAATACTGTTAAAAGAAGCGACCTTTGAAGACCAAGATGTGATTTCTGCCACAACTCAGCAACCTAGCATTGAAGCTTAATGTCCTTTACTTAAATTCTCACGCATCATGACTCAAACAAAAGATAATGTCCTCATCACCGGAGCCGGTGGTTTCATCGGCCAAGAACTCATCACGTCTCTCCTCAAAGACATGCCCACTGCTCACTTCACCCTCACCGACATCATCACACCCCCAATCCCCACGGGAGCAGAAAATCAGGTCACATCCCTTAAAGCAGACCTAACAGACCCATCAGCTGTTACATCACTGCTGTCAAATCGTTTCAGTCACGTCTACATCCTCCATGGTCTCATGTCTGGTGGCGCAGAAGCCAATCTAGACCTGGGTCTCAAGATCAACGTTGACTCGGTGCGAAGCATCCTTGACGTGCTACGGACTGAATTCCCTGGCACGAAGGTGATATTTGCTAGCTCTTGCGCTATCTACGGCCAGACGGATCTAGTGACGGAGTTTGGCACACTTCCTCAGCCTAAGAGCTCATACGGCATTCAGAAGTTGCTCGTAGAACTTTTGATCAATGATTACTCCCGTCGCGGTCTTCTCGACGGAAGAATCGTCAGATTACCCACTGTTATCGTCCGCCCAGGCGCACCCTCAGCAGCTGCATCAAGCTTTGCATCAGGCATTGTCCGAGAGTCTCTCCAAGGTCTCCCCAACATTCTACCCGTTAGTAGAGACCTAGAACTTTGGGTCTGCAGTCCTGCAACAGTTATCAAGAACCTGATCAAGATCAAGGATGTTCCAAAGGAGATGTTTGGCGATTCAAGAGTGGTCAACTTGCCAGGCATTACTGTCACGGTACAGGAGATACTAGATGCTTTGAGAGAGGTTGGCGGCGAGAAGGCGCTTGCGCAGATTGAGGAGAAGAGGGATCCGGCTATTGAGGCAATCGTAAATAGTTGGCCAGCGAGATTTGATGTTTCTAGGGCTTATGGTCTTGGATTGGAAGCGGACGGCAAAGTGTTGGATGCTGTCAAGGCGTTCCAGGCAAAGATCGCGAAGGCTTAGTTTGCCAATACATTCACGATGCAATGTTGACGGAAGCTTATTTGTCATGATGATCCGCTGGTGAATAATATGTGTACAAATTTCCGGGTTGTCCGTTGCGATCCCTTATCGGCGGTAGGATGCGCGGTATGTGTGCAGCTTATCGGGATGTTGGCCGATGACGACCCTTAACTTCTCAATACCCAATTTGCAATCGAACCCAAAGTGGTCAGGCAAGCACGAAAGAATTCATGGTGTTGCGACATGGCCCACAGCGCTTCGATACCCAGAATCGGTGTGAGGCCGAGGCCAGCTTAAGGCTTCAGATGTAGGGAGTCAAAACATAGAAGCGGCCAAGGAGAAGAATGGAAGATGATTCGCAGAGTAATAATGTGTACATGTATGCTACTTGGCGAATACATCTATGTGCTATCGAAATTGTTCCCCCGCCCGCCGTGAAAACCGTTTACAGTTTAGATAACAGACGCGTATACGCATTGCCGACCACCATATGATCAACATCAAGTGTATTCACCAAGCTAGGTGTTGCTTCACTGAGTGACGTGATACCACAAAGACGCATTGAAGTCTCAAGCTCATCTTTAAGAACTATAACTCGTTAGCTTGATAATCTTTGTACGACGCAGAATACTCACTATGACAGAGATGCTCGGCGCCATCTTGTCCGTGAATAAGAGAATATAGGAATGGCCGTCCGATACCAACGGCAGTTGCACCGAGGGCGATTGCTTTTAAGATGTCGGATCCCCGCTCGAAGCCGCCGTCGATGTAGACTTCGAGTTGATCAAAGACCTCGGGGCAGTTCTTTCGTAATTCTAGCAGGACCAGGATACTTGCTTGAGCCCTGAAGATAGTCAGCTTTGGTCTCATGCAAACGAAAGAACCGACTTACCCATCCAATGACCGTCCGCCATGGTTACTCAACAACACGCCCTCAACACCATACTCTGCCGCTTTGATAACATCCTCAGCAGTCTGAACCCCCTTCAACACGATCGGCAACCCCCCACTCGCTTCACGAATCCAAGCCAAGTCATCCCAGCACAACGACTTGTCGATATACTGCGCCATAAGACGCCCAAACCCACTCCCCTTCTTATCCTTACTGCTCTCACCGCCACTAATCGCTGACTTGACAGTCTGTTCCTGCGCAGCCCTCTCATCTGCCTCGCGCTTCCCAGGGACAGGCGCATCGACCGTTACAAAGATAGCTTTGACGCCGAGACCTCGTACGGTTTTGAGGAGCTCGACGGTTTTGTCGTGGTTGGAGTTGACGTATAGCTGGAAGAAGAATGGTTGTGTTGAGGGAGCGGCATTGACGATTGACTTTAACGGAAAAGACGCGTTACTCGAGATCTACCGATTGTCAGTTAAGAACTTTGCGTACTGACCGATAGGCGCACTTACACATTGGATAATGCCCTCGTTGGCAGCAGCCCGACTAAGCGCCAACTCCCCATCAGGATGCGCAAGTCTCGCCATAGCAGCAGGAGAAATAAAGAACGGGGCACTACTATCGAAACCAAGAATGCTCGTCTTGTAGTTCACTTGCGAAACGTTTCTCAATATCCTAGGTCTGATCATGACTCTCCGAACCAGCTCCTTATTCTTCCCGTGGGTGACGAGATCCGTCGCGGCAGACGAGTAAAACGCCCATGTTTTGGCGGAGAGTGAATCTTTAGCTGCCTTTTCAAAGTCGGGAGCGCTCAGAATCGCGTCTATTGGTGGGATTGTCTTTGTCGTTGGTGCTAAAGGGGCATCGTTCGTTTGTGTTGGTGATGTTGGGGGCGGTACGGGATCGATCTCGGTAGGTTTAGGGGTCGGGCGACTAATTGCAGAATCCTCAAGGAGGCCGATTAATTTGTCGCTCGGAAGGTCTTCGATAATATCGGGCGCGTGGACATCGTTGTAGAGCTCCGTGGCATCAGAACCCGCAAGGTTCAACAGCACTACCCATCATGATTAGTCTTGCCACAACCTCCCAATTGACTCAACATACCTTCTGGACCACCAGGATGCTCATTAATAAAGTGTGTAATATCCCAGACCTTGGAATGAACAGCTATCCAGCAGTCATTCGCGGTATTGTGCTGCTTCAAGTCGTCCAAGGACACACGTCTTGTCTCAATTGATGTCTCCATGATTGCTGATAGTAATTGCTCGAGTCTACAGAACAAAACAAGTTGTAGACCTTGACAATAAGCTAATCGCCCAAGCTATAATTTACTATCTCCACAAGCTGTTTACAGCCCGGGCATGCCGAGTATCGGGCTTGGGTCACGGAGAACCCTCCCATTGGCTGCTTTCGCCCCCGGGAATGTCTCCGGGTGTCCAACCCCGCATTGGGCATTGGAGTTTTGGTGCACTTAAGAGCTCGGAGATAGCATTAACGATTACTGCATCGAGCATATCTTCATTACACAATCATCACTCTATCATTCACTAGTCAATCCTCAAAATGGAGCGCAGCACTATCCAAGCAAAGGCAAAGCCCCTCCCTCCTGGAGTCTACACCCCCGTCGTCACCCTCTACAAAGCAGACGACCCAGCCCAACAAGTAGACCATGAAGCAATGCACACCCAATGTCAAGCCCTGATCAAGGCAGGCATGCATGGTCTCGTCTATCTCGGCACGAATGGCGAACTAGTTCTCCTCTCACGAGAAGAGCGCAAAGCAATCATCAAAACAGCCGTGCAGGCGGCTTCTGCAGCGAGTGGACCAGACTACCCCATTGTGGCAGGCATCTCAGCACAGTCCACACAAGAGTCGATCCAGAACGCCAAAGATGCAGCAGATGCTGGTGCTGGCTTTGGCTTGCTTCTGCCCCCGAATTACTGGCCCAAGGCACTGCCCAGCCAAGCTCTAGTGTCGTACTTTAAAGAGGTTGCGGCGGCTTCACCGATACCCATTGTTATTTACAACTTTCCTGCTGTCACATCTGGTATTGATCTAGATTCTGATCAACTAGCTACTTTGGCTTCTGAGCCGAATATCGTAGCGGTGAAGTTGACCTGCGGAAACGTTGGAAAGCTGGCTCGATTAACAGCGCTCTTTTCCCACGAACAATTCGGTGTTTACGGCGGAAGCAGTGATTATCTCCTCCCCACGCTGCACAGTGGTGGGAGCGGTTGTGTTACAGGGATGGGTAACATTTTCCCGTCGAGCACAGCGGGTGTCTATGACTTGTGGAAAGCGGGAAAGATTGACGAGGCGAATAAGCTGCAGGGTCTAGTCGCTCATGCTGAGTGGGCTTGTAAGAAGGGTATTAGCAATACCAAGTATGGAGCGTGGCATTTCCTGGGTAAGGATATCGGGTTGGATAACGAGACAGCGTGGCATATGAGGAAGCCATACCAACCGCTTGATGATAAGTCCAAGGAGTGGACGGTCAGAACATTGAGTGTTTTGGCGGATGCCGAGAAGCGATTGAGGAAGCAATAGACTGTGCATTACCATAGTGTTTGAATGTGAGAGAAAAAGAAAGTTCTCCGGTCTTATCATTCTGAATGAGCCGTTGTGAGTGGCTCTTATCGTGCATGCCCGTTGAGCCAATCCCTGGGCCCATACCTTGTCAGGGGGATGTAATAAAACTTGGGACCTTGATCCTAGGTGACAAAAAGCCTTGGGTAAACCTAAGTAAAATTTATACAGTTTTATACAATTTAGTACAGACTTAGAGGATTTTGGACTGGGTATTTTTGAGAGCTGCAGTTTAATGCCAGAAGTCGTCTTACGCCCCGTGGCCTGTCTGGATGAAAGCTCAGTGGGGAGACAACGACACGCACCGTCAAAAGACACGCGTATATCCTTTGCCCGCAGACATCTACAGAGCAGATTTGGCCTTGCCAGACTGGATCACTTAAACACCCTCGCCATTACGGCGCGTCTGACTTGGCTGATCGCGATGCATTAGCGTGTCGCCCTCGTCTCAGAAACGATCTATCCTTCGCATTTGTTCCCTATATGCCCATGTTAAGTTCACAAGTCATCAACAAATAATGCTTAATGAATATCACGATATTCGGTCAAATAACCGACACCGACACTATCACATTTCCTGCACTGATGCTGCAATCATCTTTCGATGATGTCCTGGGTGGCACAGATATCACCAAGCGGGCGGTCATCCCCCTCGGTCTTCCCTCCTACTGGCTAACTAATCCTCCCCTCCAATCCAAGACTATCAGTGCGTCTCCAAGCACGACTCATTCAGAACTCTAAACGCGCTAGTCTGCCTCCCCCAGATTCAATACCCCATACCCCGCATTCACTCCCCATGCCAAGTTTTTGATCCCATAAAAAGGGCATCGATATCCCCGATATTAAAGTGGTCAATCCAGTGATACTCTAATCACCAGGATCAAAAACACTTTCAACACTTATAAATATCTGTTTGTGATCATGGCTTTGAGGAACTCCATCTCGGATGAGAAGGATGTGGAGGCTATTGCCTCTCATCTCGATCATGCCAACACTGCAGCTACCAATGGTGGTTTGTCGGCTGAGGATATGGAGTTTGTCGCCAACTTTCCCGAAGAGAAGAAGAAGAAGGTCTTGGCAAAGATCGATGTAAGCTGATTGGTATCCCTGCTACACAACAAAGTCTGACTTCTTTAGTGGCGACTTATGCCGATGCTGGCGATTCTTTACCTCGTCACGTATATCGACAAGGCGAATATCGGAAATGCTAAGATCGAAGGGATGCTCCCGGATCTTGGTATGAATGGAGAGCAGTACAACATTGCGCTCTCAATCTACTTTATTCCTTGTATGTTCAGCCCTCAAGCGATATTGACCATGGCTGATTTGCGCAGATATTCTCGCCGAGGTTCCTAGCAATATGATTCTGAACAAATTTGCGAAGCCTTCTCAGTACATGGCTACCATAATGTTCATCTGGGGTATCGTCGTGGTCTGTACCGGTCTCATTCACAATTTTGGCCAACTCTGCGCAATCCGTATCCTCCTTGGTTTGTTTGAGTAAGTAGTCTTTCGCCTTTCTATCTTGTATCTGCTAACATCACCAGGGCTGGCTTCTTCCCCGGCGCTATCCTCATAATTTCGAAATGGTACCTCCCCAACGAGACACAAACCCGTGTCGCGATTCTATATACATCCGCTGCAACTGGAGGTGCTTTCTCCGGCCTCTTCGCCTACGCCATCGCCAAAATGGACGGCATCGGTGGCCAAACTGGTTGGAGATGGATTTTCTTCATTGAAGGAATCTTTACAATCGTCATGTCCTTCGCTACATGGTTCCTACTCATCGACTCGCCCACTCTCTCATACTGGCTCACCGATGAAGAGAAGCGATATCTCGTTCTGCGCCAAGCTTCCCGAAGAGTCACCAACTCGGGCGAATACCGCGAAAAGACGTTCGACAAGGGAGCCTTGTTCGAGGTTCTCA
Source organism: Fusarium sp. NRRL 52700 (assembly GCA_013396095.1). Taxonomy (NCBI): domain Eukaryota; kingdom Fungi; phylum Ascomycota; class Sordariomycetes; order Hypocreales; family Nectriaceae; genus Fusarium; species Fusarium sp. NRRL 52700. Next base: position 251,356 of record JAAQRM010000150.1, on the reverse strand, counting down.
AGGACTGGAAGGCATATCTCCTCGTCATCATGTCCTGGTCCAACGCTGCGCCCAACTATGGTCTTAAGTTCTCTATGCCCTCTATCGTCCAGGGCATGGGCTTTACATCCAGCAATGCCCAACTCATGACTATTCCTCCTTATCTCTGTGGAGCTATCTCATCTTACCTCCTCGCTCGATTTTCCGATAAGCACAAGTGGAGAATGCCCTTCATCGTTGGTCCCCAGCTTTGCATCATCATCGGCTTCTCCATACTCATGACCAAAGCCGAGTTTATTGTTCAAAACCTCGGAGTGTGCTATTTCGCAGTCTGTCTCGCTTGCGCTGGCATGTATCCAATCTTGCCTGGCACCAGCGCCTGGAACATCGACAACAACCTCAACCCTACGAAGCGAGCCATCAGCATTGGTTTTGTCACCTGTGCGGGCACAATTGGTGGTATCTATGGTAGCTACATATATATTGATAAGGAGAAGCCCAAGTACACGACTGGATATGGGGCATCGCTCGGATTCGCCGTCGCGGGAATCTTGTCTGCTGTTACCCTCGAGACTGCTTTGGTCATGATCAACAGGAAGAGGTCCAAGATCTGCGAAGCCGAGGTTCGGTGCAAGTACACCGAGGAGGAACTTGAGATCATGGGCGAGAAGAGTCCTCTGTATCAGTACAAGCTGTAGTAGAAGTAGTGGCAAGGAATGTTTTCAGGGTATAATTCATACAGGTCTCAAAAAGTGCATCTATAGACTATTTATGTGTGATATGAGATAAATATGCCATGGAGGACGCGCGTTGGACTTCGTCGACTGGAATGCCGACAGGTGACCAGGTCTGGTCGTAGCGTCGAAGAGTGACGACAGCCATGGATACTCCCCAGTGAATGTGCTCTCTGGGACATCTGCCTATCAGAACTTCATGCTAAGCGCAGAAATACCACTACTTAACACTCTAGCATATACGAGTTTGTGAACATTGAGTAGACACTTGAAGGGACACTACATTTGGTTGGGATTGGGAAGGGTAAAGTTCGTGACAGGTAGCACAGAGGTGCATAACATGGCGAGACTATGGTAAGACAACAGTGCACAGGCAGGCCTAGACCGAAGGCCTCTTATGTATCATATGTCTCTTTTAAGGTTAATGATTGAATAGTTTCAAGGAAGAAATAAAACACTAACAAATAACATCTAAACACAGAACACCGCTAGCTAGGATCTGTTAACTAGCCCCCGCAGGCCTGGGGCGGATAAAGAAATTAACAAAATCCCGAAAATCAAGAACGACACACTCATTTTTATCAAGCTTTTCCGCTGTCAACCAAGGACCCTTGAGGTTTGGTTCCCTGTGCTCAAGATAAGCGTTTTTCTGTTCCCAAGCCATAGTGTTCATGACTAATCTGGCTTCGAGTATTGAGGTATAGGCCCAGTCCTCTGGTGATATTGTGCCCTTGAGCCCGGTGATTCCGACGTCCTCGGCTCTCCGGAGGTTCTCGCTGCTTTCGTCCTGGTCTGAACTAGCAGGCCGCACTTGTTCAAGCTTCCTTGCGCCGCTGGGGAGGACTTGGGGCACCTGTTGTTAGCTACAAAGAGTCGTCCAAGAAAGTAAAACGTACTAATTGACAATGTAGTATGATACTCGTCTATGCTTCCTTGAGGTTGAATTACTTCGAAATCAGGGCCGAGATTCCCCGGAACCACTTTGGCCTAGGATGTATTAGAAATGGTCCAGTATGCTAAATACAGCTCCCGCGATTGAAGTGCATGGCAGGTAGGCTTTTCAATTTTAGAGCAAGATATATTGCACATACATATTGGAAGGTTCTCGAGTTCAACGGAAGCCAAAGCTGAATGTTTGTTCCGCCCTCATTGTTGTAGTTGTTCATTGTGCCACGGACTTGCTCTGGTGTTGCTTTGAATTCGGTTTTGGTAACCCGGACGTCATTTGGATTCTGGCCTTGCTTATAAGATTGGAATCGAACCCAACAGTCTTTGGCCTTCACTACCTCCCAGCGTCCCTGGGGATCAAATGGATCTAGCCCATTCTCTCCGTCACTGCCAGTCGACCATCCGATTTCTGAGCAAGGGATGGCGACTACTGCCTTACAAAAAGCAGCTGCTATGATTGTCCACTGGAAGTGCATGGCTTGAAGTGTGTTGTCGTGAGTAGAGCTATTGTTTTGAAGATGGAAGCTTGGAATCAGTGCTATAACTGATCAGCTTGTGGAAAGCCTTGTATAAGAGACAAGATACTAGAATCGTAATTGCAAGGATTTCGTCGTCGAATTGGCTATTACAAACAACACAAGGGCAATGTTTTGCTGACTGTGCTAGGTTTGGCTGACTGTATCTAAAGGATTATATGACTGTACAGAAATACAACATCATGCAATCTAAGAACATCATGGTGTAGGTGGGTGAACAAAAGATCTTTCTGACATCGCCTGCTCTTTGATACGAGATTGATCGAGGGGATAACAGTGATTTATTTCCGGAGTTGACTACCGATCCCTTGCAGCGAATCAGATCTCTCATATCACCCTTGCGCTGTCAGAAAGCATGTCAGAAAGACTCGGAACCGATTCACGAGGCATCAACCTCACCAATCTGACAGGGATACCTAAGTGGCCCATAAGCGTTTCATAGTAATTATCTTGTTCTTCGGTGGATACCTAAATTGTCCTAGTTCTTACTGTAATGATCCTGCCGCCACTCTCGGATATCCGAGAAGTCCCAGAGGATCACATACCACAGCTTTGTAAGCCAAGCCATTCGCTACAAACTACTTCAACGATGTAGATAGTCCATAACACTGCCTGTTGATGACTTACAATATTGGGCGGTGAGACTGGAATCCAGACGTACTAAAAAAAAGTCATAATACGAGATTGCTTACTTTTAGGGCTCAGCCATGAGATGAGTTGCTTACATGTTTGCTCCGCGAAGATGCAAGGTGATAGTCTTACTGTTTTAGGATCTGAGTATAGTAGTTAGGGTGTATCTTGGTATATTTTCAAGACTACTAGCCTCTTACTCCTTAACGTTGCATAGTCCCATCTTGAACCTTTTGTCTAAACCCATCGAATATTCTTCACTCAATTGTTTTTCGTACTGCCTTAGTGTATGGATTGGAATCATGCACGTTCCAACTCTACTCAGCCTGGCATTGCCTGCTCTCGCCTTCTTGGGCGGAGTAGCAGGTGTGCCTTCCGGGCAATACCCCTACGACTTGGAACTCAACGAAACCATCTTTGCTCCGAACTATGCGGATCTCAAGGTTCGTCAAAGTGAAAAGCCTGCCTTGAGAATTATGCCATTGGGTGCATCTATTGTCAGTGGTGTTGGGTCAAGTACCGGTAATGGGTAGGTGACAAATAGAGTAAAGATTTCCCAATATGAACACTGACATGCCTTGTAGCTTTCGAAAGCCTCTGAGGGACCAACTGAGATTCAAAGGCGTACGTATGCTCTGGGCCCTCATCATTGGGGGCCAGCTCATGGCATGATGTTGAGAATACTAATATACAATATTTTAGTGGCTTGTCGATATGGTTGGTAGCAAACAGAACGGAAACATGACAGACAGAGTAAGTTCTGCCCCAGACGCGTCAGAGTTGCAAGTTGACGCTATCTTGATAGGATTTTGAAGCTACCCCTGGTTACACTATCGATCAAGTCAGAAAAGCGGCACGCAACTCGTATGGATATAAACCCAATGTAGTCTTGGTAAGCTACTTCTTATGTTACCGAGAAAGAACCGAATGCTAACTTGCTTGTCAGTTGAATGTTGGCACCAATGACGCCAATGCTGGGCTGGCAAGTTCCCAGACTAGGTACTGTTGATTATCAGCTGACACCCCTCCAGGTAAATGGAGCCGGTAAACGTCTGGAAGGACTACTCAACGACCTTTGGTCCGCCGATGGGATGTCCAAGACGTTTGTTGTTGTTTCGTCTGTGATTCGAAGAGATGACGTCAAAGCAGAGAAGAATCGTAAGGAGATTAACGAACAGTACAAGTAAGTTTCCTTCTGCCAGGCATTTTGTAAACTATAGAGTCTGGGTCGCCGCAGTATAGTTATTACTCGGTCTAAATACAGTCCTTTCTTAGAGAGTTGGTTACGCGCCTACAGAGTATTGGAAAGCCGATCAATTACGTCGACATCGATATCCCGAAGAATCTCTTGGTGGACAAGATCCATCCCAAGTGAGTTCCAGGTTCTCTAGTTTGTAGTCCATTACTAATAACAACCCTTATAGCGATTCTGGACACAAGAAGATGGCAATCAAGTTCTGGTATGCTATAGAATGGGGCTACCAAGCGGGACTCATTGCCGAAGCTTCTGAGTTCTCTGCAATAGCGAGTAACACTTGTGACAAGAAACCTGGCCTGGCTCAATACGGGGGTGTAACTCAGAAGGGTTCAGGTGAAGACGATGGTCTTTACTACCATAACAGTCAAAAGATGGGCACTATCTGGTCATATACCTCCGACTACGACAACGGCCAGTTGTTCTTCGCCAGGCTTTATGGGTCCAAGTATGATGATCTTGTTAGTTGGAAATACGCTGATGAGAAGCTTTCCTTTGCCACCTGGAAGAACAACGGAGGCGGTAAGTTTGCCAAGGTGGCTGATCTGGACACCAAACTGTTCTGCAACCCTCGCGGTATATGGTGGGTTGACATCAACGCTGATGGATACGATGACTTCCTCTGCGTTTCGCCTAATGGAGATACATTGGCTTCCATCAACAATCGAGATGGAACTGTTACACATCCACCGACATTCAGGAAGATCGGTATGATAAAGGGGCATGTCGGATATGCCCAGGACCGTGTCAGATGGGGCGATATCGACGGTGATGGCAGAGCTGACTACATGATCATCGACAACCGTGGAAACGTTCATGCCTGGAGGAACTCGGGTACTAGCGATATTCCCACCTGGCAGCCCCTCGGCTTACGTTTCACCGCCAAGGGCATGGGAGACATCCGCGGTGTTCGCTTCGAGGACATTAACGGTGATGGGCGTGATGATTGGTTATGGGTGAATGAGACTGGTGCTACAACGACCTGGACTAACTCGCGAAGCTGCAAGAAAGGGAAACCAGGTGATGGGCTCAATGTCGCCTGGAGGCAGGGGTTCTGGAAAGGTGCCTCTTCTGGACCAACACATGCTGGTGTTGGAGCTACCAATCGAAGCCGAATCCACTTCGCCAGGATCTATGGCGAAGCTGGTTTTGGACTTTTACCCAAAGCCGACTATGTCTATCTCCAATCGACGAAGCAGTCCAACGGCAAGTTCAAGTTTGATATGAGAGTCTGGAAGAACACTGGGGGTGGCTCTACCAAGCTCAAGGCTGATGGCAACAAGTACTGCAACATGCACGGTCATGCGGATGGGCGACAGGATTATGTTTGGACACGGTCATCAGGCAAGATGATGGTATGGCCCAACTTGGGCAAGAAATCGGTTCGTGGCGGCGACGACTATTTCTGGGGCTCTCCCAAGGAGCTCTGGCGGCCTGAAAGGAATCTGGACCGTCGAGATCTTCATCTGGTTGATTGGAATGATGATGGTGCTTGCGATATCGCATGGGTCGATCCAGACAACAATAACAAGGTGTCTGTCTGGCTGAATAACTACAAGACGACAGGGCAATTCACCTGGACCTACCTCGCCGATCCTGCACCAGTCTTGAGCTGTCCAGAAAAGAGAGGGCTTGGTATACACGACCTTCCAGTCAGATTCGCAGACATTTCGAACAACAAATTGTCAGACTATATTTGTATTCAGCCAGATGGACGATTCTACGGCTGGACTCACAATAGCGATGGCTCTTGGGAGAAAGTCGATCAGTTTAAGAAAGCCGAAGGTATCGACCGCGCCAACATCCGTTTCGGAAACGTCAACGGACGCGGTGGAGACGATCTGATCTGGGTTGACAAGTACACCGGCGATGCCACCGTCTACATCAACAGAGGCAAGATGAACACAGGCGGTAGCAATTGGTGGTTCCTGAAGAGCGGAAAACAATACTCGGGCTCTTGGGCAGGGACATGCCAGTACTTTCCCGACCTCGACGGCGACGGCAGAGCAGATCTTCACTCCATCATGTCAACATTTACGAACCAGGGAGAAACCTTCTTCAACCGCTGCGGCCTGACGGATGCTGTAGGCGACGATGCAGGCTGGGCACCGGGTCAAGATCCAGGCTTTGGACCTCTGCAGAATCCACCTGACGAGACTGGCAGTGAGGGTAAAGTTCCTGCTCTTGAAGACAAATGTCCCGACGTCTGCTGGAATGTGCTTGAGGACAAAAATATCAAGTGCTCGTCTAATGGCACCTTTTGGGACATGCAGGATAGGGACGACAAGAAGTCAGACGATCAGTTGAATATCAAGAAACTTGCTGCCATTGGAGATTCTTACTCAGCTGGTATCGGTGCCGGAGACAGACTTGGGAGTATATTCGACGTTTTGAAAGAGGGAAATGGTAAGTGAACCTCATGAGGCATTTCTTGATACCACGCCGAGTCTAACCTTTTGGCACAAGATCGCGCTTGTGCTCGCTATGATCACGCTTATCCGTATCTCGTCAACCAGGATTCACGCATTGGAGATAAATCTGGTCGCAAGTTCCAGTTTCTTTCGTGTTCTGGGGCCGTCACTACAGATGTATTGCAAAAGCAAATTCCCCGACTCGACAACAACCAAGAAGCCATTACTCTGTCCATTGGTAAGACTCGAGCTATTCACCTACTTTTGAACTACATTTTTCTTTACATTACTGACATGTTCTTCAGGGGGTAACGACGTCGGTTTGGTAGACCTCTTAAACTCATGCATTTTCCAAATGGCCGTACTCACCCCCTTACAAGCGACCGAAGCAAAGCTGATTGCACTGGTTGATGAGCAATATGCATGGGCAAAGGACTGGGATTGGGACAGACTCGCCCGAGGCTGCGGCGGTCAGATTCAGTATACTAGGGCCCTGATTCACGGGAAAGACTTTAGCAAAAGGCTTGACCAGGTACTGACAGCAGCTAAGAAGAAGCTCACCAAAGAGTATGTCATGAACCCTACTCCGACCTTAGAATTAGCTAATGATGACGCAGGGGCAAGATCTATGTTACAGGGTGAGATATTTACTCAACTTGACGTTCGAACGTAATGGCTGACGAGTTTTTATAGCTACGCCAAGTTCTTCGCCGAAGACCTGTCGGCTGATTGTGACGAGGTCACTTGGACAACGTGGATCTACAAATTGGCCAACCTTCAGATGCCACCCGAGTACCTGACGAGACTTCGCCGTTCGGATTTTAACAATCTGGTCGACGAGATAAATCAGAAAATTGTTAGTTTACTCATCACCACTGCCATGCCTACACTCGTACTAATAAAGGCTCAGGCAGAAGCAGTTGACCCAGCAGGCGATTCCGTAAAGTTCATCAACTACGATCAATTCGTCGGCAAATACGGTGGACGGTACTGCGAGGCAGGAGTCGATGAATCAACCACTGAAAGCAACACTAGGAAGGGTCTGATGTTTTACGAACTCAACACTTGGGATCCATCGGGTTCGAGTCCGTGGAAGCGCGGTGCCGAGGGTGGCGAACTCAACGGGACATTCTATGGTGACATGCTCATTTTCAGCCAGATCACACGCCTTGTAGATCCCAACGCCGAACTTCATCATGATGGTGATGGTTCGAAGAAGGCGCTCGCTGCGCGTGTGGCCATCACGGATTACCTTATTCCAGATGGATACGGACGAGTCTTCCACCCTCAGATTCCACTGCATGAGATGATCGCCAGCTTGGTCGTTTACGAAATCATGAAGGATTATGAAGCTCGCATTGGATATGCGGTATGGACTCCTCCGCCCGAGAACACCAGTTGCAAAAATGTCAAGCCATCGCCTACGCCGTCTGCTCAGCCGAAACCTCCGCCTCCTACTCGTCCTACGCTGATCCCCCTTCCGCCATTTGAGCCCAAGTACGACTGTAAGGGAAGCAAACTAGTAAGTGTCCTACATTCATTAACAGCGGAGGTGCTAACGAGTAACAGTGTAGTGGCCCACTGCTCAAGCTCAAGGACTGCGACCACGCCGTGAATTATCTCCGTCGCGAAACGGATCCCCCGTTTGAGTATAGCACAGAGTACGTTGCTGCTACTTGTGACATTACGTGAAAGCATCATTGACCAGTTACTAGGAAGAATCATCTTAATGGGAACTGTTGGGGCAAGTCTGATGGGACTGGTTGTGGTGTCTTTCTCGAAGGCGAGGGCTGTAAGATGAAGGGTTATGAGATGTGGGATTGGTACCAGAAGATCCGCAAAGACGGCGAGAAGTGTAAGAAATGTGGAAAGGTCGAGTATAAGGACGGCTGCACACTCAAGATTGACTATGTGACGGGATGCAACAATCATGGCTGAGCTTATTTAGCAAGCAGTGTATTGCCCTTGAAGCATTTGCTGGTGGTAGCACCGTTTTACCTGTGGCGGGTGTTAAACAGCCAGTAGAAGATACAGATATGGCTCCCAACTCCTCTGCTTCTATCCTACTATGACAGGCATTTCATGTTTCTAAGTACAACAGCTTGAATGTAAGCCTTTTAACTATTTATGTTTTAAAATTATAATCAAGGCTTAAGTATATCCTTTTTGGAATCTGGCCGAATTGCTCTTGCTTCTAGTTGTCTTTTCCTCTCTAACTTAGCATAATGAAGCCCGCATGCATTGCAAAGTGTTCTTGCACCATCTGGTCCGCGTCTCCATTCCGGGGTGTCGGTTCGGTTGCAACTTTGGCATCTGCCAGGTGGCGCGGCACGCCCTCTCCGTTTTAACGGTTTTTCGTTAACCGTAGGCACATTGTTGCTAGTGACGTCTAGATGGTCTAGGTCTTCCTTGGCGTCGGCACGACGCATCTCAAACGGTCGGGCATTTGGGGAACTTATATGGGGCAGCATAGGTGGCGGAGTGAGATTGGGATTGTTTTTGATTTTCTGGTCCAACATAGCCCGTAAGTGCGCATTGGCCTCCTCGAGGTGACGATCCAGTTCTTCGAGCCTGCTGGTTGAAGTCGGTAAAGTGGCGTCTTGGCCTGTTTGAGTGAGCAGGTCACGTATAGAGGGCAGTTTTGACTTGGGCAGAAGTGGGAAATCGTCGAGAGGTTCATTTTCAACCTCAAGTCCTAATGTCGTAGTCTCGGCCGCTGTAACGTCAGTTTTGTCACCAGGGGTTCGTTCTGTGGACCCTTCTAAATTCTCTTGAGTCGCTCTAAACACGTATGTCGGTGTTACACTGCCAAACAAGCGAGAGTGACTACTGTTGAGATGATCTTCCAAGTGGCGTTCTTCTTTGAAGAATAAGTTGCATTCTGGGCAATAGCATCTCCACCGGTCATCACCCTCTTGCCTGGCCCGCACTTTCTCCATTTCCGCTTCAACAAACTTGAAGTCGTGCTCCTCAGCTGCTCTTTCTGATCCTTCCGACGCAAACTTATCGTCAACATCGTCCTCAGCATCAGAGTCGACATCGAGCGGAAGGGCAGCAAGGGAAATCTCTTCCAGATGAGCCGAGAGATGCTGTGAGATAGCAGTACAGCCGCTACCAGTGGTCCTATCGCACAGCGGGCAATCAAACCCTCTCCATTCTGGCTCCATACCATGATCGAGGGCAAGGTGCTGGATCCAGGACTCGCGGTCGGTGAATAATTTGTTGCTATAGTTACAGACTGGCTCGTGGCAGATCCATGGGCGCAGATCAAGATAAAGATGCCTCCTATTCTAATGTCAGCGAGACAGGAATAATATGACATAATCCAACTTACTTCCAAGCGGAATCATTTGTGATATGCACTTTCTTGCCGCACGCAATACAGTCGAATGGTTTGCCACGTTTGGCATCTGCGGGCAGAGGCGGTATAGATAACGACTTTTGTCCTTCTCGACGGTAAGACATGATCGTCTCGGCATAGACGCTTGCTGTGTTTATGGATGTGCCAACCCCGGAATCATGGAATTTAGAGACACTCTCAGTGTAAGGAAAGTCTAGTCCTGTTTCTAGTTCTGATTCCTGCAGAGCGTGGTTTGCCTCCCTGGCTTCTTTGTTCTCGCGATAACGGACCAAGTTAGCTGACGCGAGCCGGTCAATCAAGGCTTCTTCCGCAGTTGGGAACCTAGCCATGATCTTGTCGATATATGGAAGGTGAGGCTTCAAGCGTGCTGTCTCTCGTATATCATCGTACGAGGGGTCCATCGAGTCGGGAGCAGGTGATTCTATCAGCGGGGCAAGGTCTATAAGGCACCGAGTATCTGTCCACAAGTCTTCGGCGACGTCGTTCAAGTCGTTCGATTCCGAGAAGGATGTTTCACTACCGCTTTCATCTCTGTCAGAGAAATCATTGTAGGCATCGTGGAGACCCGTCTTGGCTTCGGTAACAACGACCTCCAGCAAGCTGCAAGCGTCAGTTCTGGCATCACCAAGGTCCAGACGGGGGATCAAGCCTAAGTAAGTTAGATAGATCAGCCTACTAGATGCATCCAAGGATAACAAACGATCAATAAGAGTCCTGGCGATACTGACAAGTGGCTCAAGGATTGATCGACGCAAGGTCCTCGAACGCGCCATGGACACGTCTAGCTCTCCCCGTCCAATGCCATACCCCTCGTCCCACAATAAAAGTGAGCTGTAGCATCTTTCGAATCGACGGAACAGGTTTGTTGGAATATTTGGATTATTGGACATGGATTTGAGAGCCTTTTTGAAGACGACGGCGCATTGCTTGACGAGTCGACTGGCGGCACTGCTGGGATCTGGCTCCACCACCTTGACATTCCACTCTCGAACTCTTGCCAACGCGCCGTCGGCCGCTGATTCTTTCGGGAGGCTCATCATCGCGAACGGGATTTGTCGGTAGCGCAGGAATATAGGTTGCTCATCACCAGCTGGATAGGCTTAGCTTTGGTGATGGGCTGTTGATGATGAAGCTTAGTGCTTATCATCTCAGGCTTTCTTGGTTTCCCCCCCCCTCGCACAACGGAACCCCGCATGCGAACAGCTCAGCTGAGGCAACCAGTCAGCCTCATTTCAGCCTCAGGCAAGAACCTGCTGCACATCTTGCGCAATCGGGCTCCTTCTTGGAACCCGCTCTTTCAATCTGCAGAACACTCGTCACTTCGCATCTTCGCTCGCCAAGTTCGCTAGTGATGGCTGAGCTGGCCCTGGGCATCCTTGGCGTCGTGCCTGTCGCCCTCAAGTCGTACCAGATTTTGTCATCCAAGTTGAAGACATTCCGACACTGTTCTAGCGCCGTCAAGCGGATGCACAAGATGCTAAGGGTCCAGCGGCGCGTCTTCGAAAATGAATGCCAGCTGCTCCTTCGCTATAGTCTCAACGACGATGACACGGTACAAATGATGATGGGAGATCCGGATCATCTGATTTGGGAAGAGAAAGGCTGGGACGACGACTTGCGTGCGGCGTTGAAGGACAACTACAACGAGTGTGTCGAACTAGTCCAAGGTGTGCTTGAGACTATCCAGCAGCTTGAGAAACAGCTCAGTTGCTTCGAAGCTGTAAAATCGAATCAGAATAAGGTCTTGATATTTTGATGCTCAATCTAGCCAACCACTGCTAATGCTGGAATACAGGGTGAGCACCTCAAGGAGACTTGGAGACGCGTCGGTGATGGCCTAAAAATGGTCTTGAACCAAACTGAATACGAGGCGGGACTAGACGATCTCCGGGTCGCCAACAGCGATTTGAGAGGTTTAAGAGAGCAAATAAACCAATTACAAAAGCCGCGTCAAAGCTCATCGAAAAGGAGGCCGGTACCGATCTCTTTGTCTCTCGGGTGGGCTGATATACGACGAGCCTCGAAAGCCCTTCATGATGCTTTGGTGGGAGCTTGGTCGTGCAGCCAGCCTAGCCACACCCGACACATGGTCAAGTTATTTCTAGAGGCTGAAAAGGCAAACGAGGACATTCAAATGACAATTGCTATCTTATGTGAGGGCTACGTCCAAAATGTCGGTCAAGCCGCATTTGTCGAGTTGCAAGTCACGTCGAGACAGATGGAATGGATCCCGCAGCCACAGACTTCCACGCTGTTACGAGACCCAGGTGAAGGACCACCCTCGAAGCGAGTCAAGACAGTCAGATTCAACACTGAGAGGATGAAATCATGCTCCGCCCGAACAACCACCGAGGTACATTATCGGCTTGCTCAATCCCAGAATATTACTTCCTCAGATTTGCGATGCTCTAAAGACGTTTGCTCGGAGCTCACCGTCCGATGCAGCCAGAAGGCAGGCGACGTGAACCCACTGTGTTTAGGCCACATTGACTTCAATGCTGAGGATAACTATCGACACCTATTCTACTCTCCTACTAAAAGCTTCTGTCAAGGACTGTGTTCTTCTACCACAAAGGCCACCAACTCGATTTCTATGGACAACATCATCTCCGAAATGTCTAGGGATACATTTTCGACTGTTGATAAGCTCAACATAGCACGGACTTTAGTATCGGCGGTTCTCAAGTTTCACACTACGCCCTGGCTTGGAGAAGCCTGGAGTCTCAAAGACCTGTCATATTTCCATGAGGGAGGCCATGACATAACCCGCGCCCTCAATACACTCCACGTTGGGGTCGAGTTCGATCATAGCAGTGTCCGGCGAATCGGCTCCAATTCTGCTGTAGACGATGTCCCGATGACCTTGTCCAGTTTAAGCCGCCTATCGGAAGTGAGCGAGGACGATCGAATATTCTGTGGCATCGACAATATGGCGCTGCACTGCCTCGGGGTGGCGCTACTTCAGATTGATCGTCAAAAGGAGTTCGAACCTGGCGATGTACTCAATGTACGAAAAATGGCCAGGCTGAGCTCAACTCTAGGGCCGCGCTACCAAGAGATAATACAAAAGTGCCTACGGTGCGATTTCGGCTACGGGGCTGATCTCGGAAAGACTCAACTTCAGAAGGCAGTGTATGAGTCTGTAGTTGGGTCGTTGGAGTCAATGATTTCAGCACTTAGTATTGAATGAATTACAAAGTAATAAAGAGGTTATAATAGACTTTAGTGTATTGGGTCTTAGTGTCGCGGTCGATTGGGTCCGTACAAATAGCTACCCAGGTTAGATCATTTCGGCAGTGCCAAAAACTAGTGTATTAGTAATCTACCTCTTAGTTTAGTTGCCTCTGTAGAATAGAATACCCCGCACAAAAACCAGAAGAAGTCGAGGCATTTACTGCTACTTATGATACTTTAATCTTTTGAAGTATGCTCAATGTGATAGATGAAGTCTAATTCAACAACCAAATCAGATCAGATCACTTGTTGCCCATATCGAAAGTCCCAACCTATCACTCATTCCAACGTAACCAACATTGGGATAAACGTATCACAATTCTACAAACTACACCTCTAAAAGGTTGCTTGGGCCTAGTCTCTACTCTACTGCTGTAGACAATGGACGCCTCCACGGAGCAACAAAATGAAATTACCAAGTTGGTTCAGCAACACGGAGCAGTTCCTCCGCCCTGGTTCATGTTTCCAAACGACCATCCGTACAGCATCGGCTGGCGTATGGGTGCTGGCGAATCCTATATCATGATGTATTGGACTTGGTGGGGGCAAGAAAAGGTGAAGCTCGACGAAAAGCAGCGAATTGAGTATTTTCGCAGATGGCCGCCTCCACCCGAGTGGCTCATTTGGATGATGGAAGCAATCTGGGATCTTGACCCCAAGGACTTTGAGGATGAGGCTGGCTACTCACCGTACTTCAAACGCGTTGAGACGCTTGGTTTCGGATCTGAGGATGATTATAAGAATGCTATGCGTGATGAGGAAGAGTAAATAGGGGGAAGTGATACCGTCAGATTTAGTCACGGCGACGCATCGGTCTTTGAGACCTACTTGAAGTTGGGACTTGTTGCCGAGAGCTTAAACCGACGACAGCATTACAGGAAATACTACAGGCAGCCACGAGGAGGATTAAAGCAATAAAGATAATTGCTCTGTTCAGCCGGAAGAAGGTGAGTATACAGGCAAGAATGTAGTGAAAGTCTATTAGTTGGCAAGAGAGTCGTATCCATCATACTACATCTCGTCGATTCGCAGTTGTGTCTGGAACGAAATTAAGCCTGCCCAGGAAGGTTATCGCTATCAAATAACGAGAAATTAAAGTAAAACATACTTATATAAAGTTCCAATTGCCAACTATCAATAAGAACTTGTTGTTCTATCAAATTGGCATCTTTATTATATATTGGAAAGTCTATTGTTTTTACATTGTAGCTCAGTTAAGCAGAATATCTTGCACCTCTTGCTGCGGCCTTTACAACTATTGAATAGGGCTATAAAGTAAATTTACTATACGAGTAAGTGTTCTTTTTAAAGATAAATATTTTCTATTAAACTTATGTACTGGAATTCTGAGGAATAAAGGCAGCAGATGTGATAAGAATATAAGTAGCTGGTATTAAGCATGGCGTAATATGACATAAAGGAGCTTGAACCACCAAAGATAATTAATAGCTTCAGCAGCTCCAAACTACTCACTGCTTTCATATCTTCAAGAAAGATAACTGTGTCTAGCCTGATTAATGTTTATCTTACTCCGTCGGGTCAGGAATAGGCACAACTTGCCCACGCGTGAAAGAAACGCCGTCCAGGTAGAAGACGGGTCCAAGGCCTTGGTTCTGTGTGATGGTAATGCAAAGATCAGTGGAATCAATGCTGGGACCAGTATATGAGAAGGTATAAGTAAAGTCGTTGTAGGTATTAGACCCGACAATGCCATGATCACCAGAGTCATACACCCCATCAATGGACAGTTTAGCAGTATTGATATTGTCATCGCAGACAAGTATGTTTGAGCCATACTCCTTGACGCAGTTCTGGAGAACCTGCGCTTTGAAAGTGTACTCAAAACCTGCCTCAACTTCGACGCTCTGGCAGACTCTGGCGGAATTGTCAAAGTTTCCGGGCAATTGCCTATGGAGTATTAGTACGAATGAATCAATGTTTTATGATTATGGTAATACGCACAGACACTTGCTACCCTCGGCGCACCAAAACTGGCTCATGTAGACTGCTGGAGAGGCTCCTTCTACTACCCAAGGATCGACGGTAGACTCTTCGAAACCGCCATTCTCGACGAGGTTAGTAATCACGGGAGGGCCAGCGGTAGTCGTAGTGGCTTCGATTGTTGTGGTTGCGGCTTCGTCGGCGGTTGTAGAGGTCTCGGTCTCTTGGGAAGTGACAGCAGTCGTGGTCGCGACGATAGTGGTAAAAGAGCTGATACCATCGGTCGTGGTGGCAGAGGTTTCAGCAGTGGTCTGAGACTCAGAGACACTCAGAGTTTCTTGAGAGGTTGCGCCAGAAGTAGTAGTCTCCAGTTCTGTAGTGGCAGTGTCGAGTGTAGAAGTCTCCACGGTAATAGATGACTCAATGCTTGACGCGGACTCAGTGACGCTTAGAGTTTCTTGAGAAGTAGTCGTTGTGGCGGCGCCTCCAGCCGTTGTAGTGCCAATCTCGCTGCTGAGCGACGTCGTTGTTGTCGGCCGAGGATGGGGAGCGCAAGCCTAAAACTGTAAGCTTCCACTTGTGGCGTTAGGGGCGCTTTAGAGCGCACTTACACGAGCGGCGCAGAGGCCAGCGCACATGAGAATGGAACCAAAAGTGATAGTGACACGCATCGTGAATAGATTGTTAAAAAGAGCGACTAGAGAAAACGAGTGACTGGAATGCGGTAAGCAAAGAGAAAGAAATTGAAACGACAGAAGAGCGAAATGTTTTCTTATCATCACGTTAGGCTTCTTGGAGAGGTGAATGACAAGCTGGAACTATTGGCTTTAGGGTGCGCTACTTGAGCAGATGTAGCTAGCAGATTCAATAGTTCGCTGTCTACAGCCCCGGTTTTTTCAGGGGTAACACAGGTACAGCAAGCTCCTAATTTTAGATATCGATTGTGCTTCCGGGTAGGTCAAGCAATAATTACAGAGTGAAATAATCATCTTGTGACAACTCGCATAAGCCAAATTCCTATTGTATTTAATTACCAGTCTTATATCGGCTTTCATGTTAGTCGCATTATCATCTGAGCCGCGTATCTACAGAGCACTATTGGCTATGACCGGATCAAGTTTGTGTGGCAGAGGTATAATGATTAGGCTTCTGACGCATTTCTTCAGCGGAATGTTTTTTCTACGTCGGAAGTTTAAAGGCTAGCCCAAGCTGCAACAAGACTCATGGCTGACAGCTTAAATTAGCAAAGAGAACTTAACTTAGTATGCAGCTTTAACTAGGCCTATATCGGTTGAGATGGTAATACTTTACAGAGCAGAGGCAATCGGGGGTTGAACTTCCCCGCTTTTATCCACTATGACGCCAACTCCACTGATCTCATCACTATCTACTTTTCTTTGCCCTTTTCGTTTTCCTCTGCCCGTTATTCATCCTACCTTCACCATGGTCAACGGTGACGCCATTCCCTACAATGTCGCCGTCTTCATCAGTACCCTGTTCCTTCTTGAGTTTGGCGCCGATAAGTTCGTAGACCATACCGCCATCGTCGCCCGCCGGACGGGAATTCCGGATACAGTGATTGCCCTGCTCACTGCTGGTGCAGAGTGGGAAGAGGTATTGCTTCAACTCATTCATCATCTTCCCAAAATAACTTCATCATAGCTCGTTGTCGTTGTTGCTTCACTTGCGCAGGGTCGACCCTCGCTAGCAGTGGGGAACATCATTGGCTCAGCCATCTCGAATATCCTCGGCGCCTTCTCACTTGGACTTTTGTTCCGTCCCACGGGCTCACATGTTGAGTTTGACAGGAGCTCTAGGATATACTCACTTTGCTTGCTTGTCATCACTACCTTTGTCGTGCCAATCATTTACTTTTCACAGAGAATCATCTGGTTGGTATGTGGTTCTGTCTTGATTGCGCTCTTCGCGATGTACCTCATCTCCATCGGCTGGGCTATCAGTCGAGGAAGTCTCACCGCACCTGAAGGTTCAGATGATGTCAGCAGCAGTGATGAAAGCGACACATCATCGATAGAATCAAGGCCGTCTGTCAGGAGTCCCCTCCTGCCAAACCGGGAGGAGCGTGAGCCTGGGGATAATGAACGGGACCAGCGAGTAGATGGCAGTCCTGCGGTGGCCGGGGTCGTGAATGCGTCGAGCTGTCGAAGGAGACGGAACCTCGGATATCACATCGGGTTTCTGGTCCTTGGCTTCTTAGCCATCTGCCTCTCGGGCTATGTTCTCTCTCACGCCGCCATTAACGTCACAGACGCCATTGGCATCTCCGACGTTCTGTTCGGTATCGTCATTCTTGCCGTCGCCACCACCCTGCCCGAGAAGTTTGTTGCTGTACTGAGCGGGAACCGGGGCCATGTAGGGATTCTCGTGGCTAATACCGTGGGGAGCAATGTCTTTCTCCTGTCGCTCTGCCTGGGCATTGTTATGGTTGATACCTCCGGGAATTTCGATGGGGGAAATATCAACGTCCCTGAGCTTTGTGTCCTCTGGGTCTCTACAGCAGCGCTCACAGTCACTGTTTGGTATGGAGAAAGGTTTGATCGTTGGATAGGAGGAACCATGTTATCTGGTTATATTGTATTTATAGTCTTGGAGTTTACGGTCATACATCATAGGGCAGATTCGCCTTAGCCTCCATAGTCAAATCGAAGGGAATGCTGAGCAAGGCAGGACTGTCATGAGAGATGACTCGGAAACGAACGTTGTTTGAAAATGAATTCGCCATGTGCGCTATGGTTGCCTTACGAGGCGTAGCAGCAACAGCCCCACACCGAAACGGAGGCGAACCAAGCTGACAACCAGTGCCACGTCGCTATATAAAGGTGCAACCTCAACGGGCCAGAAAAACAAGGACGACCATTCGCAAACCGATTCCTGGGGCCATGGAGCTGCGGGGAGACCCAAAAACACCACAAAGAAAGATACCTACACTTACGAGACTGTTGGTGGTAATGGCAGTGACGGAGTTTATCACTCAAGGAACCCTTACGGTCAAAGAAGTCGAAGAACGACCGATAGACAACTTACTGCTTCGTATCCCACCGAAGGTACCTGTAAAACTTGTCTTTTATGCCCAATTACGACTTTCGACGCAAAGGAGGACGTTTTTATTCCGTACACACACCAAGCTTTCTGCAAGCATCAACAGGCTCGTGCGCAGCAAGATCGATATGGACACCAGCCTACCAGCCAAAAAATGCCATATTGGCAAGAGCTCACGAAACAGGAAGGTACGTATGATCAGCCAGGTGTTGCGTGGCAACAGACAGAAGGATATGATTTGGAGCTTGCGGACCAATGTGGGTTTCCTCAACAGCCGGTCGAGGAGCCACGCGAGGGAATTGTGTATTGTTAATGATACTGTATTCTTTCTTAGCGCGGAGATAATCAACTACGTTCTATATCCAATTATATGAACACAGACGAAAGTGATTATGAATGGATACACATCACTATATAATAAGTTTGTGGTACAGAAACAATAGTTATATTTTCATGGATTGTGGTACAGTACGAAGTTGTATAATTGCCTAGTCTGAAGCATCATAGCAGTGAACAGAAAGAGTTGGGTATTGTCTCAGATCATCAACATCTCTTGATGTGAATATGCTCGACCCTTTACAATCCTTCTTACTAAAGGGAATTAGCAGCTGACACGCATTGGTGTAACATGACTGTCTTACGGATACAGGTAGCAGAATGTTTGGTGACGAAGATGAATGCTCTCGACTTTAAATGTGCTGCTCAAGGATTAACATCATTGAAGCTGGTGATACAGAGTGTAAGTACCTGGGCGTAATGTTATTGCAACCAAAGCCATAAAGGTCCTTATACGACCCTTTCAAGTTGGTCTGACTGTAAACTCTGGCCTATAGAAATCAGAAATGTGTCGTGGTAATAGATTTGTGTTAGACCTACTGAGATGACGTCTGTGGCCGCCGCGACAACAGTAGCACAAGTGAGGAACGATATCAGATGCATGGTAACAATCTTTTCCGAGTATGTGACTTGCAACAGGGTTTCTGAGAAGTGAAGTGATGTGGGTTAATGACCTCTTCTGATGTTAGGGACCGGATAATATAGGGGAAGAATAAACCCTTAGGTTGGTGGAGCCTGAAAGGTTATAAAGTTGTCGGCATACTATTGCCGAGCTCTGGCAGCAGCTGAAGCATGGGTTCTGGCAATTATTGCCGACCGTCTAATCATACGTCTTGAAAGATAGAGTTCTAGCGTTGTGGCTGGTCCAATTTTTCAGCTAGCCTGTTTTGAGGTAAAAAGATGCTTATCTTAGCGGAATGCGCGGAATTACACAAAGTAGTGCTATTCGCAGTACTCCGTACGGAGTAACAATACCTTAATTTAGATACAAAATACATATTCGTAAATCAGTTAACCCGCCGTGAGTAGGTAACTAGCGCATAGCAGCTTGTCCACGCCGACCGAACCTTTTGTACATATTGCCCTTCGAAAGCTGAACTTAATTGGGGTTATAGCTAGTGAAAAATCCTACCTCGAGTACAGTACTAATAGTGTATACTAGGAAATTTATTCTCTTAACTATTTCAAGGAAGTTGTGTTATTAGCGCCCTGGTGAAAAGTCTTCGTGACTTTGATATGCAGCTCTTGTAGATAATTACTCAATCGTCAATATAACCTTTGTTCATTGACTTGTATATGAGTAAGATCTTATATTCCATCCTCCAATAACTACCACGTGTCATGCGCCAAGATACCGCAAGGCTCTCTATTGCTGTTGAGGATCAAAGATGCCCTCAGTGGAGAATGGGATCGGATCTCGGCCACTCTTGATAACCTCATCTAGCAGTTCTAGCCGATCTTGCCCCCAAAATGGTTCATCTCGATAGATGTAAAAGGGCGCTCCAAAAATCCTTCGGTCAACTGCTTCCTTGGTCAGAGCATCCTCTTGCTCCGCGAATTTGCTTTCCTGCTTGGCCCTTTCTAGCAACCTACTACCATCAAGTCCCGATGCATTTGCCACTTCGATGATGGTGGCTGGGTCGGCCATGTCAGATTCATTTGCCCACACAGTTTCCAGCCCACGCCGGGCAAATTCTGAGACGGCAGGATCTCTATTTCCCAACTCCTCGATGGCTGCGAGGAGGACTCTATGAGCAAGAGACGGATCCACGGGATAGAATTTGGGGTGTTTGACGATGGGCAAGTCGCGCACTTGAGTCCATCTCTCCATTTCAACCAGTCGGTATGCTTGTCTCTGAACCGAGCGTTGCTTGACAGGAACCCCGCCTGACATAGAAAATATGTGCGGGAGATCAACCGGCTTGTAAACGATCTCGGCATCATGCTCCTTGGCCAGAGCTTGCAGACGGCGACTGCCAATATAAGACCATAGTGATATGAATGAGAAGTAGTACTCAATGACTGGTCGGGTGGCCATTTTGCAGCAGGAAGAATGATTGTGAACAGAAGTAATTCATAGAGTTGGGGTATTCAACTAATTCTAACAGCAGAACCACCGGATATTATTTAAAGTACGCCTCGATAAGAGATTAGTAATGCCACTGGATAGGCGGGGCGTCGCCAAGTCAAACGGATGACGTTGTGATGAAATCCCTGCTCCGCTACTGGTTGGTAGCTTATTAATCTCGCAATTTCCAAATCCGCATGATAACCCAACTGTCGGCCAAACTGCTAGTATCTGAGATAGGCAAATTATGTACTTGGTGCATCCCGATGCATGCTAACAAGACGCTTGAGAATAGCAAATTGCTAATTTTTCAATTCATTTGACATATAAACCTAAGCGAGCTTGGCAGAATGGATTGCTCGGCTACTCGACTTCCTCTCAGTATTCTTTGCTTCTTCCCTCCACCGAGCTATTCTAGCATTGATAAGCTCCCAAAAAGCCTCAGACCACTTCTCATCGTATTTCGGAAGCACTCTTCCGTGGTTCCGGGAGCCGGATCACCAGCAATAGCCCTTAAAGCTTCAGAGTGCTTCTCAAAGTCTGGTATGAGCGCCAAAAATGTAGTTCCGTTACCCTTTTCCGTCACTCGCTGCTGCTCCCATTTCTCAATTTCCTTTTGCCACGGTAGATTTGCACGACCCGCAAAGTGTGGCGCTGCTGTAATGGCTTGCCACTCGAAGATACGAAGACCAAAGCCCCCAGTGATCTGCACCTAATGCATCAGAAGTTGTTCGAAACGGCAGATAAAACAGTATGAGAGTATATACCATGCGAACAAAAGCCAGGCTTGGGTCATCGGACTTAAAAACATGCTGATACAGTCCGGGAATACATCTGTTGACTGGCTTGATATTGGGTAAAAAAGAAAAGCTGAACTCGAACCTCGTTGCGAATAGGACTATGTCAATGTTGTCTTCAAAAGTGTCATCCAAAAACGTGATTCGTCCTGTCGCCGGATCAAACGACGAGATGGGAGGCCGGTGCTCAGTATCTGGGTGTTCAAAGGGTGGTCAGCCAAAGATTGCCGAAGGCTGACGTAGAGAGGAAATGACGAGAAGTTTGGCAGTACGCCTGATATCGTGCAGTGCGTCAAAAGCAGATACTTAGCCGCCCAAAATAACCACCCGCTTTCCTTTGAACTCGTCTGACGAATGATAGTGCTTTGTATGCTTGACTCTCCCAGGAAACCTCTCGCCATACTCAATAAGTCCAGGAGTATTTGAAACAGATGATAGTGTCCGGAGGCTACAATCAAGGTGTCGAATCTCTCTTGCCACCAATAATTCGTGTCTGTATCAGGCAGCTCCTTACGAAGTGTCAGGATCCATTCATCTCGTACCTTTTTCGCCAGCTCTACGGAGGTGTTGAACTCAATCAAGTCCTTGTTTTGACCTTGGCCGAAAATGTCATTCTCCCAGTTTTGGATGACTTCTAGATGTCGAAACACAGGGACTAGTCCATACTGCGGTTGTACCTCTATAGTTACAACTTCGGGAATTAGTTCCTGTGTGAAAACCATCACTGCGGGAGGCAGGTTGCTGTGAAGATACTCATGATCTGCGGTATCCGAGTATCGCAACTCCTGTGAATTGATCTCTGCAGTCTTGGGAGTCTCGCGGGAGGATGATGAAGGAATGTTGATTGGTCCATCAGCACGAGCCTCGACCAAGTCACTCAAAGGTGGAATAGTGGGACATCGCTTTCCATCACGAGTGCGGGTTTAGCCATGTTTGTGAGACGTACCCAGGACGATATTGCAATGTTCGAAAATTAGTAATCAAGGGGTTATGTAAAATCAAAGAGGTGGAGTCGTGGTGAGATGGCTCCGTTCGCCGGATCCTTACACCCTGGACCTATCACGCCACCATTGAGATTCGCAGTGGTTGTCTGATGCTGGGAATTAGCGTCAATCACACCATCGTTGTTCAGTCCATGCGCATTATCTCAGTGGATTAACTGCTTATCCATTGAGGGTCATTTAATTAACTACTTGCCTTAGCCTATTATTATTATCCCTCCTTCCTTTACTTGGCTTTTCTTTCTTTTTACTTTTTGCCCTTTGTTGCTTGCTAAGTATCTTATTTTCTTGTTTAAGGTCTTGGACTCTGGCCTCTGATAAGGCAACCTTATGTATAACTATCTTTATTCGTTTTAAAAGAGGCCTTAATGCTTCTAGTATTAACTCTGGGGAGCCCACTAGTTAGTATTTTACTCCTCCTCATATCTTACCCACGCCTTAGTTTTGCGAGTAATGCTCGCTCCACTAATCCACAATGGGATCGCAGCGATAAAGAGCACAAAGATGACCAGAGCGACAGTCAAGAACATAAAGTACTTATCCTTCATCCACCAGTCCAAAGTGCTATAAGATACTCCAAAGCCAATGACATTCTTGATAACATTAACCACAACGCCAATCTGAATGGCCTTCTTAGGATAGCTCTCAGTGCAGTACGAGATCAGAACGTTGCAGCCTCCGGTGAGATTGGCGTTGAGGATGGCCCAGAAGAGCCCCACGACAGCCCAGTGCCAGCCACGATGGAATCCAACACCTATGAGTGTTGTGGCAACTGGCGTTGCGATGGCAAATGGTATGAGCATGGGCAGTACTGACTCGGGCTTGAACTCGCCGTGGCGTCGCAAATGTCTCTCAGCAAGCCAATCTGCTCCAGCACCACCAAAAGGCATGCCGGCTATCAGACCTAGGAGGGGTGCGATATTGAAGAGACCAACTTGGCCAGATGTCCAGAGCCATGGCGGTTGAGAGAAGGTGACCGAAACAAGGATAGAGGTGGCAATGGTTCCGGCGATTGAGAGGCCAAAGAGCAGGACGGTGATGATGACTGCAGGGGACAATAGTATTTTAAATGGCTCAACAACAAGATAGAAGAAGTTTGGTGGTGGGTTGTTGTGTTTTAGGGTGAGAAAGAATGACCGTCTGAACCACAGTGCACCAGGCCTGCATGGCTCGAATGTGGCCACTGACGCTGGCCGTGTCTCGTATTGCTGCGCGTTGCCAACCTCCTCCAAAGGTTCCTTCGGCTCACTGACTTGTTCTTCATCAGCAGACTCGATAGCGATATCGGAAGGCTCTGGGTCGCCAGGAACTCGGATGTTGGTAAGAGGCTCGGGAAACATCAAGATCATGACGATAAGGTTGAGAGCACAGATGCCGCCGAATATGTAGTTCGGGTATCTCCAGCTTCCCAGGTTATCGACAGCGTAGCCGGTAATCAGAGGACCGAAGACAGCGCCAGCACCCAAGGCCCAGGTGTATACACTCATGGCTCTGGCGACATACTCGAGTGAAAATAGGAGCACCACCACAACTGGACCTAGTGCCTCGACAACACCGCCGCCTAATCCACCGATGACACGAGCTGCGAGTAGAGATTCGTAGGATTGCGCCTTGGCCTGCCAGAAAAAGCCTGAGGTGAATACTGCGAGACCGATAAGGATGGTGTATCGACTCCCGATGTATGCGACGGTAGGGAGTGCCCAGACATTCTAGCAATCGAGGTGATGTTCAGTGTCGATGGAACTCAAATCAGTAACTGGGTTGGTTTATAGTACTTACTCCGAGACCAATACAAAGAGTTCCCCAGCTTGCGAGCTGAGAGATCTTCGTGCTGCTCACATGCATATCCTTCACCAGGGGAAGAAGCATGGGCGGAATGGAAGCACCAAGAACTTGACCCATCATGACGAAGAAGGAGAGATTGCCCATCATGATCACTCGCCACCATAGCGGCCATGACTAAAGAGACATGTGTCAATACTGCTTTATGGTAAGTGCAA
The DNA here is from genome assembly GCA_013396095.1 of Fusarium sp. NRRL 52700. NCBI lineage: Eukaryota > Fungi > Ascomycota > Sordariomycetes > Hypocreales > Nectriaceae > Fusarium > Fusarium sp. NRRL 52700. The sequence goes on along the minus strand of JAAQRM010000150.1, from coordinate 227,065 downwards.
ATGATATCAAAGAAAAGTCAATGAGTTGGATAAAAGAAAAGGAGCAGGTGGTTGACTGTTGGATTGTTGTGCGGAGATGCAGAAGTACTTACCATTGGACCATCCTTTCGCTGCAAAACGCTATGAGAGGAATGCGACATGCTGTGCTTAGCTTTTCTTTTATAAAGTGAGAGTAGATGCTGGATAAGCTTCAAAAGGAAATACTCAGAGCCTGTTGAATGGCGCTTTGTAGTAATGGTAGATCTTGTATACTACCTTGTTGACAGACAAGGGGAAGTTAATGGAGTTCAACGTCAAGGCCGGATGTTGCTTAGACTTTTATCCACAGACTGGTTGGACCTCAGGAGCTAGCAAGACAGGATAATCCGGGGTAATGGCCACGCTAATGCTGGAGCCACGAATTTTCATCTTCGTCTCGGAAATCTTATTTATATTCCGACCTGGGGATCTGGGGTATGGCCCTGGAGTATGCAACCAAGTATCGGGATATCCGCCTGGAACCCCATTCTGGTTGCTAGGCCCTGTCGGCAATTTCTTTTCAAGAAGGCGGTGCAAGTATGGATAATCCCAATGGAGGTTTCTATTGGCTTACTACTTACTCTGGGTCGGAAGAGCCGAGACACACCTCGATCGCCAGGATGTTATAGGTCAATCATAACAACACACACAAACCCTTTTTAGGCATTGAGGGCATAGCTCCTGGTATTTTCGGTATACCACAGGTTTCCCGAGCTCCATTACTCGCCGTGCTGTGCTGTCAAGGTTGTTTCATGCAACGACACATACTCTGCCACCGGCTGAACCGGTCCTTGGTCGATGAGGATGCCTGATCTTGCACTGATTGCAGTGCCTCAATGCGGGGTATGCGGAAATTGCCTCTTTTGTTCCGATTTAACCACAGCAGATTGGGAAAAGTAATACGCACAGAGCGATTCATTCGTTTTGCACAATGCAAAGGCTTCAGCGTATCTCCCCCCTCTTACACTATGGTATCGTGAGGGTCCATCCAGTGTACTTACAAGCCACTCTAACATACTCCTTCCATTGTACTTTATCCACTGAACACGTTTGATGTTGTAAAGTCTTGGATAATCCTAACCGTTTATTGCATCACTATCTGCTTACTCTAAATATCGATACCTAGTTGAGCCAGAAAGACTGTAAGTCTACTCCAAGATAAACTTGATACCAGCCAGGAGATTCCCAACGAAGACCTTTGTAGCACTCAGCGTGGGAAACATCCAAAAGACATGAGGCAGCCCCTCGTACATGTCGAGCTTGACATTGACCCCTTTTCTGTGAAGTTCATGCTCCATAGCTACGTTATCATCTCTCAGAGGGTCCGCTCCGCAGGCAACTAGGTAGGTCCGTGGAAACTTGGCGAGGTTCGATGAGAGGAGAGGGAATAGCCACTCATCACTGGCATGCTTGTCGAGACCAGTCGACTCTGTATCAGGTATCAGTAGCTAGTAAGTATCTTTAACCCGTCTTTCTACTTACCGTTGATCATCTTGGCTGTCTGTCCATCAATTATTGGCACATCCGTGGCGTTCTCTTCCATGGACTTCATGAGGTGCTGAAGATGCTTTGGGACACTGGCTTCATGAACTGTACCTCCCGCCATGTTGATGACTCCTTTGAGCTGTCCCTCTCGTCCAAGTTCAATGAGCCTGTGAGCAGTGGCCAGGGACAAGGTACCACCACATGAGCTGCCAAGCATGAAAACACGCTTCTGGTCACCATCCAGCTTGGAGGTATTCTCATAAGTCTTTAATCTATCCATCAGAAATACTGTTGAAATTGAAGAAGTAATGGCCACTTACCCATGAGAAGCCGTCAAAGGCATCCTGGAATACAACCTCGATATCTACTGCTGGTGTGAGACGATATTCTACGGAGACGATGATGCAAGGGTACATCGATGCAATCAGTCTGCACAAACCATCCTCCATGGCAATGGAACCGTCAGAGAAGCCGCCTCCGTGACAGAAAACACCAACTGGCAAGGCTTCCTTGGAGTCTTTCGGCTTATAAGTACGAACGGTAACGTTCTCATTAATCTTCTCATCCACTAATCTACGTCAGCTGGACAAGGCCTGAATGTGCTGCATACTTACCAACCTCAAGCCCATCATCCCGCGGAGGAGGGAGATGAGCTCTGATGTACTTCGCGATGGCTTCACCACCAGCTCTATAATTCTCCATTGTTCCGTCAAGGACAAGGCGGCCACCGAGCTTTTTCTCCACCTGCGACGGGTTAGCTTCGTGAATGCTTCTACAATGGATAGAGTCTAACCTCAAGCCATTCGGGAGCTAAGTAAGGAGCCATTTTGGGATAGTATGATCTTCTAAGAAGTTGAAGCTAACAGAGATGGATGAGTGGGTATGTGTTGCTGATTGAATGGAGTTTGTGCTGATAGCAAACCAGTCAAGTGGATGCCCGTTTATGTTTCTCGTCTCCTGTAATTGTTTTCGTAGAGTCATCCGAGACTGCTCTTCTTGGTACCGTGTCGGATCGAAAGTTTGTCTGAGACTCAATCATAGCCTCTCGGAAGAAGTTCCGACTTTGCTGGTGAGGCGTTGTGTAATCTAGGCAACCATGCATCCAAAGACAAGGATTGTCAGATCCTCGCGAATTCCGGCAGGAAATCCGCAAGAGAATGACAGCCAAATGTTGACGCCCTGAGATGTATCGCTCCGAACTCCAGAGTCAGGCGGTTGGCCGGATCTCGGTTTGGCCGAGATGAAAAAGGGGGGCCTGTCGGAAGTTCCGAACTTAACGAATAGTTGCGTGGCGATCCTAGCAATCAAATGATACTCTTTCATAATTGCCAATCAGACTTCAGGATAAAATCTACAACCTTGTATCTCGATACCACTCTTGCAGTCCTGGCAGACATCCAACCACAGAACAACCAAAAAGCTCAAAAGTCAAGATGAACAAGTGTATCTTTGTCGACAACTCCTGCAATCTGTCTATTCGCGACATACCCGAAACGTATCACCCCAAAGATGGCCAGGCTCTGGTCAAAGTTGAATACTCGGGCATCAACCCCGCTGATCTGAACCATCCTAAAAGTCTGGGTATGAAGAACAACGTATGCGGCTATGAAATCTGTGGTACCGTCATAGAAGCAGGAAGAACTAGTCGCTACGCAGTAGGTGACGTCGTCTTTGGAAGCAATCATCCAGGGCGCTCAAAGCCAGGATATCATGGCGGTCATCAAGACCTTGTCATTCTAGAGTCAAACTTGATGTCTGCCAAGTTACCCGCTCAACTTCCTCGGCCAGATGCCGCTGCTCTTAGTATCATGGTGCGCTCAGCTGGAGATGCTTTACTGAATCACTTCGAGATCCCTTTTCCTGCTATCGGTGTCTACGGGCCACCTCCTACTGGTTCCCTATTGGTTTGGGGCGGTGCGAGTAGCGTCGGCTGCGCAGCAATACAGCTTGCAAAGGCTATGGGAGTGAAATGGATATTCACGACTGCTTCACCTGCGAATCACAAGACACTCCTTGAGCTCGGCGCTACAAATTGTTTCAACTATCGAGATCCAGGTGTCGTTGAAACTATCAGAGCTACATGTGAAAACTCTGGCGTCATCATAAGATATGTCCTAGACACGGTGTGCAAGACAGGCAGTCCTGGAACCATTAAGCAGTGCGAGTCAATCGCTACAGCACCTGATGTCACATTTGTCAGTACCCTACCCCAGTTCAGTAAGCCACCGCGATGGAGAATGATTTTTGCGTCGAGGGAAACCGACAATCCTGTCCCGTTCGAGTTTCCTGGGGGCAATAAAGCAAATTCTGTATGGGAGGCTCGACTTGAGAGGGCGGTTGTTTGGGCTGGGAATAACTACGGGACGCAGTTCAAAATTCCCAATATCAAGATTGTGGAGGGGGCTGAGCAGGGGATACAGGCTATCAAGGATGTGAATGAAGGGAAGCTCAGCTTGACCAAGGTTGTCATCAAGCACCCGCTTTAGGTTATATCGGCCATGTGTCCACTAGCTCCTGTATCATAGAATTTATGTATATAGATCTCACATATAGCTACTGTTGGCAGGCCAGTTTCTGTTCATTCCAAATAGTCCGAAAATACTGTCACCCAGAGTCTCCAGATCGCCTACTCACCGATTAGTTCATCTATTTCATGCCAGGGACGCCATTAACTTACCTATGTCACCACATTGTGAATCCTCCAAGAGCTGCCCCATATCGATATCTCCAAAGTCTTGCAACAGCGGCGTGTTGCTATCCTTCGGCATGTGAAGTCGCTCCCCAATTCTGAGTAGCTGCTCAAAAGTAAAGGACATGTTCCCACATGCAAAGTTTTGACACTTGGACACCTGAAGTACTCTTATCGCTTCTTGGAATGCGTCTCTGCTCTCTGGCCCGTAGGTTTTTGGGTCTTGAGAAACGACAAGCAGAATTATTGCCAACGACGACACAGTGAAGTATTCGTATGAGCTTCGAAGAAATTTTAACGGGACCGCTTTGTTGATTACGCCGGAACACAGAAAGATGGTGGCTTTGGCGCACTGGATACAGACTGTTGCGGCTGCTGTCTTCTCGCGATCGCCTTTGTAGGAGTGAAGTAGGGGTTTGCGTAGTAGTATTCGGGAGTGAAAGATGCGTATCTCTAAAAAGGTCTCGAGGTCATTCATAAGGGCTTCATTCTGGAAAGGATCCCACGGGTTACTAGGTACAGCTGTGGCTCGGGCAGCTGCCGTAAGGTCCCGGAATTGATCGCGTAGCCGCTGTATCTTATAGTCAAGGAATTCTTTTTGTTGCCGACCCTCTGCAACGGTCTTGGTTGAAGCCTTTAGCAGTCCTAGTATCTCCGAGTTGAGGCGCGTGTATTCCATGTTTACAACTAGGAATGGGGCCGATGTTCCCTTGCAATGAGTCAGAAGGTGTAAGCCTACGAGTCCAGATCGACAGTAACTCACAAGATCGAAGCACTTTTCGTCTATGTCCTCATCTTTGGTAGTATGAGGAAGATCTGTTGCGAAAGAGAACGTCCTGTCTAGTACGTATACACAGCAGAATAACTCTCGTGCGGAGAAAGAACCTGGTATTTCAACAGTCTCCAGAGCCTCTTCTGGCACTCGATGAAGACCAAGTTCGAAACATGTTCTCGATGCCAGACTGACGAGTCGCCACGCCTTCATATGTTCCGATTTATGGAATGAATACAAGCCCTAGAGGTTGACTTTGTCAGTAATCCAGCATTCATATATGAATATGCGTCATACCATCAAAGTAGCCATGGACACGTCATCAATAGTTGGGCCGCAGCTCATCAAAACCTTCTCCAATGACCAATCGATGTATCGTTGTAGGTGATGTGCTAAAGGGCTTCCGTTATCATCCTCAACAAGCAAAGTAAGCCCGAGAAGGGTTTTAAGAATATCTATTTTCGTCAGATTGATCGAAGTAGGCTGCGACATATGGTTGGTAGGACGTCCAAAGACGGCATCCAAGACCACTTCTGTCGATTGAAGATCAACACAAGGGTAAACCGGATAAATGGTCTCCGCAAAGGTGATGAACAGTTGTCGAGCTTTCTCGTAACCCATTTCCAGGATGGGTTCCAAGCAGTCGTCACTTGCAAAAGCAAGGATTTGTTCCAAAGTTAGACATGGTTTACTCGTTGAAGCTTGGACGTCCTTCTCAACTTCATCCACGATACCGTTGGCTTCAAGGCATGATCTAGCCAAGCTGAATGTTTCAACAAAACTTGAGCGGCGAGCCGTAGGTGATCTGTCAGTAGCTGCAGGACTTTGTAGCGAGGCGCCGACATTATTACTGCTTTGCGCAGGTTGCCGCATTGCTTCTTTCATGGTAGCTCCGGCTGAAGTCGCAGATATGCGGGGCGTGGCTCCATCCTCAGTTGACGGGGAGCATTCCATCTCTCTACGGAAGTAAAATAATTAGACCATATAGAGACGGACGCTCGATATGGAATCTTACAAGTTCATTTCTGTGGGCATCGGACTCATGCTGGGTATGTTGCCACGACGTGGGTAGGAACACTCCACTCCGCGCTTTGTACAGCGCTGGCAGGGCCATTGGCCATCGCATTTGACTTTACGAGACTTGCATAGCATACTGTTGTCACTGTATCAGCATCCTGTATGTATGAATAGAGGGCCACGAAATACCAGGCGACCAGAGCGTATTCGTTACGCTTTCGACGCCCGCCTCGGGTGATTCTTTGGGCTTCTGGTGCATTATTTCTGGTTTCAACCGCGAGTGACATGGTAGCTCTGACTTTTACAGGTGGAATGTTGTTTAGAGTTCAGCTGGGTTGCATCGCAGTTATAAAGCGAATTAGCAGGACATTCCTCGTATCACGTGGGCAACTAACCCCGCGATCGAGCCCCATACAAACTACGGATACTCCGTGGAATTTCCAGGGTCCTTCAACTAGGGGGGTGAACCATGAACCCAGTTTTAGTGGACTGGCTAAGTAGATTGAGATTAGTGCCATGATTCAAGGAATTGAAAGGGAGTCAGAAAACCAATTGGGCTGCTGGGGCGATGGGAGGCCTTTCTATCCTGTCATAGACCATGACTGTCATTACAACTCCCATCCGCTTGCTGCATTCTGCCCCATCACCTCCATCGCTTCATCCATTAGTCCACAGGCCTCCTTCCACGCTGGCCTCAAGCTCACTTTCTCCCACCAGTTCCGCAGATGCGGCAACTCAGCAAAGAATACATCAGCTCCCTTCAGATCAATCAGTTGTGAGACCCAAGGCATAGACCAGATGTCAACTAGCGTAAAGCTTGCGCCGCCGAGATAACTACGGCCGGACAATATCCCATCCATGACCTTGAGCGCGCCGTCAAGCTCATTCCAAATACCATCCAGTGCCTTTTCCTCTACTCTAGGTATACCCAGTATCCTATTGGTTTCGATACTTAGCGAAGCGATCAGATAGACAATGCGAAAACAAGGTTGACTTACGGTTTGATGATGATGTCTCCACAGTATTTCCACGCTGTCGTAGAGAAATAGCAAACCTCCATAGACGCGGCCTCTTCAAATGTAGCCATAGCGTCTATATCAGAGATGTCTGGCACCAATGAGTTTCCGCGATCAGAATGCACAGTAGCGATGTAACGGGCAATCGCGCGACTTTCTGTATAACCTCAGTAAGTACCATAGGCTCTAAAGGGAAAGTCAGGTTCGTACCACAGATCCGAAAGATTCTCTCGTCTCGGTCATTGAGTACGTCTAAAATTGGCACTTTGCCGAAAGGATGTAATTTGCGGTGTTCAGGCGTCTTGTAAGCCGATTAGCATGATGCAGGGAAGTCAGTTCTATTCAATTTTTGGTCCACGCACCCGCGTCTTGAATTTGAGAATGTTAACATGTTTGTATTCCCAGGCAACATTTTTCTCCAGTAATGCATGTGCTGCCGTTATGGTGTACGGGGAGATGTAATCTCCTTGCAACATGTACCTGAGTGACCTGATGATCTGTAGTAAGTTCAGCTAATAAGATAGCAACAATTAACAGACTCTTACATTCTCAAGTAATTGGAATCTAAAACTTGGAACTGTGACAACAGCACGTAGATGATATCATCTAGGATTATAACCCATTAATACTCCATTTTCCGCTTAATAGCTTATATTTTATGCTGTCATCAGTATTGAGATCCGAAAAACACACCTCCGAGGTCTAAAGTCTGGGGTAGACGATTGTGGGGTATGGGGTTCGGTATTTCCGAGCTTGACCAGTCTGTATCTGGCTAGCCTCCGAGCTCCTTGAACCTCCGCTTACGCGTTTTGCTTTGGGCCAGCTTCATCCATCTCCTGTCTCTGCTCGGCTCTGAAATTTCCTTCTTGATACTTTGATATCGGAAATCCGATCATGATTTCCGAGTTGTTGATACCGACTTTCTAAGCAGGGAGAAGCTGTTGTGTTAGGGCTTCATCACTCGGATAAGCCGCTCTTCATCTTGTGCATGATGGAGGTTCCGAGATGTCCACAGTGGAAACCATGGACCTATCGCCTGAAAGCTTAGCAAGCAATTCACCCACATGTACTTCTAAGATGATAGGTATCAATTTGTATAATACAGCTTCCAAAATCATCTAGTTAGTTGAAGCTAAAGACATCATTTTACAACACTTTTAAATCAATACTTGTTATTGGCTCTACCAACCATGAGCCCTGAAATCCCTAACTCGCAAGAACTGGCCAACAGGCTGACTCAAGCCAAAGTGTGGAGTCAGTTCTATCGGAATTACAATCCAGACTACAAAATCTCGGACAAGACTTTTGGTGATCCATGTCAGTCCAGACTCTTATCTTTTGGTTATCTTATATCATTCATGCTGACATATGTTGTGCTAGCGAACCGTAAAGTTCGAGTCATCAGCATAGGTGCTGGTCTCTTCGGTATCAACCTCGCGTACTGGATCTCCGTCAAGTGCGAAAACTTCGACCTCACCGTACTCGAAAAGAGTAGTGAGCTTGGAGGTGTCTGGAACCATAACAGATACCCTGGAGTTGCCTGCGATGTTCCATCTCACGTGTATCAGTACAGTTTCGCACCGAACCCAGATTGGCCCCGGTTTCTGAGCCCGTAAGTCGGAAGGCCCTTGCAGAATTGCGCTGATGCTGACTGAGCAAAGAGGTCAAGACATTCAGAAGTACCTCCAGAAATGCGCCACCACGTTTGACCTCGACAAGTATATCAAGTTTCACACCAGAGTTCTGAAGGCTGAATGGCATGACGAGGGATTCTGGCGCGTCTTTGTGCGGGAGGAGCTCCCAAATGGTGACTGTCGAGAGTATCACCAAGATGCAGAGATTTTGGTGAACAATTCTGGGAGCCAACATGTCTATCAGTGGCCCAATGTTGAGGGTCTTGATAAGTTCAAGGGGCCGGTAAGTTTAAAGCATTCGTGTACTGATTGTTTGTACTTACGGATGTTTCAGTTGCTCCACACTGCTCAATGGGATGAGCGCTTTGACGAGGAGGCGTGGAAGAACAAGACCGTTGCCGTAATTGGTAGTGGTGCTTCAGCAGTACAGGTGGTTCCTAGTATGCAGGTACATCTCTACTCCTTGCCCTTAAAGCTGAAGTGGCATTGACGTTCGGCAGCCTCACGTTTCAAAGATGACTGTCTTCTCTCGCACTCCAATCTGGTTTGCACCTGGACTCGCGGGTGATGAGTTCAGTCCTGAATGTAAGCGCAACTACCATCCTCAGAGAAGAACAATCCAGATACTTAATGTCCTCAAAGATTCAGCAGAAGACCAAGAGAAGTTCAAGAAAGATCCTGCAAAGCTTCAGGCTCATGGAAAGAGTATCGAGAGGCGACTCAACAGCCTCTTTCCAAATTTCTACAGCGGCACTGACTACCAAAGGAATGCCATCAAGTTCTTTTACGACCAAATGAAGATCAAGATCAAGGATCCGAAGCTTCTCCAGGGTGAGTTGAGAACAACATTGGATTTGGCTATATGCTAATTGGCTTCCAGGCTTTACTCCTGAATTTGTTCCTGGGTGCCGTCGTATCACTCCAGGTGACCCTTTCATCTACGCAGTCCAGGAGCCAAACGTCGAAGTCGTCTTCAAAGGCGTTGCAAAACTTACGGAAAATGGTGTTGTAGATACAGATGGTGTCGAGCGAAAGGTTGACGCCGTTGTCTGTGCAACTGGTAGGTCTGCTCCGAGGAGATCTGAGTTTAAGCATCCTGACCAAGGCTAGGTTTCAATGTGGACCTCATTCCACGATTCGAAGTCATTGGACCAAATGGCCTCCGTATATCCAAGTTCCTTGAACAGAGCCCGGACAGTTACATGTCAGTCGCTCTGGCACAGTTCCCGAATTACTTCCACGGCAGCACCGGCGCGTACTGGCCCTCTGCCAACGGATCTCTCATCGGACCCATGGACGCAGTCGCCAACTACGTAGTGCAAGTCGTCCAGAAGCTACAGATGGAGCATAACATCATTAGCGTGGTTCCCAAACAAGAAGCGATGGATGATTTTGTCGAACATGCTCAGACATGGTTGAAAGGCTGCGCCTGGTCAGGGGACTGTCCGGCTTGGTACAAAACACAGTCTGGACCGTTAAAAGGACGAGTGAACTTGATCTGGCCAGGTATTACACTGCAGTTTGTGAGAGCCTTGAGTAAGGTGCGATGGGAAGACTATGACATCAAGTATGCGGTCAGTGGCAAAACGAGCGCCAATCGGTTCTTGTACCTCGGCGATGGACTTGTCAAGGAGACTTTCGATCCTGAGCTGGATGACTCCCCACATATTCACCTTGGAGCTATTGACCCTAGATGGGCGAAGGCTGCTGGCTTGACATTTATCAGCGGTATGAGACCGTTGAAGGACTCTGAGGTACACGTCAATGGCTATACTACAGACAAGTAGATAGTGTGGTTTCAGATTAGAGTGCTTTAGGTTTACATATCTTGAGTGGGCAATAGCCACTATTTCGTAAAATCACGGTGGGTTCGTGCCCCATAATCTGCCGGTGATAAGATTCTTATCTCCATAACGATGCATTAGCTGACATCGCAAAGTTCGGGTTACATAAGCATATACTAGTATCTACCGGATATAAGAACCTAAATCCCTCCAATGATTCAGTTTACTGACGGGCTTGAGGGCTTTGATGGAGCATGGTATCTCTTGTAGCCGAAAATTAAGCTACAAAATATCAGATTCTTCCCAGATCAACGACAAATCTTCACTCATATATCGTCTCAAGAACTCTATCAGTGCAAACCTGCTCCTTTCTTTCTCCTCCAGCCTCAAATTCTTCCAATTATGAAGTTCTACGACGCACAAGCTCCAAATCCCTTCGCCGTCCGCCTATTCGTCCTTGAGCGCGGCGGCCTAGAGTTCGATGTCCAGACTATCGACATCAAGAACCTAGAGAACCGGCGGGTCGCATACCGCAGCGTGAACCCACGAGGCGAAGTGCCAGCCTTAGATATCGACGGCTTCATCTTGACCGAAATCACCGCGATATGCGAGTATCTTGATGAAGTCGCCAAGGGAGGCAAGTCCCTGTTCGGTGATACAGCGCTCGAGCGTGCCGAGACCCGCATGTGGCTTCGCAGGATGGATCTCGAACTGGCTCAGCCTATTATTGCCTGGTATCGTAACGACCCTGATACTATTGATTTCTATAAGGGCAACAGAATCCCGATACCTGAGGCTCGAGTGGTCCAGAAAGTTACTATCAACCAGTTCTTGAACCTCCTCGACGATCAGCTTGAAGGCAAGGAATACTTGTGTGGTTCACGATTCTCAGCTGCCGATATTCACTTTTATGGACTGCTCAAGATAATGGTTATGCAAATCGCTCAGTGGGTTCTTAGTCCTGGGCGTAAAAACGTGGTGGCGTACTTTGAAAGGATGGATGCTCGAAAAGCCAGTCGGCAGGCTCTTCAGCCTTTCGGATCAAAGGTCTCAGTATAGGACATGAATTTGAACTGGGGGATTTGAATATCTTATATGCATGCCTCCAAGGCCAGTTACAGAGTTATTATCTAGGTTTTTTATTTTATTAGCTTCGCACTACAGCTATTGGTTGAGTGTTCTAGTATGATGCTTAAATTATAAGCTCGGATCTTATATACACCATAGGCGGTGCACGTACCAGTCGCCTGGTGTGGATTATGTGCCTCCAACCCAGCACTGCAAAGGCAATGTCTCGAATTGCACTTTATTCTCTCAGCTGGCGAATGAGCGGCGAATCTCGTCCTCCTGAGGCTCTGATGGCGGACGGAAAATGCTGGTCTCACAGTTAGTGGCTAGTCTTGTTGCTAAAGAAGGCTCATGATTTGTCCACTGGCTGAAGCCCTTATCCAGCTCAGCAGGCCCTTGTAATCAGCTACTGCAAGTCCGTAATCTTATGCCCATCAAGTCAACGCAGATGCATATATCAAATAAGAACTTCCGGAACAAACCGAACTAGTTTGTGAGTTTCGGATAAATAATTATCGCAAGAGACTATTATAGTTGTTCATCGGAGCTGGGAATAAAGAGAGATTTAATCACCTTGTTCATTTGCTTAATTGTGGCGCCGCCCAAATGAATCGGCTCCTTGGCAAGCAAGGATATGAATGCCACCCACCTTGAACCAACATCTGATGATCAGAGCCCTGTGCGCAGTGTCTGGGCTAACTATCGGTCAGGTTACACTGAGGACCATAGCAGGCCATTTCCGCTAATTTCTATTGGATCGCAGCATTAAGCCATGCCAATTTATTGTCTGATAGCGTCAAATTCTCGATTTTCAACCCCCGCAAGGCTGAAAGCAAGCTGCAAGACTATCGACAGCCACCAAAGCCATTTGCAATCTAGACTCGGTCGAAAGAAGGAAAAAGAAATAAGGACACCACCCGCATTGCTCAAGGTAATACCAAGACTATTGATAAAGGCAAGCATTTGTCCACAATCAATTTGGAGTTTGCTTCTGCATTTCATCGCACGACCTGAAATCATGAAGTCCTCCAATCATTTTGGCCAAGCGCCAGAACCTCATTATACATACCAGCCAACGATGCCTACGCCTACCACCGAGGTTCCAAACTCGACCACCAGAATTCGCGGGGTCATTAGAGAAATTTGGGTCGCCTGCATGATATCGTCTATACCTCTCATTGCTTTCTCTGCTTTACTTCTCGGCCTGGTCTTTCACTACCAAGTCATCCCAAAAGCCCCCAACTCTCCCAGTTTCCAATCTGCAGCATCTGCAGATTCTAGTGTCATTTATGTTGACTTCCCCGCCACCACTCTAATTATCGTCGCATCATGGTCTAGTACTATGGCACCACTTATTCTGCCATTTCTACTCACCCTGGTTTCATTTCCTGTGTCCCGGACACTGATTCAGGCGAGTCGGAGCAGCGACACAACCAAGCAGCCAACTCCACGGCAGTATGGTCTTATTCTTCGCATCATGAGCAATGCCTCTTTGAGCGCCTTATGGAGTTGCATAACCTACATGTTTACCTCTAAAAGGAAGAGGGCACCAATGACACAGCCATTGACATTTATGACCTGGATGCTAGCCTTGGCATCCCTTCTTAGGTTAGTAATTAGAACCATACCGGTATGAATGAGACTGACTCAGTCAAGCATGTTGGTGTTTGCGACGGATACATGGCTACATTTCGTCACCAAGACTGTCCTTCTCACCCAATTTTCGCCAACAACCTTTGATAGTGGTAGCTTCATGTTCAATGAAAACTGCACAAACATCAACACTACCTTCAAAGGCGGCTATACCCTCAACAGCGCAGCAGCAAATACCTTCCTGATTAATAGCGAACCATCACTCGAGCTTCTTGCCAACGTCTCCAGTACCAATATGGTGCAACAGGTCGCTGACTCTACGGGCAAAAGCTACGCTTTCGTTGGTCTTCGGCAAACCAATCAAAATGCGAACTTAGACTATACCGCAACATCTTTCGGAGCTTCTTCCCATTGCCAGGTTGTCACAAATCATTGCATAAGTGAAGACGGTATCATCGGTCCTCAAGCTAGCTATAATTGCGACTTTGGCCCGGTCGAGGGAGTTATACCGACCACTCTGGTAAATGCAATGGTCCTCACCTACTTCACCGATTCATCAATGACAAAGAACTCTTCATCCCTGGTATCGCTGCCGAATCCATACTATTTTACCGCCATTGTCAGTGTCAATCAGAATCTGGGCCGAAACCCCAACAGAGGTCTGATTGACGACCCTGATATAGCCAGCGGTCTCCATGGATCAACTCTTTTCGCGTTACTTTGTAGCACCAAGGTCCTCGACTGGAGATACACTTCGATAAACGGATCTGTCAGATCTTTCTCATACTCGCCGAGCAACGCGTCCACTACCAATATCGTGATGGGAACTCAAGGATATACGCATGTCGGCGATTCATATGTCCTCCAGCAAACTAGCCTTGATGTTTGGCAGAGTGACACGGCCCAAGAGGTGGCCGACAGATTCGCGGAAACATACAGTCGAACCGTCATGGGCGCAATTGGAGGAGCTTTACTGTCCGCGCCAGCCGAAGAGGCCCAGTCGCGGTCCTCAAAGCTGGTAGCTAAGATTCCCAAAGGTCCGCTGGCATGCCTGCTCGTTGCCAATTTGCTGCTCGTAATACTCGGACTATTCCTTACGGTTCGGGCATTTTTGGCTTCAAGCAGTGATGTTGGAGACGTGCAAGCGAGACTCGGCATTACTGCTCTTGTTGCAGCGCACTTTGAGGCAGATAGAGGGGAAACCGCAGTGGAAAAGGTTGATCACATGTTCCAAGAGAGAAATGGAGGCGATGGGCCACGAGTGACTGTAGAGAGGAGTGCTTTCGGCGGATGGAAGTTTGCTAGTAATCCGGGTGTATATCATACGTAGTCTTAGACGTTCAGATCCCAACTCGAGTACATCTTATAGCCCATACTTGATATTACTACACCCGATAACTGTGGTCAATGATGACTGAGCATTTTAAGCAAAACTAGAAAGAACTTACGCCTATGATCAGATTGGAAGTTTAAAAGAGGCATCGGCCTTCAGGCACAAGGTCAAGAACAATAATAAACACATACGGGCAATGACAGAGATACAAGAAGACAAGTAACAGGGATATGATTGGGTGTCTATGCAGCTACATGCTCAGCCACATGTAAGGCGTTCTACGTATGCTCTCTAAATCTCTTCTGCATAATCACCCCTGATAGGAACCCCACAGTCGTGTTAGTGCTTACCAGGTGATGATGCAGTGTCACGGCAAAGTTTCTCTTTAAACCAATCACGGCATGTCATATCATAGGACAGGTTGAAAATACATTTTCAACCCAACAATTTTCTCTTTCTGTTACCATCATCATCTGATGATATCTTATTTCTTCAAGACTCCGTCAATCACATCTACTCTTTCTAAATCGTATCGGTCCCGCCTCTAGCAAAATTTCATCCCGGCTCCAAACTCGGCAAACCTTTACTATGGCAAATGTTCTCACGCTGTCGTCGACGGCTGTCGCAGGGGGCTCATTTGAGCAACAAGGCTCTATTGACTGGGTGCAAATCGCTAAAATGTCGGTTACCTTGCCGGTCTCCGTCCTCGCACGCGTTACAGCCGCTGATGTCTCCCCGCTCACAATTGTCATTGGGCAGGAAATGTCGTCCCTCTTTCGGTTGTCTACCACTGGCCATGAACGTCTAAATAAGGCATTGGGGGAACTGAAGAGCTTCTCTGCTATCGGAGACGCCATCTGGTTCGGCTTTGGGATCAAGAACATAGTGCGAGTCCTGGCGGAGACTGATAAAGGACTGACATGCTTAACGCTATGTGCATGTCTTTCTGAAATCCATACCCCAAAGGCCTGCGCCGAAATCTTGATCAGGCTAGCTAATTTCTGCGACGCCCCAGATGATCTACGACCCTCTGCTAGTCAATGGATCAATCTGGTAGGAGCTTGCTCCGGAACTCTCAAATCCACTACTTTCGCCTGCGTCGCGGAGCAGTTCATGACATTCCATCGTCCTTACGTGAGAGATGATTATATGGATGAGGCTGAAGACGTTGCCAAAGCCTTGCTTGCTGTCGCCCGTGTTTCTTCAGGTGTTCTCAGCTCGGTGACATTGGCGGGCGGTCGATCCTGCGGCTGGATAGCTGCCATTGGATTCTATTTTCTTGGCCTCGAGGTCGAGATTCGGAATGCCGATAATGTTTCGATTTATCAGTCCACAGCTGATGATGCTGCCATACGTCTTTTAGTTATCTACGGGACAGGGCAATCTCCCAACCAGGTCCAGGTCAACAGCACCGCCTACTTCATCAACTCTGTTGATTCCGTCATGCCGAGCCATGAGCAGCGATTTGATTTTATCATGTCTGGGGTCGTTCCATGGGATAGCTGCCTTTCCGCAACGTTTGGGAACTCATTCACCAGGCTTATAGATGCTAGGGAAGATTTTGGACGTCTAATCGGCGCTGCTGCACGCATCTTTGAGGCCTTGACCAACTCGGACACGAGCGGCATATTCAATTCCTTCGACTACATCTGTTGGTTTGGCTTTCAGCCAGGTCAATACGGGCATGGCTTCTCCTACTCTGCGACCTCATTGTTCCCTGAACTCTTACTCCTGGATCCATACATTGATGCTGAAGCTGACATGTCTGTTGGTGATGCTGTTGAGGCATATAATCAGGCCTCAAAGGAGTTGGCAAGCACCTGCAACTGTCATTACTGTTCCGAGGACCATTCGAGACCCATGAAGCGTTATTGCATTCCCGTGCTGGCCGAAACTATTATCTTCCTTATCTGGAATCTTTCTGCACTCCGGCTCGATGCTGATCTCAAGCCTTATCGCTCTGGCCTAAGATTCATGTACCAGCTGCACTCTGGCAGGGCCATGACCGACACTAGTTTCGGACAAAGGTATGGAGCTGGGAGTTGGCGTGTACCTTACTGGGGGAATATTGTTCAGCTCGTGCGGCTCCTCGACCTTGCTTCAGTATATCATACTGCGCAATTTCTTTTTACCAACCACTTGTATCCTGTCCAGACACACAAGGCATTTACTGCCGCTTCAGTGGGGGGAATATGCTTTTACTTTGACATCTTACGAAATGTATCGGATCGGCCGCAAGAGGCAATGAAACTGCATGTTGTGCCCGGTGTTATCCAGACGAATTCCGGACGGCAATACTCGTTCATTGCCGATAAAACAAGCACAAGGTCTCACGGACTTCTCGGTTTAAACTGGAGAGACCGAGGTGCACCCAATGCTCCCACGCAGTACAGAATCGACTATCAAACTATGGCGGTAGACAGGCTGAGTGGCAACATATCTCTCCCCATACTTTCAATGGACACTGGAAGCTCTGATTTGACAGTCAAACTCCTGGCAGAAGAGTCCGCTGGTGGCCTGCTTGTTGATCTTCACTTCCAGGGCAGCGCGGGAACCTGTCGTGTTGGTGCCTATACCATGCTGAAGGAGATCATTGAGAACACGGGGCGAGTCCAGTGCAGTCACCACAACTGCGCCGGGCTGGATCAGCTTGATTGCGACATACGTGTTATAGATGGAGAAGGCCTTGTGCCTGATGGCCTCCAACCGACAATCTACCTCCGAAGACTTGCTGGCAATTCTTTGGCGAGGTGTGTAGGGCTCTTGGTTAATAATAGAGGGAAGGAAGTGCGCATATTACGCCAGCGGGAGTGTATACCATGCTGCATCAAGGCAGCTGCAGATCTACGAGGTGACCGGGAGACGCTTCCAGCCTACGTTATTCTTTAACCTTGCTCTGGCTTTGATGGATTTATGACCGGGGAAATTGTAGGCGCTGATAACTATAATATAGAAGATGTCGTCACGCTATTCATCAACTGATCAAGTGGCCAATACAATGGATGCACATTACGGATTTACAAAACGGCATGTTCTCATGCAATTGGTTAGGGTCAAGTCCCTAAATTTTCGCTTGGAATTAACAGTGCTTCAAAGGTCAAATTACACCCACTACAGTGGACATAGGTCATAATCGCCAACGAATCCTTTAGAATCTGTGAGTTGGTTTAGCTTGGCCCGCTATGATGTTAACGGGAACCCAAAATAGGTCGAGGCTATACACACAGCGCAGCGCTTTGTCTGCAAGTTGACATACAGTGATCAAGCGTAGAATCAACAACGAGAACGCGCGGTTTCCAGTTGCTTTGCCGGTACCTTCCAAAACTCAGCCATACATGCCACTGCAGGCCGTAAGAGAGGGGCAACTAACGTTAGACTACGAGGCGGCACTGTCGCATTGGTCATCTACCTCCATAATTATTCCTTACACCTGGAATACTGCGTCACCAGTGGAGCATTCGCTTAGCCGGCATCCCGATTTACAGTACGGAGTAGGCAAGCGTAATCATCCCGATGGACGACGGATATTTCGGACTTCTGAGGTAAATAATCTCACCGCAAGCCGAATTACTAGATGTATATATGTCTTCCTCTCAAACATACTCTCTTTATTTTTCCCAAGTCTACCAGCACGCCACGACCTCAAATCACTAATTATTAAATATTTACAATTGATCATCTATTTTAGAATGTCCTCCAAGCAGCCAGATATCACTCTTTACTTCCTCGACGCAAGCCGAGCAATCCGAATCGCCTGGCTCCTGGAAGAGCTGGATGTTTCGTACAAACTCGTCACCTCGCCAAGGGCAGCCAATGGTCTAGCACCGCCAGAGTTCAAAGCCAAGATTCCAACTCGTCTTGGAACTAGTCCTGTTATTCAAGATGGGGATCTCGTAATCCAGGAAAGTGGTGCTATCTTGGAGTGAGTAGCTCTACCGTCCGCTCCAGAAGCTTGGCGATTGTCTGTATGCTGATTCCTATAGGTATCTCATCGAGTCATATGACTCTGCGTCCCGGCTATTGCCCCAGGAAGCACATGCTAGAGCAAAGGTTCGAGAATGGATCCAAGCTTCCGAGGGTACTTTCATGATGAATGCTGTTCCGGTTAGTCTCTCTCACCGGTGCTTTAATCAGTATTACTTTGTTTGGAGGCGACTCGCTAACGATGACAGATCATCATTACCCGAATGGGAATGCCAAAAGAGGCTGCACAATATATTCCAGGGCTAGAAGCTGCGATTTCGCCGATGGTGCGCGGCGCAATGCAATGGCTGGAAACTGAACTTAAATCCGGTCCCAGCAAGGGCCAATTCATTGTCGGGACAGATCTTACTGCTGCAGATATCATGATGGGCTTTAGCATCGAGTGCATTTTTGCCATGAAGCTGGGAACGCAGAGCCAGGACTGGCCGCTGATCAGTAGATGGCTGGCGAGCATGAAGGAAAGGAAGGCTTATAAGAGAGCAGTCGAAAAGACCGGCTACTCAATGTAGTTCCTTGATAATAAATCCCGGCCTATTATTTAGTATATTAATTACTTAGCTTTACATTTCATCTTGATCGGGGTTTTTATTTTAGCATTACTACAGTTTCTATTTACCGAGGGTTATCTACACTACGTGATGTAAACTATCAGTACATAATTATAGGGAACCCCCCATATTTTCTACAGTTGAATTTCCAACATAACCACGAAATATCTTTCTCTCTATATCGACAGCAAGCCAAAGTGATCCGGCACCCCGACAATCCTCACAAGTGGAGGAGGCACGATTGCTGTAGCTCGTGTTATGCCCACGCGCACTAAACATTAAGGACAACCTTATTTAAGAGTCACGTTAATAGACTAAGTGCAAACAGGGACCAACATACGATAATCCAGTGACTCGTGTAGGCTTGAAGATCTTTTGTCAGAATTTCTATGCATCCTAATCCAAGCAGTGAAACCGCCAGAGTCAGCACAAAAGTCCACATCAACCAAGCCTCAAATACTATCTACGCTATAATTTAGACAGCAAAATAGAATTTAAGCTTCCTCTTTCGTCTCCCCATATCAATCAAGTCTAAACCTATCCACCACTCACAACCCTCACTTACCGCTCAGATACTCAACCCGCCGTGTTCCCAACCCCGCTCCAGCGCCAAGAATTCACAAAGTCCCCCTCTAGCGTTAGCGACCTGCCACAAAGAGCAATGCCGATGCACAAGCGGCCCGTCCAAATGCAACCTTGCGTCAACGGCATAACGCTTGCTTCTGGAAGGTCAAGTCGCAGTTATGCTTAATCTGAGCCATCGGAACTTATGATCTGTGATAGGCGGTATGGTGTAATATATCTCCTGCCGCGAAAGGTCACGGAGCAAAATAGTGTCGTGACGATTGATGCGATGGGGGTACAGCGCCTTCCTAACACAGCCTTCGGAGGAAGATCGTTGTTTTATATATAAGTTGGCATTTCCATGATCGACGTGGAGGTTTAGCCAAGCTTCCAAGTCACTCAGCTACAATCTGATTACTGCCATCATGCGTGCTTCTCTTGCTCTTGCAACCCTCATCGGGTTGTCAAATGCCGCTGCCATCGACCCCCGCAAGGGGGCTGAGCCTCTCTACAAGATCGAGCTTGCACCTGGTGATTTCCGCATGGTCACCGAAAAGGAAAAACTGGCCCTGAGAGCTGTATGTTCCACGCTCTCTCACAAATCTACACCGAGTCTGACCACCACAGGAACACAAAACCTTCATCGATGTCACCGACCTCGATGAGCCCGGCTTCAGTCTCCAGTTCCTCGCCAGCTTCCCCAGCGCCGTTGCACAGACATCTGCCGTCAACGCTCTCATTCCTAAGCTGAGCCAGACAAACATGCGTAGCACCTTGACAGAGTTTATCAAATTCCAGAACAGATACTACAAGTCCACTTATGGTCAGCAGTCTGCTGAGTGGTTATTCGGCCAGATCCAGTCCATCATCACTGCCAGTGGAGCTAAGAACGTCAAAGTTGAGAAGTTCGCACACTCTTTCCAACAGCCTAGCATTATTGCTACCATCACTGGAAAGAGTGCCGCCACTATTGTTGTCGGTGCTCACCAGGATTCAGTCAACCTTAACAGCCCCACCAGTGGACGGGCTCCCGGTGCTGGTGAGTCATCCTTCACATTTTATTGACCCTGGCTAATGGGTGCAGACGACGATGGCTCTGGAACTGTTACCATCCTTGAGGCCTTCCGTGTCCTCTTGACCGACTCTCGTGTTTCAACCGGTCAGGCACCCAACACAATTGAGTTCCACTGGTACGCCGGTGAAGAGGGCGGTCTTCTCGGAAGTGGTGCTATCTTCCAGAAGTACAAGCAGGATGGCCGACAGGTCAAGGCTATGCTCAACCAGGATATGACTGGCTACGTCAAGCCTGGTACCACCGAAGTTGTTGGTATCTTGACCGACAACGTTGATGCTGGACTGACTACCTTCCTCAAGAAGGTTGTCGCTGCTGTAAGTTTTGATGTCACATTTGCGAAGCTTGTGCTAACTGGGTATAGTACTCCAAGCTCCCCACTGTTGACTCCAAGTGCGGATATGGGTGCTCTGACCATGCCTCTGCTACCCGCCAAGGCTTCCCCTCTGCGATGGCTTTCGAGTCTACCTTCGACAACAGCAGCCCTTATATCCACGGTACCACTGATACTATTGACACCGTCAACTTTGGCCATGTCCTTGAGTTTTCCAAGATCTGCCTTGGCTTTGCTTATGAGTTGGGCTTTGCTACGACCCTCTAAACGGCAGGTCGTCGATCATAAGGTCCTAACGGCTTCGGAAGGACAACCAATTCAAACACCAGTAGTTCAGTTTCGTGTAAATAGATTGTGAATTGACACTGCACATATCTAGAAGCCTGATGTCCGCCTTCGCAATTTAGACCTGTGAGACTTGGCGGTTATGATGGTTCTCAGTTTGTGTATGACGCGGACAAGCATCGGACATCCGAGATCTGAAGCTGGCTTACCCCAAGCCCGAATAGGAAATAGTTACCAGACTTGATTGGGTGAAGCTCATGTGGATGCGGTGTAAGCACGCTATCCCAACACCAAAGTTGATCTCGGTAATCCACTGAATCCCCGAATCAGGTTCATTTCATCATTCGGGAAACCCTCAAATGTGCGCAAGTTAGTTATAAGAGCTCCTCATCCACGCTTAACATAGCAGTATCATCATAAATCAGTAATTTAATATCAAAAAAAAAACCAGTCCTCTCAGAATGTCTCCAATTCATAGCACGTCATTCACCCTCCCAAAGGGATCAACCATTCTCGTCACCGGTGTCAACGGCTTCATCGGCTCCCATGTCGCCAATGAGTTCCTACAGCGCAGATATAATGTCCGAGGAACTGTTCGTAACATCTCGAAAGCCGCATGGATAAAAGACTTGTTCCATCAGCAATACGGCAAAGACAACTTCTCGCTCTGGCCTGTTGCCGACTTGACTTCTCCTCATGCTCTTGACAAGGTGATAAAAGGTAAGCAAAATTACCAAAAATTATCTCATTAACACGCACTAATATTGTGAAGGCGTTGCAGCGGTAGTGCATGTCGCTTCACCACTAGGCCTCGACTCCGGCACTGGGACCATGATACCCGATGCCATCGCTAGTGCGCTGAACGCTCTGAAAGCAGCCAACAACGAGCCAAGCGTAAGACGCTTCGTGTACACCAGCTCTTCAACCGCAGCCGTCTTCCCCGAGGCCGAAGTTCCGGTTATAGTGGATTCGAATACCTGGAACGACAAGGCACTGTCAATCCTGCAGAACTCGGCCTCGGCACCTGAATGGTATGTTGCGTATGCCGCTAGCAAGGTTGAGGCGGAGCGAGCCGTATGGGATTTTTATCAGAATGATGTAACGCGTCGCTCGGACCTGGTGGTCAACACGGGTAGGCAGTTCATATCAAGTTTTAACAACATCGCTGACAAATGACAGTACTTCCTAGCACGAATTTTGGCAAGAGCCTGGATTGGAAGCATCAGGGATACCCATCAACATCAGGATTTATCAGGACTCTATGGAGTGGCACTGCTCTCGATTCACTGACCAATGCGTCACCTCGTAAGTTATCCGAAATTGCATTCACCAAGAAGCATAACTGACAATGCTTTTCAGAGTATTTTATTGATGTACAAGATGATGCAAAACTTCACGTAGCGGCCACGCTATTGCCCGATGTACAAGGGGAAAGGATCTTCCCTTGGGCAGAAACGTGGAATCTAGACCAAATCCTAGCCATCCTACGGGCGCAGAACCCCCACAGGACTTTTGTCAAAGACTTTCAGGCCATGCGATATCTAGCAGATATCGAAGAGCCGAGGTCACGCTGCATTCAGCTCTTGCAGGCCCTGGGCGAACCTGGTTTCACGTCTCTGGAGGAGAGCATCCGGCTGAACAGCGAGGACTTGGCTCGAGCTGCCTGAAGCTTTCATGCAGGAGGTTATCACATCGTTGACGCGTCAAAAAAGTATATCAAGAAGGTAGTAATTAATAGAGTAACTTTTTAAAGCCTTCGGATCACGGAACATTCAAGATGCCGTAAACGAAAGCTGATACGCGTATCGCGCACAGTCTAGTGCCCGAGTTTGAGATAATGCAGGCTACATTATCAATCACACTGTTCGCTGCCGATTGGCGCGCAAGACGAAACATACAGCGGATAATCTCCGTTTCATCCGTCGCGCTCGGCTTTCTATGTACATACCTGGATCTAAATTTTGGCTGTGATCGGCAGTGGGGGAGACATGCCCATGTCGCAACGCAAAAGTCAAATCCACTGCTTCACTTTTACTCACTGCGTAATGTGATGCAGGTATTGAGTTTAACCCATCAGAGATGCGAAAATCAATGACGTCGCGTAATGATAAATTAATTATAAAAGTCAAACGGAGGATTAATAGACTTCCCTTTAGTGCCCGTTGAACTCAACTGTGTAATTGACTTTGTGTAGCTTCGGCACTGAAAAGCAATGACCTTCCTTTCTCAACCAATAATTATTAATCTCATGACATGATGTTGTCGACTCAGACTCTTCGGCATTTGACGCAGGAACCTTTCCCATTGGCCATTTCATTTGGAATCAGAAAACCCCTGGTTTCTAACAAACTCAAATACAAAACACTACCAATAACTACCTTACCCTCCGCTCTCTAGCGTCCAACGCTCAATCACGCCCGCTGGGTTAATTGCGATTAGCCCAACGGGCATCAGAACCTAATCGTTTCAAGCGTCCCCGTACATAAAACCAACCCTCCGTCGAGCCGAAAGTTTATTTCCTACAAGGTTTGCCAGGGTTGAATAGATAAAGATCCAGTTTTTCCCCAGTTCATCATCTCTTGGCTCTCCATCAGCCTGTATTCTTTTTCTGTTGGTTTGAAACGTGTTTTTTGGTTTATCATGGAGTCTAGGGCGAGTTCGATCGGTGCGGCGAAGCGCGAGTCTGTTCCCACTGCTGGCAGTGTTTTCTTCGTTTCGTCCAACGGGCGCGTGCTCAGGTTGCCGATCCCGAGCAGGTCGCATCGGGATCCGCTGACGTGGTCGTGGTCCAAGAGGTTGATGGGTTTTTTTGCGCTGCAGTTCTTTTCCATGGCGGGGTCGTTTGAGCTGAATCTCCCGGGGCTGTTGCTCCAGGCAATTAGGGAGGAATTCAAGAACAAGGTGAATAAATGATGAGTCTTGGCCGTGGAGATGATGCTGACTGACTGGGGTGTAGCCAATGGGTCCTTTTAGTGTAGAATCTTTATCGTCGGCCATGACTCTCTTCACTGGAGTTGGATTCTTGATTGGCATTCCGTTATCGACGGCAGTTGGACGACGACCTATTGTTGTTGGCGCCGCTGTAGTCACGGTCCTGTCGACTCTCTGGGCCGGTTATGCTGGGTCATTCTTGCAATTGATTGCTGCCCTCAGCTTACAAGCCCTCGCGGCCGGATCAGCAACCGGAGTGGTAAGTCAGCATGCACCCAGCCACAGACAGTTCTTACTCACAATCACAGTTCATTCTTATCCTCATCGACGCAACATTCATCCACGAACGCCCAACCGCACTCTCATTATTCTGGTGCACAGGCACAGCCTTCATCAGGCTCGCTCTTTTAATCCTCCCTTTCACAACTGACATTACGTTAACCTGGCGCGGTGTATACAAAGCCTGGCTTGCACCTTGCATCCTTGCATTTATCTTGGTTCTCATGTGTATCCCTGAGACATACTTCCTCCGGCCTCCCGTCGCACTCGACGGTCGCGTACTAGTTCAGAGTAGCTCCGAAAAGGTTGAGGTCTATGGTGGTTGGGATGAAATCGAGCTCATCAGAAATGATAAACCTTTACCTGATCTACCATCTTCCTGGTCAATCTGGTCTCACTTCAAGGTGTCGCGAGCGCCTGGGACCAAGTGGGAGTCTATGCTTGCAACATATGGACAGATGTTCCTATGTATCATTAACCCTCTAACCTTTTGGGTCTCTTTACTTGCCGGCATTATCCTCAGCGGTGTCATCTTCCTCAACCTCACTCAACCATCTGCCCTCATGGAGACGTTCGGTGATGAGGAAATAAGATTCATCAATGCCTTGCTTGGTGTCGCGGGCATTGCTGGCTCTCTGCTCGCATTCCCTCTCACAGGACCACTCGCTTCCTGGTTTACACGGTCCTACACCTTTCGCAAAGGCGGTATTCGCCACGCCGAAGTCTACCTGGCTCTATTTGCCATCCCCGTCATCAACGGCCTAACAAGCGTTCTTCTCAACGGCCTCGCCCTCGTTAATAAGTGGCCTTCTGTCTGGATCTACATCACCTCAGCAATTAGTATCATGAGCTTTATGACCGGCAACGTTGCCTTTACTCTCTGGATCACCGAGGCTTTCCCGCGATGGGCAGCAGCGGCACTTGCAGTTCAGTTGTTTACTGGAAATATGATCGGTTTCGGGATTGGTACGGGCATAGCACCTTGGGTTCAGGACGGTCACATTCTAGAGCCGACTATTCTCATTTTTGTCTTGATGCTTGTCATGGGAACCATGGCGGTCCCGGCGGCGTTTTGGGGCAAAACTGTGAGGCAGTATATCCAAGGACGCTGGAGTGACTCTGAGAGAACTGCGCTTCGCCCTCAGTAGGTAAGCGATGTACCTATCAATGGGCCTTGAGTCCGTGTACAAGCCATGCAATGGCACAATAAAAGTGTTCCTTAGCGTTCATAGCATAGCAATTGAATTATGAATCAAACCACATTTTAAGTATTTGGCGATTTCTTGTCTTCTAGGCCCTCACAATAAGCTGTCCAGCCTTATCGCAAGTTCCGTAGATAAAGAACGGCTCTGAGATATAAATAGATCTCCAGTTTTGCATGACCTAATCACAATTGATTGGTGCGCTTAAATATTTTACCAGTTCCGTGTTGATGTCACCTACCCTAAGGTCGATAGATGAAATAAATTAATCAACTAATCAGGCCGGCTGTGACTTCTTAAGTATGGATGGGTACTAAGTCAAATGTTCTCCTCTACATAGCCGCTATTTATCACCGTACAGTGTAGGACTAGTTTGTATTGATATAGTCTGGTCTTGGAAATAATACATAAATCGTCGTTAAGCAAAATCATCTCAATCAATGACTAACTACATCACATTAATCATTTTAGCAGCTGATCTAAGCTCGCACTTTCCGGGGTCGGCACGATTGATCCGATAGCGGGGGACCTTTGTCGTTCGTGGAATCGAGAACGGGATGTGGGCGACCTGTTTTAACGGAGCATCTTTGCAATTCTCTCCCACCTGAGCCAAGGTTCTAGCTAAAATAGTTCAAGATGGTATGTCCAAGCGTTGTCGGCACGAAAGATGGAAAAACGCCGAGCGTTGAATAACCTGAGCATTGCGGAGCATCAACACCAAGGCATCATCGCTTAACACGTTTGTGGAGTTTCTCTGTATTTATCAAGTCCCTTTGGCCCTCAAAAATAATAATCAACTGAGCTATAATTATGCAAGGGGTATATCCCGTACTACGTAACAGGTAAGTAAATCGTACGCGATGGAATAATGCGTCCCTTTTAAGCTCTCCCCTACCCTATAAAACCGCTCCACTAAGAGCCCCCGTAGCATTCAGGTACCCCGCTCGCCAATCCCGAAAACCATCGGCCAGTAGCAAAGCGACGTCCGCTTATCGAGCACCCAGTGGAGTTGACAATGTCACCTCCCGCCGTCGTGTTTCAGCTTTCCACGTGGGAACAATTTAACAGCAATACGAGGCGTCACCGTCGAATGGGCGCTGACGGCGGAGAAAACGGTGGCTGCGCTAGAACAACAGCGGGGATCTGACCTGACTTTGCGTCCCCGTTACAGGGGTCGTTGAAATGAAACGGAATACGAGACGCTATATGAGATGTTGGGAGTCAAAGCGTGAAGAAAAAAGACGATGAGTTGAGATTGTATAAATGTATCAAGGTTCCAACGTTGTTGTTTATTTGCTCATCGGTCTTATCGCTCAGTCTTTCGTTTAATCGCACTCTTTTGCAATATTCGCTCTTTACTCACTCTTCAGTGAACGTCATTCGCTATCTCACACGACACTCATTCAATCATTCACAATGCGAGCTTCTCAGACCCTTATTGCCCTCAGCGGCGTTTTTGGCCTCGCCCAAGCTGGCCCCTGCAAGCCTCACCCTCCCGCTTCTGTCATCTCTAGCACTGTTGTCATCCAGAGCGCCAGCAGGTAAGACATGAATCCGAACTGTTCAGCAACGCCTACTGACAACTCCCAAGCACTGAGTCTATCCCTGAGCCCACCACTTCTGCTGCCGAGACCACCACCGTTGAGACCCCCATTGAGACTCTCAGCACTGATGAGCCTACCACCACCGAGGTCCAAGTCCCCACTACTACCGCTGCCGTCGAGACTAGCGCTACAACCGCCGTCTCCGTCCCTACCCCCTGCGCTATCGAGCCCGGATGCCAAGCCGCCGGCTTCAACGTCGACTACTACAAGAACGTCTTCGAGCGCGGCTACGGAAATGACGAGATGTCCGTTCCTCCCTCATACTACATCACCGATGATCTCACTCCTCTCGACTCCTCCGTCACAAGCGAGACATATTTCCCCCAAGACTACATGGAGGACCTTGCCGGATACGCCCAGATCTTCCCTGATTCCGCCTACGCCGGAAAGGCTTGGTACATTGGCTACCACCGCACTCTCGCTGGCGGTATCAAGGTTGACGGCAACAACTTCACCCTCGTCTACACCGGTTATTACCAAGCTCCTGAGACCGGAACCTACGAGCTCTGCATTACTGCTGATAACGCCAACACTCTTTACTTCGGCCAGGGCAACGCTTTCGAGTGCGGAACTGGCGAGACTGACCCTAGCGCCCCTGCTCTTGTCCTCACTGCTACTGGATATCACTTCAACAACCCTACTCAGTGCGGCCACGTTAATCTCATCGCTGGACGTCACTACCCTGTTCGCAATGTCATGGGTAACAAGAATGCTGTCTCTGCGTTTGAGTTCTCTGTCACGACTCCCAGTGGTACTAAGAGCCATGACTTCGAGGGCCAGGCTTTCCCTGTTGCTTGTGGAAAGAAGAACTAAGCGGGGATAATTGTTTCATGATATAATGCTGTGGGACTCTATGACATAATTTTCGATGTCTACATGGGTTCACTTCAAAAGGACTTTACTTTTTATTCTGTAATAGTTAATGTTTTCAAATATAATCAACAAGAATTATACTATATATATAAGCCAACTTTGCCGTTACTCACGAGTCATACGTATAACACAGCCGTTCTCCCTGCGTGTCCATAGCCTCTTCAACAGTGACATATCGCCTATCAGGAAGCAAGTTACCGAAGTCCATCACGTAAGCAAGACTGATGTTCTTATACTCCTTGTCACCAAAGAAATCATAAGGATACGCATATTGGGTATCAGGGCCGCTGATATCGCTCTTTCTCACAGCCCAATCCAGTCGCTGCCATTTATCCCAGAGCCGATCAACGTTGGTGTGATGCAGCCAGAAGATAGGATCGCCAGGTGAAGAGTACATGTCGCCCATCTCGCCGAGACTACCGCCAATGGCAAGATGACCGCCACCGTGATATCCTTGAGATTCAGCACTGACACCACCTTGGACGCGCTGATCGAATTCGAAGAAGTCTTTGGCCTGAAGAGTCCAGTCGACCATGGTTTGGTTGAGCTTCGAGATACCGTATTCTGCAGTTATGTCGCGAGCCAGGCAACGGGGTTTGTAAGCAGTTGAATTGTCTAGTACAATTAGTCGATTGCTTTACAGGTGATCATGGCAACATACCTGGACCTGCATGGACTTCGAACTCTCCTTTGGCAAAAGGGCCATCGGCGACGCAACCTATTTTATATTAGTTATTACCAATTGCCAGAATATCATAACATACCCCCTCCCGTCCTTCCAGAGACTACTCTGGTCACGTTTGTCCAGCTACTGATGTCGATGAAAACGCCATTGCCTCCGAACCCGGTCATTACGCCGAAAATAGGAGAATTTCCGAAATCTCCGATGGAATTTGAGTCAAGCGTCCAGTCTAGAGTCCCGTGGTTAGAACATGGAAGCTTTTCTGAGGGAGGCATATCTACCCCAGTAGGGCTGAGCTCCGTTGTAACAACATAAATTTCGAAGGTCCTTCTCATATTGGGCGATAAACATTCGATGCCAGCTGTGTAATCCATTAGCTACTGATGTAATGATGTGATGCTCGTAGCACTGACGCTTGAAAGAATCCCTGCAGGTCAAATTAGCTGGAAAGGTAAGCAATGAATACAAGCTCAGAGTCTCACAACATAGTGGATGAAGTCTGTATTCACTATATGGCTAACTTGAAAGTCATCATAGCGGGACTTGGCACCAGCGTAGATGTTTCCAGTTTGTGAGGGTTTTGTCGCGAGGCACTTGACCGCATTGATGTACTCATGTTTGTCTTTCATGCTCAGGGTTCTCCTAAGACAAAGCCAGCCATGTTAACAACCCAAAGGGAAAAGAAGCCAGAATATTCTACTCTCTGTGCAGCGACGGTGCCACTTACCATTCTTTACGAACGAGTGGAGTCGTACAACCACAATCGTGAGCAGAGCAGGGTACAGCAACAAGAAGAGCTGCGGCGAGCAGAGAGGGAAGATGCATGATGAGGAGATAGAAAATCTCTATTAGCAGATGCAAGTTTCAAGAACGTGGTAGCGTTCATGAAATTGGGTGGGAAACTGGTTCTTAAGGCCGAGATCGATGGAATAAACCTTATGTTTACACTGACCGGAAGGTACCGAATGTTTGGAAACAACAAGATCAACCCCTCCCTGGGGTGAAGGGTAATTAAATTGACCAGTTGGAAGTATCTTTTTTTAAAGTCCTCTCACTGTCAGGGTCTAAACTCCGCTGTCTTGGGCAACGGGTACAACTCTGTGGAGATAACCGATACATATGGCATCTCAGGCTTGGTGAGGAATGATGGCTGAGACCAAGTACTGATTTCTAACCAATAGCAGTTGAGTGTCGAGGCGTAAGATCATCCTTCGAAGTCTGGACCAGAGTCCTCGCTTATTTACGCGTGAAGCTAATTGCAATTGGCATAAGACCTATAATTTAAACTCTCCATCGTACGAGTACAGTCATTTAGACAATCAAGCCCTACTGATGTGGATGACATAGCCGTTGGGCCCCTCATTTCCTCGCATTCCAGGCAATGTTTACTTAAAAGATACAAGACTCATAATTATAAATAAAATCACACAAAATGAATTTACCTTAATAGAGTTATATAAACTTGCTAACGGAATTGTCGCTACAGCATTGAAAATGATTGTGACAGACACAAGATACTGTAATAGGCATTTTGTGGCTTAACAAGAAGACTAGCTCTCGCTCCCAACTCTTGGGCAGCAGGACTTTGCTAGGGTACCAATATGGGAAAGAATCTGACCAGTAAGATACCTCTGGAAATGAAATTAGGTTCATAACGCAAATGGGTTCTTTAGTTGAGGATCAGATCACTCCTCATTCTGTTGATATGAAGCTGTTTGTACTTTGTGTTATCACAAATGAAGCAAGTGCACGTGACGCGAACAGGGATCATCACCAAGTCCTTGGTGAGGCTGAATGCCAGCTGATGCACGTTGGCTTGCACAGCCTGATTGAAATTTCCCCTCAGCATCATCTTGCATTGGCGGAAGGCAATCGCCTCTGCTTCAACTTGCACGCGAAACCGTCGTCAAAAGCATTGTCAGTCCGGCAAAACCACCGAGCCAACCCCAGCCTGAGTGACTCGCTACGAAATGGAGCGGCGGCGGCTATCCCATGGTGACGATGGCACGTTGCCTTACCATGCAAAACGTCGCAAAACCGGTTTCCAGCAGATCGACGATGCGTCCATACGCGAACGCTATACAGTTGCCTGGATCTGCGCACTACATTTTGAGATGGCTGCAGCCCGGGCGATGCTCGACGAGGAGCACGCTGACTGTCCACGGCAAGCTAACGACACGAATTCTTACGTCCTGGGAAGCATCCAAAATCACAATGTGGTAATAGCTTGCTTGCCGACAGATCAATACGGGACAAACAACGCCGCGAGTGTCCTGAGTAACATGAGAAGGACGTTTCCCAACCTCGAAATCGGACTGATGGTGGGCATTGGCGGCGGAGTGCCGCTCAAAGCTGATATAAGGCTTGGAGATATTGTGGTGGGTGTCAGAGTCATGCAGTACGATATGGGGAAAACACTCAGTGACAGATTTCAACGGACAGCAGTTCCAAAGATACCCGACTCTACCATCCGAACAGTCATATCAAATTTGAGATCTCGACACGAGCTCAATGGGAGCCGAGTTACTTCGATATTGAGGGAGAAGATGGGTAGCCACGACGCTTACTCTCGCCCAAGTGAGCCGGATCGCCTTTTTCTTGCATCATATCATCATGACGATCCTGACTTGCCTTGTGACAAGTGTGACTTGTCCAAGCTAGAGACGAGAAAGCAGCGACTATCCACTGATCCGGTAATTTACTACGGCGGTATGGGATCGGCCAACACACTCATGAAAGACTCAACTGTTCGTGATGAGATTTCCCGAGAGTTGGATGTACTTTGCTTTGAGATGGAGGCTGCTGGTTTGATGGATATCATGCCTTGCCTGCCGATTCGTGGTATTTGCGACTATTCGGACTCTCATAAATCGAAAGAGTGGCAGCGCTATGCTGCTGCGACTGCAGCAGCTTATGCGTACGAGTTCCTGGAGGTTTGGAGAGGAGATTCGCAAGAATTATATGTAGGATATACTCAAGGACAAAGTAAGTACTTTTGGATCTTTATCTTCTAAGTTTACGAGGCTAACAGCTTACAGATGAGTCTTTTGTTGCATCCGAGCGCCACCAGGAGCTACTGAACTCCTTAGACTTTGAACAAATTGATGCTCGAAAGCTAATTATCAAAGCTGCACACTCAAAGACCTGCCGCTGGTTCCTCAAACACCCTGACTACCTTTCGTGGATAGACCGACAGCAAATATCACAGCACCACGGTTTTCTGTGGATCAGGGGAAAGCCTGGAGCTGGAAAGTCTACTATCATGAAGTTCATCTACCTGGAATCGAAGAAGAAGGACCGTAAGCATCAGAGCCTCACCGCCTCATTCTTCTTCAACGCCCGTGGAGAGGTGTTGGAAAAGACCGTCTCAGGAATGTATCGATCATTACTTTTGCAGCTGTTCCATGGATTCCCGGACCTGAAGTGCGTCTTAGATGACCCAGAGCTTCTGCCTCGAAACCGAAGTGGTTGCCCTCCATTGAACGTCCTAAAGGATCTGCTTCGAGCCACAGTTGCCAAGCTTGGCCAAAGATCATTCAGATGCTTCATCGATGCCCTTGACGAGTGCGATGAACAACAAGTTATGGATCTCGTCGAATACTTTGAAGACTTAGCCAAGAAATGCGCTGAAGAGAATGCCGATCTTCGCGTCTGTTTTTCCAGTCGTCATTACCCCTACATCGATATCAGATTTGGCATTCGTATCATCCTCGAGGAGCAAATGGGGCACGCCAGCGATCTTGAAAGTTACATAAAGTCTAATCTTCGGGTCAAAGACAGAAAACTACTAGCAGAACTCCAAGAAAGAATGCTTGAGAAAGCAGCGGGGGTATTTCTCTGGGTTGTTCTTGTGGTTGACATAATGAACAAAGAGAATTGCCGGGGGCGCCTGGCTGTGAGACGACGACTTGAACAGGTGCCTAGTGGTTTGAGTGACCTGTTCAAAGACCTGCTGAAAAGAGACAATAACAATATGGAGGAACTTCAGCTATCTCTTCTTTGGATTCTACTCAGCGAAAGACCTCTAAAGCCAGAAGAATACTATCACGCAATCTGGTCAGGGCTGTATTTGGAGGGGTTAGCAGACCCTGACATACCAGAGGTTGATATAGAGGACTCTGAAGACTGCTTTGCTAGTTGTGTTATTAGCTCATCTAAGGGTTTGGCTGAGATCACAAAAGTCAAGCAGCCAAGGGTTCAATTCATACACGAGTCTGTTCGAGACTTCCTCATCAAGGATAAGGGTCTTCACGAGCTATGGCCAGAACTTGGACCGGACTGGGAGAGTGTAGGCCATGATAGGTTGAAGATATGCTGCTATTCCTACTTCGAATTTGTTACCAAGAAGGAACATCTCGATGTCGAAGACTATAATCTCTTGAAGGATAGGGTCGCAGGGACCAAGGCATACCCTTTCCTTGAATATGCTAGCCAGTTCGTTCTACATCACTCTGACCTTGCAGCAAATACTGTTGACCAACAAACATTTTTGGATAGCTTTCAGACTTTTGATTGGAAGTGGGTCATCAACACGTTTGAGAAATTCTGGGTCCGCAAATACAAAGAAACTGCGGAGTTGTTATATATACTTGCGGACAGAGGGCATTCCTCACTCATACGGACAAGACTGGAGACCGATGCCAATATTTACGTACCGGCGGAGAAAGACAGATATGTATATCCACTCATAGCTGCCATGGCTAAAGGGGAAAAAGCTAGCGTTATTGCTCTTCTGCGTTTACCATCCGCTCTTTATGAAGGGATGGATATAACAGAAGGGCTATTGCCAAAAATCGATGCTGGCGGCTTCGACCGAAGCCCACTTTCTTGGGCGTGCGAAAATGGCTACTTGGGAATCGCAAGAGTTCTTGTTGAGAGACACGCTCAGCCTATAAATACAGGTGGAGAAGCATACTCACCGCTAATGCTTGCGTCGAAAAATGGTCACTGCGACATAGCGAGATGGCTGATTAGCCACGACGCGGATGTCAACGAGAGATACAAGAAAGAAAGCGCCATTTGGCTTGCATCAAGCAATGGCCACGCGGAAATAGTTGAGCTCCTGCTCGATGTGGGGGTCAATATTAATACACTTGGCGTTGCGAATGTGCCTATACTGTGCCTAGCTGCTGGAAAAGGCCATGAGAAGGTGGCCAAGCTCCTTTTGGAAAGAGGGGCAGATATTGAGGCAACAGATAATTGGAAAAGGACGCCTCTTCATTTTGCTTCAAGACACAAAGGATCCGAAGCAACAATGCACCAACTTCTGAGTTATGGAGCAAATATTAATGGCAGAGATAGTAATGGCCGGACACCTCTCATGGTGGCCGTAGGAGGCGCCTCCATCTATGAGATAAAGTTATTGATTAGAAAAGGAGCGGAGGTGACAGCCCAAGATAATATGGATGAGACATGTCTCCACCAAGCAATGAAGAGGAGAGAAGCAGTATTAGAGGTTGTTCAATTTCTTCTGGAGAATGGGGTAAGGTCCGATGCTCGGAGCAAAAGGGGTGAAACGTGCCTCCATGTCCTCGCATGTGGACGAGAAGTCATCCCTTCCGCCTGCGATATAATTCAGCTGGTCACCAGCTGCGGGAACGACATCAATGCCAGGGAACATGAGGGTAACACGCCTTTGCATGCTGTGACACAATATGGACCCCTGAAGACTCTGTCAACGTTCGCCGACCAGCCGGGGGTGGATCTCAATGCTCGCAATAACCTAGGCGAGACGCCATTACATGTTGCAGCTTCGTTTTTTACGGAAAGAACAGGGGAGATTGACATACTGATGAGGAAAGGAGCGGATATGAATGCTTTGGATAATAAGTCAAGGACGCCGCTTAAACGTGCGCTGGAAAGAGGCCACAACTCAATCGCTCAGTTCCTGATTGATAACGGAGCAAAATGAGGTGTTGCCTAGTTCTCTGAAAAGAAAGTGTTCACTCTGCCATAATAATTTTAGTTCAATTTTAGTTCCCCGATGAACCTGGTATCGGTTACATATATTGAAACAACTTAGACGATATATAGCCCAAATTTGAGAATTTGGCAGAATTTTTACCTAATGAGATTCGCTTCAGCAATATCAGCAAAAGCCTGAAAAAAGGCCTTACCCCCTACTTATCACACAGGACTGCCGCTCCAATAGGATTAGCTACTCCAAGCTCTAGACCAGGCCGTCTCTAACTTCTGTAGCACACATATGAAGCCTGTTGAGCCTTCCGTGTCTGATCAATCAGTTCCCTTACAGATGTCGACTAGATATAAGGAAACATCCGATCGAGTGACCCTTCATAGAGCAAGTCAAAGTGACCTTCGAGGATCCACAAACAAGATTTACAACATAGGCTTACGACAAAGGACAATCCTTGAAGATACAAATGATCTGCTTTGACAAGTTGCGTTGAAATGATAGAATAAAAGGCAATAGTATCTTATGGAGTAATGGAGTAATGGAGAATGGTTGAATTACTATTAGTATAACAACAAAAGATCATATTCCCTTCAACTTCCAGAAGTCTATGACTGGTTTGGGCAAGGTTTATCCCTATAACTACATTTTATCATTAGCGGAAAAGGGAGAGCTTGCCGTATGCTGAATCTAATTCTAACAAACTGGGGTTTTAATTATTAATATCACGAAGAAAGGCGGCTCTTGTTACATTCTTGGCGATGCCTCAACTTATTCCGCCTTGCTTTAAAGCCTGGTAGCAACTTTCACCGGAAGAATCGGGTACATAGCCTAGATTCACTCTATGATGATCAATCATGGATCTCTCTGCTCTTGTACCAAAATACCGTGAGTCTTCGAGGACGGCAGTGTCGACTCAACGGTTTCAACAGGAGCCGGCGATATTCCAGGGACAGATCGTCTCTTCTTTCGCAAAAGCCTAAAAAACAAGAATTTGTTAACACCTCGGAGCCGTAAGAAAAGATAAACATCTATGCAATCTGGAGGTTATTCTTGGAAAAGAAGAATGATATTCACTTACAAAATCACAACGATGCCTCCCAGCAAAAATGGTACTCCAAGGCCGACGCTGACACCAATAATGACGCTTTTGGAAACTCCACCAGACCCTTGATTTGATGTCCCATCTGAGTCATTATCCTTGCCACTTTCTTTGGCTGCGATCGTCGTGGTTGGCGGGACATAAGAAGATGGGATTCCAGACATTGCTACCAGCTTCTTTGCGCCGTTTCCGAATGGAATCAAGCTCGTAACAGAATGGCTAACGGAATCGGGGAACTCGGCCTCGCTGTCGGTTGGAACTACAGTAACATGTGTTCGTGTAGTGGTGTACTTCGATGTTGTCTGAAGCGACATCGGACAGTTGACTAATCCTTCTGATTGACATGCTACAACAACGAATGTAGCTTTGGTAGAGATTGTGGTTGTTTCCATCTCTACTTCATCATCGTTATTCCCTCTCGCCTCCAGTGCCGGGGTTGTCGTGAGGGGTGACGAAGCATCGCTGCTTCGATGGATAGCGCAAGCATGCCCTAGTGTAGTGTAAAAGACAGGAATCTCAGTTTCGGGCACTGGCCCCCATGTCATATCATCAATAGCGACCGAAGCCCCAGCAGCTGCGCCAACAGCGATTTGATAAACTTCCTCAACGCGAAGGCTACAGTCGTTGTTTTCATCAGTGGAAAGAGTGACATTGGTGATTAGCTCGGCAATGTTGGCAAATACTCCCACTTCAACACCTCCGCCAACATGAGCGATTGTCTTCCCGGCGATAGACACTTCAGGCGATGCTATTTCAAAGCCTGTTTTGACACCAACGCGTAGAACAGCTTTGAACACAACACCGGCACTCTCGAGAGTGACTGGCAGAAATTCGAAGTCGCCACCCTTTCTATTGATCTTTTGTTAGTTCATATCAAGACATCGTCAGAGAAATACTACTTACATTGTCAGATTTGAGATCTCTTTGGAAAAAATGGCAATGTCAAATAACACGCCATCGTCCAGTCTGAGATGGAACCCGCTACTGATATTGATCTCGCCCTCTACAGACAGGATGAGGTCAATAGCAAAGATAACGCCGATCTCCAGATTATCTCGAACGGCGAAGCCTGCAGGTGTTGTAGAGGTGTACAGGTTCAAAGTATAGGTTGCACCAGCTGAAAGGACTGTGTCTATCAACATGTATACTTCTAATCCATCGAATTGGAACTGAAGTCGGAACTCCGGAATCTCGGGGATGTCAATGTTCAAATTGTAGTCCAACGGTGGCAGGTCGAAATCGTCCAGGTCAAGCCCGTCATCCAGATTATCTGCCACCGTGTCGATGTATTCCTCTATGTAATCGGCCGTTTCGTCTGCCAGGCTGTCGATCTCACGTCTCACTTGATTCGTAAAATTGCTAAAAGCGCGGCTGATGTTGAATTCGCGATCATATATGAATTCTGTGGTAGCCGTTCCTTTGATATAGCATGTCGCGCAAGTAATCTCAATGCTGGCTGAAACTGAAGTGTTTCCCTGCTTGGAATCTAGATCCTGCTCGCTGCAAACAGATAAACATAATTAGTGCTTAATTATAAGGGCTCAGGCTGGAAGTTATCTACGTACCCCGTGTACGCGAAGAGGATAGCATTGACCCAGCTTGTGTCTAAAGATGTGCTATTCTTCTGCTTCGTGTCTTTTGGCTGTCGGCCTGAGCGGGCGGGGGTTCTTCGATCGAGACTCGGTGCGTTGTATCCAGGGTACTTAGGCGTATTACCGGCACGAACAACAGACGCGCTCCCCAAGACTAGGAATGGCCCAGTCGCCAGAAAAAGAAAGGGTAACACAGCGTCGAATAACATGTTGTTGAAGCACCAATTGGCATATAGGTAGAGTTGCCAAGAGACAAGAAGGAAAGGGAACATGAAGTCTTAATGGGGGGCAGTACCCTCTCTGTAATTTTAGTAGCCTGCTTGTACTTATCTATTTAGGTTTCAAGTTCTGCATGTTGGTTCTCAAATATGCATGTTGGCTCTGGATTTGGAGGGAAGGCCAGGTTATGACAGGGAATCTACACCGTGACCCACCCAGCTGAAAGACATCTCCTCCCACTTAGGGTATAGCTAATATTTCATTGTTACAGCAGTGTCACATGAATGCAACTTGGTCTGGATAACGAGCCGTGATGGAAACTCCTGTGTATGGCGCTGTACGTGAATGGGCGTACAAGGGTCGCTGGGTTGATGGTGAGGGCATGTGTCCAGAATCGAAACGGCTCAACCTCGTCTCAACTGGCCGCTATTCCCCCCCAACTCTTCCCAAAGCTAGTACTAGAATCCCAGTGGTCTCAGAAGCAGGCCTAAAATTACTACATGAGTCTTCCTTAGTTCATGAGGGAAGAAAATGGGTACCTACATGTATATTTAGAATCCATTCTGTAAAATGGGCCATCTCGAGGTTCTGATTGAATTTTGAGTTGCTGTTGCTTAACTCCTATACTAATATTTACGAGTGGCCTTTGATATTCTGTTCAATTAATACTGGCAATGCCCCATTACTGTGTTGCATACACATAGCGGAAACCGTTTCGCCATTTATTTATCGTTAGGCCAATCTTATGATCAGGAAAAAGAACAAACTACAAGCAAGAGCACGCTCAATAATTACCCTCAACCTTCAGTTCAATTGCTGCTCTATAATATCTATTTGCTCCATTGAATGATAAGCCTACCAACGGTAAAGAAGGTCTTAGAAAGAACCCCAATGGCAACCCGAAACTGTTGGTTATTCACCGAATCTTCAAGCTAAATCGAGGAACAGAACCTCGGATCAAAAGAAAAAAGGCAACTTTAGTGTCATTTGTGGACCGATACGCCAGAAATCCAGAAGCCGTGGCGATCCAGCCACAAGGGTACCACTCCATCTACCTTGTATAACCGCCACGCCAAGACGCGGAAACCAGATCTTTCAATGTCGCGAAAATCAGGCTTCAGACGCTCAAAGACAACAGAGGGCCACAGCGCAGCTCGATCCTCAAAGATGGGATCCTCTCTGTTGTCAATCATATCACAGATCATCTGGTTACGTACGCAAAGAACCTCTATGTCCCCAGCCAGAGCGTCTCTTGGTTGCAGAGAACGCACCCATCGCCAGTTGTAGAACATGTCTGACTCAAGCTCGTTGAAGTTGTATGTGTACATAGGCTTGCACTTGCGGCGGAGGTAGAGAGTGCAAGCAACATTCCTGATACTGCGATTAGCGTCAAGAATGAAATCTGTGAGAATGGAGTGCTTGATTGAGAATTTGAGATGCGGGTTAGCTTTGATTCTGCCAACACGCAGCTTGGGGTTGAGGTCAGGAATGGTCCCAGCAAGATCGGGATTCTCGTGCCGTCTGAAGTGATAGGCCATCATGATTTCGTTCTTCATCTGCTGCTCTGGATGTGCAGCCGTGCTGGTGTAGTACAGCCGCTTGTCCTTTTGGATCATGCCAGAGTTTTGAAGGTCGTCTAGTAACGCTTCGAACTCAGGGGCCAAGCGGTAGACATCTTCACGCGGGTTAGGGTCAACGGCATCAACCAAGACTGGACGAGCTGGGTTGGACGTCGTGTCAGGAAGCCCAAGGTTCCATTTCATGACACGCATTCCCCTCTCCAAAGCCTTGGTTCGTCGTTGCATCTCACCCTGTTTGCGCGCTGAAGGCCAATAGTCGATGTAAGGGTACTCAAGAACCTCTCCTTCCTCCAGTGATTCGGAGACCGATAGGAACGACTTTGCATCGTATTCAAGGTTGTCATTCAAACCAAACTTGCGAGCCAAAGGTGCGCAGCCCAAGTTTAGAGTATGAACCTCGTACTCTAGTGCCAAGAGTCGATCTCGAATCTCTGTATTGTGGCGGGCCATAGTATTCATCTCCAACGTTGAAGCGTTTGCTTGATAAGACTCCTGGTTTTGAAATTGATCGTCCTGGTACTGTGAGTGATGAGGTTCGTAGTGTTGGAGCTGCCCGGTATCCCCGTGTGACGGAAAGGTCCAGGTTCTTATATCACTTTCACTCTATGGTGCTTATTGAAGGGTTTCGCAAAGTATAGGGCGTTCGTGCCATGTTTCAACATGAGCAGCAGAACAGTCAGTGGGCGATTTGGAG
This sequence comes from Fusarium sp. NRRL 52700, assembly GCA_013396095.1. Lineage (NCBI taxonomy): Eukaryota > Fungi > Ascomycota > Sordariomycetes > Hypocreales > Nectriaceae > Fusarium > Fusarium sp. NRRL 52700. Next base: position 187,197 of record JAAQRM010000150.1, on the reverse strand, counting down.
CAGAACGGAGAGACTAGTGAACAAAGGTCGGAGGAACATGAACATATATGAGCATTACTAGACTTGTGGTCTGAAAGAGATGACGAACAAAGATGCAAGGGTTACTTGTCAAGTGTAATGTTAACTGTTGAATATTTTCATGTGTTACATGAAGCCTTCCTGTCAAAACCTCTACTTTCCCAGCTGATACTCCATACGGATATAAACTCGCAGTAGCTTGGTTCTATAACCTCGTTTTCAAGCTTTCTATTGGAGGAAAAGACAAGCGGACTGCAGCTAAACGCTGTCTCTACTCCACTTGCCCCTACCTCGAATCCTCTTCCCCCAAACAAAGAACAAATAGGGAACAGGGATCAACATCGCAACAATACAACCAAAGACGGTTGTTCCCCACTCCACTCCAAGCTTGTGGTACATCGGAATGATGAACAAAGGAAATGCGCCAGAGAACATGGATCGCATAAAGGTATTGGCCGCGACTGCACTTGCGCTGTAGCGAGTGAACGTGACGATAAGGTAGCCTAGTGCAGATTGGAAGATGGATGTGAAGCCAAGGCCAGTCAAAGTAATGCCGATGATTGATGGCCAATAGTTGATGCTCGGAGATGAAGTCCCTAGTCATGTTAGTCTTGAAATCGCGTTGGAGTCTGTGCCACTTACATGCAAATAGGAACTGTCCGGCTGTGAAGACGATACCCCCAAGCATCATCGGAGGCAGTCTTGCTTCTGGCACAGCCCTGTATCCATTATCCATAAGTCTCCTGCGATAGTCTTTGTTGTTATAAATATTAATAGCGGCTGCGCAAAGAATGCCGATCAAGAGACCGATAAAAGGCAGGGTGCTGTCACACTGTTAGCACGCAAGTATATGGTGAGGTGTCTAAATTACCTTGGCATGCAACGCCCAGTCCTCCGTCTTGAGTCTCAATTTATGAGCCTTTCTCGCCAACAAAGTGGGTGCATAGCTCTCATCGATCAGTGCTTGGCCGTCCTCGGGGAGTCACGTTCTACATCGCTAAACAAGTTCCGATTTGCAGTCGAGCAAGCGATGGCTCGCGCAAACTTACTTAATACACAAAGTCTAGTTCTTCTCCAGGCCGCCATCTTGTTCCGATCGGGCCTGAGAAACGAAGATGATTCTAAAACGACATGGTCTTTGACATCGCTAATTTTTCACATCGCCCAAGCTATGGGTTTACATCGCGACGGGATAACCTTTGGTCTCAAGCCATTCAATATAGAACTGAGGCGACGGCTGTGGTGGCATATATGTCTGCTAGACATGCGCTCCTCGGAGTTTCACGGATACGAACCTATAGTACGAGACGATATGTTTGACACAAAGCTTCCACTTAACATTAACGATAGCGATCTCGCCCCTCATATGACGGATAGTCCTGTAGAACTTGAAGGCTATACTCGGATGACGTTCTGTCTGATTCGCTGCGAGGTGATGAAAGCTGCCTGGAAAGTTGGATACGCATCACCAACCCGAAACTCGCCAGCCACTGTATCACGAGACGATGGTGAACTAATTGTTCAAGAAGAACTCAAGAGTCGACTGGAGGAGCGATATTTGCGCTACTGTGATGAATCTATGCCGTTTATGCTATTCACATCCACGGTCGCCCGACTCATTGTTGCCCGCACGGGGCTCATTGTTGACTTTCCAAGGAAGCAAAAGGAGGCATACACCTCAACGACCATTCGAGATGAACTGTTCTCTACGTCGATGGAAGTACTTGAACTTTCTAGTCTTACCTTGACGAACAAGAGTATCTCAAAGTGGACGTGGCACTCTAAAGCGCATATTCAGTGGCATGCTGTTATTTTTGTGCTGTCTGAGATCTGCTCCCGGCCAGCTTCTGCGGAATGCGATTGGGCATGGCAGTTTATCAATACGGTGCATAATAGATGGAATATAAACGAGAGGGGTAAGAGAGGGAACCTCTGGAGGCCGATTCAGAGACTCATGGTCAAGGCTTGTTATGTGCGGGAGATGCAACAGGTAGATCCGGGGTTTTATCTTACTGGAAGAATGGCTATGCTTGATGCGATGCCCGTGGAGGCTAGAAGTGTCAGATTGCAACAGGAAACTCCAGGTTCATGCGGCATGTCGAGTCCGAATGAGTATATGGATTGGATGTTTGGAGATCTCGGTATAGACCTGTACGGTGGAATGATGAATGGACCCAGCTGGGACTAGGATACACATGTTAATCGAATTTCAGATGCAACTCCTCATCAACTAATCTACATAATCAGATAATTGCCTATGCCCGTTCTTTATACACCAGCACTAACATCAACCAAAATCTTAACATGGTTATCCTTATCATTAATAAGCGTCTGGAACCCCTCCTCCACAACCTTATCCATTTTGATAACCTTTGTAATCATCCCTTCAGGCGTAATCTTGCCACTCGACAGCGCCTCAATGACCTCCTCGAAGTCACCAAGAGCATACGTGGCGCTAAGCAAAGTTAGAATTGCTTCAACGACGACAGAGAGAACTTACCATCCAACGTATGATCGCTCACGGAACACAATCTGATTCATGTTCAATTGAGCCCTCTTTTCCCAGACCGCAATATTCACGAGTACGGCTCTGGCCTTGAGGCAATCGAACGCTGCGTCGATGGCATGCTGAGAACCAGCTGCGTCAAAACCGACATCTGCTCCCAAACCGTCGGTTAATTTCTTGACTTCCGCCACGATATCGTCTTTGGTGGGGTCAAAGACATGATGGGCGCCAAACTTCTTTGCAAACTCTCGGCGCTTGGAGCTGACCTCGCTCAGGATAATGTTCTCGCAGCCTCTGCCAATCAATGCCTGCACAACAGCCAGTCCAATTGGTCCACCGCCAACGACAAAGGCTGAATCGCCGTCTTGGAATGGCGATATCTTGATTGCGTGCCATCCGACAGCAAGCGGCTCAACAAGCGCTCCAACCTCAAGAGAAACATTATCAGGCAGCTTCTTCACAGCATCCTGCGGAACAACAGTAGTTTCACAAAGGCCGCCTCCCCAACCGCTCAACCCAATAAACCCATTCTTGTCACAGCAATTGACTAGACCGCGCTTGCATGAACGGCATTCATTATCGTAGATAATGGGCTGAACGCAAACGCGATCTCCTTTCTGGAGGCGCGTGACATTACTCCCCACTTCCTCGACAATGCCACTGAACTCATGACCTAGAGTGAGGGGCGATGTCTCCCCAGTGATGCCGTGCGGGGCGCCCGGTTTGGGAATGAGGTTATTGCCACCGAGATACTCGTGCACATCTGTCCCGCAGATTCCGCAGAATTTAGGTGAGATGCGGACCGAGTTTGAGTCGAGAGAGGGGAGGGGTACGTCTTCCAGCCGGACATCCTGCTGTCCGTGGAAACGCACTGCTTTCATTGACATGATGGAAGTTTAGTTGAAGCACCAATAATAGTGATGAGAAGAAGAGAGGGGTTGTTTATCGTGAAGAAACGTTGCTTTTATAAGATCCTCAGCTGATGTAGAACGTGACGCAAAAGATCACCTTCCCCTCATTGCCGTGACTGTACGTGTTTCCAGAGATAGTAATGCGAAGTCACAAAGTCACTTATAAGCCTAACGTGATGGGTTGATCGGATTACCTGATGCGGATTAGATTAGTGTTAAAATTGGACAGGGGAATGATTCCACGAATGACGAGTGGCGTGGGGATGCGGGGGAGACTCGGCGACAATCGATGAATGTGAAAGTGTCAGAATATCTTTAGTCAAGAGTTGACTGAGTTGGGAAATCGGAGTCCTCTTTTCAAGTATAAGAGGAAAGTCCAAGTTTAGGTAAATAGTAGCCAGCTCAAACGTTCTCAATGAGGAGATAGGCTTTGAATAGCCATTCTCTAATATTTTAGATGTTGTCCTCCAGCGCTTACACCGAGATATAAAAGCCCTAGTATCTACCGAAGCATCTTCTCCCTTGCCCATGCTTCATCAGAATGTCCTCTGACTGCCCTCAAGTACTTGTTGAAAGCCGCGCTAGTTCTCATAACTTGGCTTAATTGTACCCAACTAAGTTGTTCGTTGCGATGCTTGGCTAACTGTCTTGCCGTCAGGAGTGCATTACGAATCTGCCGCCCATTCATCTCCTCCTTCGCCAAAATGTCTAGACGACTCTTTAGTCCTAGCATGTCCACATCCTCATTTGTCTCCTCGATCATTTCGAAGAAATTCTCCCAGATCTTTTTTCGCGAATCTAGGGTCAAATCTTTATAGTGGATAGCTACCTGGATACGTGACTTGAACGCCTCGTCAAATGTTCCGACGCGGTTAGAAGTCAGAATGAGGATACCTTCGTAATATTCGAGGACACGGAGGAACACTGAGGGATAGTATTAGTCACGAGTCTGGCTTGAACCAACTGTTGATAATGCGCTCACCGGAGACGAGGCTGTTTCTCTGCAGGTCAGCCATTGACCTTTCCTCGAGAAAGACATCAGCTTCATCCATCAGCAGCACTATGCCACGTTAGTGTAAGTATATTCTATGGATTGGTACCAAACCAACCACAGTCCCAAATTTTGCCCAAGTACAAGACAGACTGCAAATACTTCTCGACCTCCTGAGCTTCTGTACCAATGTCGCCGCAGGTAACTCGGTACAATGGCTTCTCAGCTATCTCAGCAACACTGAGTAAGGTCACTGTTAGCAAAACTCATACAACCCTAGAAAGACACTAAGCACCTTTCTGCTGTCAAGGTTTTCCCCGTGCCTGGACTGCCATGCAAGAGAATAATCAGTCCATTGCCTTTGCCTGGGATGATATCATCCATCTTGTGTTCTTTAGATGTCTTTACGTCAATAAGGGCATGTATTAGCTGTTTGGTATCCGATTCTAAAACCAAACGCTCGAACGCTTTCTTGTTCCAGTTTATGGGCCGTATTTTTTGGACATCAAGCGAAACTATGATACGTCAGTGCCCTGAAAGGCCAATCTTTGAATAAAACAAGGGACAACTTACCCCATTTCTTCTGCTCGAGGTTGAACCCGTATACTGAAGGAGGAAGAAGCATCTTTTGTTCACTGGAAAGTGTGTCATCTCGATTCAATGTGATAGGCCAGCGGTCACCTTTCAGTAGGATTGGTGCAGGGTCAAAACGGACGACATGCATCTTCTGGTAGGTTGACATGTCAATCATGAATCTCACATTGGTCTAGTATCAGTTAAAGCAGTGTTTAGAAAAAGTACGGTGGAATTATTGCACTTACATAGCAGTGGTCTTGATTCCAGTCCCACCCAGAATAGACACAAAAGTGCCGTTCTTTCATGCTCCAAACCTTTTCGCCCCGTGCCTCAAGCTCATCTTTAACGCCTGCTTTCGCATATATCAACGGGTGGATTGAAAGGTTAGTTATCTCGATCTCTTCCTCGGGGTCAATATCCAATTTCTCCTCCCAGGTCTTCCTCTTCAGCTTCATGCCATCAATCTGCCACGACCATCCTTTAAAAGCAATCGTATAATCGTCTTCGGACGAAAAACTGTTAAGGACATATGCAGTACGAGCAGCTCCATGCTGTGAGACTACCATCTGGTTAGGCTCAAATAATTTCCCAACATGCCGTGACGTAATCCTGCCTTGCTGGAAAAGCGCATCTGCGGTCTCATATTCCCTCTCATAATACTGGCCCAGGAATGACTGTAGATGTCTGACAACATCACTGTAAACCTTGGAATTCTGTTCCAGTTCTGCAAGCTCTTTGCGGTGGTGAAAGAAAAAGTCATATGGTGCATCAATCTCCGAACCCTGATCTTCCAGAGCGAAAGGCATAGTAGGCATAGTAGGCGGGGGAAATGGTGGATATTTGGCAACTCTTTCCACTGCCCGCCTTAAAGTTGGAGAAACAATCCGCATCCTTTCAAGTCTCTTGCTAAGCCGTCGCTTTCTGGGATCATTGAAACTCATATTACAAGTATGCTCTTGAATAATAACGAAGTAGAGTGAAGCGTGCTTGCTTGTATATCTCGCCAGGTTCTTGATGGGAGTTTGTCCAGTCAGCGCATTATTGCCAAATACATCGTCGTTTACAAACTTTGGCTCATCCTCAAAGAGCTGGTTGTCATGATGGTGTTCGGGATCCGAGCAATAGATACGGTGTAGTATCCTAAGACTAATGACCTTCTCTTCACGGTTATCACGATCCTCACTACTGAAGTTGGAGACGTCGCGACTCTGCTGATCACCCTGGTCGTTGTATTTGTTGGCATTGCAGTTATGGCATTGGTGGCGATTGTCAGACTCGTTACGTGCCTGTGAGTAGGATAGTTTGGCCTGGAGCATTTCAATGGTATCGAGAAGATAGCCACCGAACCTGACAGCTTCCGTCGACTGGTCTAACATATCTATCCCAAGGTGCTTTTGGGCAATATAGCTGAGTGACTCTGAAAGCCCCATGTCTCCTATAAATCCGTTGTTGTCCGTGTGTTTTGGCGCAGAAGCCTCGTCAGTCCTGTCCACCTGGGAAGACTCGGCATGGGTTTGGTCATTTGGCAGCACGGAGGTCCCGACTAGAGATGGCTCTGACCCGACTTGAACTTCGTCAGGTCCTAGCGCTTTCCGTGTCACCGAATTATCCTCTAGCCTGGAACCTACAGGACCCTGTCTTCTCTTAGCCGCACTATGGCGCCATTTTGCATTTTCATTAATTTTTTGCTCAGGGTAATCATTGCTTTGCGCAGGCCCCAAATGCATTGGCCTTGTTGGAAACATGCCAGCGGCGGTTGCATAGCGGCTCATCGGAGGCAAGTTGGGCCACTGTGAACGCATATGTGCTGGCAGGCCAGGATAAGGAGGCATTGATTGTTGAAGGAGGCCTGGCCCTGTAGAATGCATAAACCCTGGAGTATTAAGATAAATACCTGCCAAGTCACATTAGTCTGACATCAACGCGCGCACAGTGACAGTAGCTCAATTACCGCCAGAGTTGTGCTTGTTCTTCAATAGAGCCAGCCTCTTTCGCTCCTTGGAACCTTTGCTACGAGTGTCATCTTGTGAAATTGTCGAGCTAATATATAGGTCGCGACTTTCAGACCCGGAATCCTCAGAGTCATAATCAGATTCGTCGTCCGACGGTATCTGAACCTCTTGGTTCAACTCCATAGGAAACTTGCAATTAGCATTCGATTGGGCAAAGTTTCCTGGGCCAATCTGAGTAAAATATTCAAGCCTCAGACTTTGTGGATTTGGTATAGACGGCGAATCGTGACCTCAGGGCTTGCTGTCGTGGTGACTTTTTTCACTGCGGAAGAGCAAAATCTTCTTACCCACGCGCCAGACCTAAAGGTTCGTTTTGAGAGGCCAACCTTTTTGGTCATTTGAGACTGAATAATGAAAGTGAGGCTGTCGCGTATTGCTGCCTAACATGGATTTGTAATATGTACGACAAGTCACCGTAGTCCATAATTCACAATTTAGGCACAATGGTTTGAAAACAGCCATGAATCCTGCAGCCAAGTCGGAAGCCTCCGTCCCCGATGCAGCCAAAGCAAGCGCCTGAGGCAAATCTGGCTCAACGAGTAAACTGCTGACTAACATATCAACCCTCCAGAGTGCTTTTTTCAATCCTTTAATTTACCTAGCCCTCGCGGCATACCATGCCTCAACCCAATAGTGGACCAGCTTGCCAACGCGGCGACCAAAGCGGAGACGAGAGATGTGCATACTGACATAGTTAGCCTACATAAAAGGGTTCAGCAGATAATGGAAATGATGCATGGTAAGTTACGGCTCCGAACTAAACCAGATCTAACCCTGAGAGCCAGCTGATAAAATACTACAAAACGAGATAATACTCGATTTTCGTGACTGTAAATCGCCGCACCGAAACTCCCAACTTGAACACATCCGGGATATACTGATGCTGTAATATGCGCCACTTTACGACCAGAGTCTATTATATTACGCATCAATGCGCCACCGCCGTAAACGGAGAGCCCCTATACAAATACCAATATCTGAAGTTCTAAAACTAAAACAATGGCTATCTGATTCTTCGTCCTCACTTCTCTTAGCTCAGGGTCAAGGAGTGAGAACAAGCTCCTCGGATTTTGCGGTTGACTTTATCAATGTGGTTTGTGAGAAAGGGTATCCAATCATCTGGGCTTTCCCTTCTCCGATGAGAGAAGAAGAAGAAAGACCTTTAACTGAGGGTATATTACGATTGCTTATTCTGTAAGCGTTAAGCTTGAATGCCAATGCTGTTAGCGAGGGTACAAGCCCACTACGGACTCAGCATTTCAGAGATGTTGCCTCTGTGGATCAGTGGCTTAATATCCTTAATCACTGTTTGGCGCTGATCCCTCGTGTCTTCGTCGTTATTGATATGGCATTGACGCAGCTGGCACTGGATTCTCAAAGCATTGACGGTCGATCCTTCCATTTAGCCAACCTTATACAAAGGATCTCCAAAATGGTGCACGCTAGACCAGGAGGCCACCTGAAGGTCCTAATTGTTTCCTGGCAATTCGAAACGACCACACTGCTAGACAGCAACGAAATTTTCGGCAAAGATCAGATTGCCACAGATGCAGGCCGCAGGGTTGACAGGCTCATGAGGAGGCCAAAATACAGAGCCTCACTGAAAAGACGAAATGAGGACTATATTAAGACGTTCAAGTCAACTATGGACGCTGTAGATAAGTATCAGGAAAGGCTGGAATAAAGTATTAGCTATAAGCGTACGCACATTAACAGAGATCCCCACATCAAACTATACGTGAAACCTCCATTCGCTGTGAAGTCATGAGCAGAGTCGACGTGGATTGAGTCGGTCTATTCATTCGAATCTCGTCATAAATCATGAGATCGATAGAAGTGGCGCATCCATGAGTGAATTTATTTTCAAAAATAGCATTCGTTGTTTCCTCACTCATTGACGTCTACTGCAAAACCATGACATTTGGACTACCATTTCAGATCAAACAGCACATGCAAACGGCTTGCATAGTAATTTCAAAGTACAATTCTTCAATCTTGAAAAACATATAGCCATGGATTGTAAATATCAACCTTTGAGGATAGGCTCCTCCTGCTTAATAAACCGAGCTTTGTTGAACAATCGTGGGACTAAGGGCATCAAGGTTTAACAAGTAGAAATGAAAGCGTATAGATGAATCACTTGTCTGTATCCTTCTCCTTGCTGGTGTCATTTTCTTTATTTGAATCATCCTTCTCCTTCGTATCCTCGCCCTTCTGATTCTCTTAATCCTTCTCTTTCACTTTAATCTTACTCTTATCCTTCACTTTCTCCTTCTGCTTCTCCTTGCGCATATCCTTATTTCCTCTTTCATCCTTCTTTTTATACTCTTCTCCTCCATCTTTCATACAGTCAAACCCATCAACATATGTCCCAGCTGCCCTTTTCAAACTCGACGCAAACCTCTCATCCGTCAGATGAAAATTGGCCTTTCCGAATTTATAACTGGACAGCTTCTTCCTGTGCTCTGGAGTAGGAAAGCCATCCCAGCCAACTAGATCTGCCATGACCCATTTCCCATAATGGTTCTCAACCTTTCTCACGTCCTTGTCCTTGGCAAACCGAAGGGCGTGAGTGAGCACGCCGCATTTGTGATAGACGATCAAAGGATGGCCGTCTTGTGTGAGCGGTTTGTCTTTATGAAGGTATTCCCCGTGCGCTGAGACTACGACGCGCCGGATAGTGTTGTTTTTGACAAAGACTACTGCATTTTCCCAGTCGTGTCTGTGACCACCGAATAAAAGACCTGTTCTATCCGTTTCGAAGTAGTAGTCGTACCTTGATCCGGTCAATCTCAAGTCGCGTATATCAGAGGTGGGGACTTACAGGTATGCGCACCAACCGTTGTTGCAGCGCTTCCTTGTGTAGACATTTGAATTTATGAGCCGGGATAGTTCACGGCAGTCCTTTCCAAGGTCACCAACTACGGAAAGACCTTTGTTTACTGTCCCATCCCTATCGATAGCTGCGGTATGATAGCAACCGTCCTTGTCAAAGTCGAGGGCTGGCTGGTATCGCAGACTGTCTTCATCGGCGTTTGCATCTAGTTTCTGCAACAAAAGGCGAGGAAATAGCCGCTCTGGATTTGAGATTTGGGAAGGGAATGCCGAAGTAATGGAGACTAATCCAAGGGTGGAAAGCAGTAGAGATTGGATATGCATCTTGATTGCTGTCGTGGGGTCCAGGTTATTCGAAGTAGAATTGATAGAAGCGGCTCATACAGACATTGGACCAGATACAGGCAATATATATCCGTGTAATAAGTAAGCTTTTGGGACGGCGTTATGGTCAACGATTCAGCCTCATTGAATACTGCCGTGCGGGATCTGGTCTTAAAGTGTCAGTCAAGGCATGGCTGCATCATCGACCACTAAGACTTGGGTGGCACCCGCCACTGCAGACATTAAGCAAGTTGACATTCATTTGGTGGATGAGCTTAATATGCCGCAACATAAATCCAAGCCACGCGGCAAAAACAACACATTAGCCTTTTTGCCTCTTTCAGGCACAATACGCTCTTATTTTCTTTATCTTCTGCTAAAGCCGGGAAATTGAGGCACTAATGCAGCCAATCAAATAAATGTATGCCCAACGCCCGAGGGATTTGTATGCTAAATTCGTTTAGCTGAACCGTCAACTTGGGTCTGGCGTTGCACTAAAAAGATCACTATTGATTATGGCGTCTGTTAGCTTGATGATATCTTGTAGGCCCCTTTCCAATTGCCCAAGTCGCGATGATAAAAGGATGTGCGAGACACGCCGAGTTTTTCGTTCCCCATTTCTTCGCTTGTATTCACTTTAGTCACTCTTTATCTCTCGCAATGCGATCTGTCATTCACTTGCGTCTGGCACTCGGCTTATTGGCTATTGGCTCTGCTGCCGCAAGCCCTTGCAAGCCTTGTGAGTATTTCTTTGATGGCAGTGTTGATTGATTTAGTACTGAAGGAAAATTAGTCTCAGCCACCACAACCTTCGCTGCCACGGCCACCACTATCACATCCACTGCTGTCACCTCAGATGCTTCCGCTGAGACTTCATTGGCCATTTCTGTTGCATCAACCACTGAAGATGGAGGAGCCACTTCTTCCACGGTAGTTGAGTCCTTTACCGAGACACTTGTCTCTTCTACTGAGACATCTGCTTCCTCGGCCGAGACATCGGGTGTCTCCATCACGGTTGAGACGTCTGCGGCCACAACAACCACGGAGGCTATCACGGAGACTTCAACTGCTGATCCAACCACCACCGATGTCACCACCACCGTCGCTGAGACATCATCCGCAGCCATCCCTACCTTCACAATGTTCGCTTCCGGCTCAAACGCCGTCGCAGGCAGAAGCCTCCAAACCTACAACCGCGACAGCACCGTCGCCGTATTTGATCCCGCAACCGACGACGACAATCCGTCCGCTCGACCATACTCCATCGACGCTCAAGGAAGGATCATGAATGACCTCGGCTGGTATCTGTGTGGATACTACGGTGCGACGAACCAGGAACTCAACAAGCCTGCGACAGTTGCGGTCTGCCATAGTGAGACTCCCTTGCAGACGGCTTTCCTAACTTGCGAGTTGGATGGTCCCTTTGGAATTGAATGCTCGATCCCTGCCATGTCTTGCGTATCGAGCGGATCTACTAGTGCGCCGCCAACGTGTGTACCTACTACAGGTATTTGGAACTTGAATTCTGTCGGTGTTCGACCGTTTGGTCACACCTGGCAAATTGGAGGTAGTGATACGCCCGATACATATGAGCGAATGACTATGAGCATCCGGGAAGTCTGAGCGTTGGAGGCAGAAGTGAACTGTGAGGTCCATCTACACAATTAAACTTAAGATTATAAATAGGAATGATCACTATATTACATAAACTTCTATGAGTATTCCAATAACTTTTACTAGACTGCATCCCATGTCGTTTCCATTTTACCCCTGTCCCGTGAGTAAACTTGATCATCTACCCTCACTTCTACGTTGGTTATAACCTTGATGGCTTTGTTATCCACAGCCCCAAGCTCCAAAGATTCTGTCGTCGCACCACCACCGGTGACAATAGCTCTTGCGCTTGCGCCATCACTCCCGGGGTCGGTGTCAGGGACATGAGGCTGCCTGATGTACTGGTTTGCACCAGGACGAGTACCTGTTCGGGTTCCTCGAGCGGGCGTCTTGTCTGTACTGTATAGGTGACTTCGAAGGCCGATCTGGTAGGAAACGAGGCGAATCAGAGGCTGAAGAGCAGGGAAGCTGCCGCACCAGAGTCCAACGTGTAATTCAATCGACACCCAAATGGCAACTCGACCCATTTTGTAAGTCCTGTGATGGAATCGTCAGTAGTCAGTAATGGGAGCTCAGGCAGGTAACTAACGTGTCAACCCCAAAGTCCGTGGTCATCATGAAGCCAAGTCGAATAATGCCAACCACGATAGCAACTAAGCCAACACAGAAGACGAGAATAACCTTTACAGCCTGAGAACCAAACCTCATGTTTTTGTAAATGACCCATATTGGCGTTCCGAACAGGGCGGCGTCGATGAAAATCCCGATGAAACTATGCGCCCAAAGCACACGAGCCTCCACCTTTTGGCTGACACAATGTCTATTCTCCTTCATGCGGTCAAATAGGTCCCTAGGCAGCATTAGAAACCGATTGAACAGACCGACAGAAATTGATACACGTACGCGATAGGTTGGCACTCTAGGAGGAAGAACAGCAATGGTGCCAGAGTGACCAAGACGATAATAGCACCGATACCCCATACCCATCGCATGAATGGACCTATCCACAGGTCAAAAGTCAGACTGTACCAGTGGTGCAGAAGATAGAAGACATACCATCTCGACGAAGACGGGGAATGAAAGCCAGAATCGATAGGCGAATGAAGCAGAGCGCTACGAGAAACAGCATTTGTTCGATAGGTAAAAGCTTGGGTTTTGTCTGTTAGTTTCGAATCGACCATGTGTGCAGGATATCGACGCGTACATTGAAAAAGGCTTTGATCTGTGTTGGAGTGAGCGTACTCATTGTAGAGCCTGATCCGTTTTGTACTTGGACAATCTCGAAGGCGGAAACAGCGACACTCGATGCCTAAGCCATACGCACGTCAATATCGATGCAATGATGAAATAGTCGCAGAGAATCTCACGAAGCCAAGTATTGCCAAAAAGTCATCAACCCCAAAAGCCCTGGTCATGAAGCAACGGGCGTACAGACGAGCCATCATGATAAGAGATGACAGTACGACTAGGGATACATTCAGGCGCAGAATATCGGGCCCCTGAGACCGAGCAGCATTGCCCGAGCCGCTTGCCATCTTGGGCTATGGCGCGATTCAGCAGCAGTCCAAGTAGTTGGGGAATTAGAAGGGCAACTCTGTGTCGCAGCGAAGGTCGACATCCCCGCAATTATAGTAGAGAGCGACTTTTGTTACCACTGGAGACAAGCAGGACTTAAGGGGCCAGAACCCATCTTAAAGCTCTTTTCAACCCCCAGGGATTAGTTAAGTGTAAGCAGCCACAATCTAAAGAAGACAAGCTCGTCTATTTGACAGTTGGATGTAAGGGGGACTGACTGACGAACAACATGTCAGGAAAGCCGTTTTCCCCGTACCCACATAGCATGGGGAATTTCGATCTAGCGGGGTAGCCCACCCAATCAATGCTAGTGAGCCAGGTCAATCGGAATGTGGAGAGCTCCGGGTTGAAGATTCTGCTCTTTAGCATGCACTTCCCCTGATTGTAGACATGACTAGCGTAAAACCCCGGATGAAAGCTGAGTCGCGATAGGATCCAGCGCATCGTACCGAGCTTTTGAGTTTGAGTGGCGCTTGTTCGAGTCACAAACCCGAAATGATCTGATCTGATGACTACGACGTTGCGGGGGATTCGATCATTAAGTCTACTGCCTTCTCAGTCGTGATTCGGATTAGCGACCCTGATGCTGTTGGTGTAAACATTATCTCCTTGTAATTCGCTTAGCTGACTTACCTCAAGCTGGTTGGCTGTCATATCGCTGGGATCCGCGAGCCTGGAATGATGCTGCGGACTGCGACATTGTGGGGGATCCGATCAGCACTAATGCCTTCTTAGCCTTAGTTCCTGGTAGCGGCCCCAGCCTCGGTAGTATGAATATTATCTATCCCCTTGAACCCCTAAATGCTCTTTGTAACTCGCTTACGAAGTATATTATACGCAAATGCACTGGTTGGCTATCACGCTATCATCTTTTGGGGCTTGACGAGATGGTCAATGACCTGGCACAGAATGCGTAACAGCCTCGTTCTTTGCCTTACACGCCACAGTCAATTCCGGTAACGTTGTCGGGATCCGCAAAAGCCAGCATGGAAGCATCAGCGTCTCTTCTATAGGGAAAGCTATTTTATAAACATTATTAGATGAATAGGAATGACACTGCACTCGGTTACATCATCAGAGACGCCGACAAGGTTCACATCACACAGAGCGATGTCGCACTTAATGAGAGTTTTGTATATGCACTGGCCAGTCTTGGGATGACTATGGTAAAGGTTTGATGACGCTTTAGTCTTCATATATAAAGGCAAAGAGTAAATATATATAATTATTATTATTATATTTAAAACCTTTGGTATATCATGTTGTAAACATTTGAATGCCTTACTGATATTATTTACGGACAAAAACGAAATAAAATCTTTACAATTTATCGTAGCTTCAAGGCCAATGTGAAAATAGCCCCATAACTACAAAAGTACAATATAAGCAAATATACTGGTTGGCTGTCGGGTCACCAGGGACCCAGCAGCACTCGGACCCTAATAAGGAGACAAAGGACAGTCGGGTATCTCCGGGGGACAGCCGGCTGCAGTTGTGGTTGTAGCTACTTCGGTCGTAGTGGTTTCGGCATCAGATGTGAAGGATGTAGTCGTGGGCTTAGTCTGTTGTCCACAGCTTCCCTTGATACCACTGTCCCATCCCTCTTTATCCGTCTGCGTGATACCGACGATTAGAGTAATGGCCTTGAAGCATCCTCCACTCGAGCGGACACGGGAGAAGCCGGCGCAAGTATCGTCATCCTCGCAGAATGAGGCGCACTCTAGAATGTCCTTGGAGAACCCTGCGAGTTCCAAATCGCTGAGCTGGACGTCACATAATACCGCGAAGTCACCGGCGCATTGCTCAACTGTCGAGGGACACGTGGGATCAGCGGGGGCCAGGGTGGTTGTCGTCGTTGCGGCTTCGCTTGTAGTGGTTCCGATGATGGATGTATACAACGTAGTGAAGGAAGTAAGGAACGTCGTGGGAATTGACTCCGTTGTGCTAACATCAGCAGATGTGGCGCTAGAAGCCGTTTCTGTAAGGCTCTGTTCTGCGGTGGTAGACTCGATCAGGGTGGCCGAGGCAGAGGCGGTGTCGATGGCGGATACAGTTGAGCTAGAACGGCTTTCAGGCTTGCATTTTCCAGCGTACGCGAGGCCAGCGGCTGCAGATAGAATAAGAAACGAGCGAATGGCAACCATGGTCAAGGTCAAGAAGAAGATCAATGTGAAGTAACGATCGGACGTCGAAAATTCGACAATATGGAGATGAGCGAGAAAGAGATCAGGAGCAAGGATTCAACAGAAGGGTCCCCTCTTTATAGAGTACTAGTTTTCTAGCGGGACTGTCTCCTAAGAGGATGTCATTTCTTTTATCTTTCTTTATTGATCTAGAGCCGAGAATGGCCTGAGCTGCAGATAATTATAGCGACATTCGGTGATAGCATTCAATAGCGTCCAATTAGCGGCACGATAGTCTATCGACTAACGTGGTTGATAAGCGAGTGACCCAGACAAGCGAGTGACCCACTACACTGTACAGCTAAAAATAGCCTACCCTATAGTACCTAGCTACCTTAAATAAATTCGCTAAAAATCTAGAAAAAATATTCCTATATAACTTATAGCTATTTATATATAAAACCTTTTTTTCTAGATTTTTAGCTATTTTATTCTATATAGAAAAGCTTATTTATACAGTATAAATAAGCTTTTTATATACTAGCTATAATTAAATTAGCTAGAATTATTTTATTAGTAATCTAGCTTTTTTATATAGTTAAATATATAACTTTAAAATTTTAGCTATTTTAGGCTTAGCTTGAATTTTATATTAGCTTTTAAAAATTAGCTTTTAAGGTGTAAGTTTAGCTGGGTCACTCGCTTATCAACCACGTTAGCGACAATTGTAATATTAGCCTTGATCTTTGTTTTAGCGAATACCAGGTCTTGGCTTCATATTTCATAAATACGATAATTGTCCTGCCCTCTATATCACCGAGTAGCGACTGGTAAAATACTCGGGTGAAATCGTCATAAAGCGTGGTGAGTGTCACGGACGGCACGCACTCAGGCTGATGCATTTACATAAACTCAATCATAACTGCATCACTCATTGGTAACGAATGACCTGACCGGTGCCATTTCACACTCAGGCTTCCACTAAATATTAACACTTATTGTTGAGATTTCCATAATGACCGAACGGTATATTGTTGGGAGTAGTGTCACCTCCCTGGGTACGTCATCTCGTCGGACCCGGTGCTTACTATGTGCGCCGATGTCCGGCCCAACAGGCTTATAAAACCTCTCCCCGCATTGATGGCAACTACATAACTATAGGACACTACACGAGAACAGATATCCGCAACTACTATCAACCATGGCGTCGGAGATCTCAGAACCGCGAGACGTCACCTTTCGAAACTACACTACCGACCAAGCTTCCGACTACGCTGCGGGGCGACTCGGATATACCGACGCTCTCATCGACTTCATTCTCAAGTATCACAGATCTACCAATGGAGAGGCTGGATGTGTATTGGATGTCGGTTGCGGACCAGGCACGGCAACTCAAAAGCTGGCACCGCACTTTGATATTGCTTACGGTGTTGATCCGGGAGCGAGTATGATCGCAACAGCTATTGAACTTGGAGGAAGAACTCGCACTGGCGATGCGATTGTATACAAACTAAGCACGGCAGAAGACATTGACAAGATCAATGACATTCCGCATTCCTCTGTCGATATGATAACAGCTGCGACTGCGGTATGTACGTCTGTTTGAACCCAATTGTTATCACTAATAGTCTTGAGGCTCATTGGTTTGATATGCCGAAATTCTGGGCTGCAGCAGCCAAGGTGTTGAAGCCAGGAGGAACTGTTGCGATATGGACTGTGTTCAGACAACCGGGTACGCAGGGATCCTCACCAGCGTCTACAATATGCTGATGGACATTGTATAGGTTCATTTAACGGCAACACTGAACTCCAATCCATCTTTAATGATTTTCTGGATACTCTTTCCCCTTACTGGAGGGCAGGTACTCATCTGACTCAAAGCGGATATATCGATCTACCCATGCCCTGGGATGATCCTGATACTTCCAAACTCTACGATCAGCAGGCATCTACACGCCATGTGCTCACCGCTGAAGACGGGTTCATCCCAAATTCAAGCAGAGAGGAAAGCGGCCAGGGAAACAATGATGAGTCCGTCGACAAGCAAATCCAAAGACTAAAGAGATTGGTAGGAACATTTGGTTCACTAAGTCGCTGGCAGAAAGAGAATTCCGAGCTCGCGGGGACAGAAAAGGATCCCGCTCAGATCCTGATAAGTAAAGTCCGCAAAGTGTTGGAAGACAGTGGAAATCCAATTGAGTTGACAGCGTTGGCAGCCAAGATGGCCGTTGCACTAATTCTGGTGAAGAAGAAGTGAAAAGCGGATCACTCAGTCAGGGCAGTGGAGTGAAGATTCTCATATTATTGTCTATAGTGGTTAGGCGAGGTCTATACTCTTCACGAACCCTTTCTATCATGGGCTTTAGTATAGCGCCCCAAGATAGTTATTGATCTCCAGCAGACTCCCTGATAGGTCCTGTATACCCGTGCCTCCCCTTCCACAACCAGTAGATACCAAGCAGTAAGGTTGAGCCACCCCAAACTAGACAGGCATAGTTCATATTCTGAGCAGTGACAGGTAAGGAAAAGGGCAAGCAGTAAATAACGAAAGCGATAACCATATACGCGCTCGCAATCGCGTTGACCACGAGACCCAGCTTTCTGCCCATTCGTATCGGTCCATAAACGACATTGCTTCGCCCGGTGAGAAGATGAGGCAGGACTGCTGCGGTGTATGCTGACGACGACATAAGTACAAAAGAACCGATAATAGCGTTGAACGCTGTCTTGCTTGCGACGTAAATGCATCCCATTAAAGTGACGAGCACCGCAGAGGCCATGGTCGCATTAATCGGTGCATCGAACTTGAGGTTGAACACGGAAAAGACTGACGGCCATGGCGTTGCCCCGTCGCGGCTCAATGTCCACAAGGTTCGTCCACACGTAATGTAAAGACCGATGATGGTTAGTCCAATGCATGTCTGCATGAGAACCAGGAGGCAGATCGTCCCGTCAGCTGATCCAGTTGCTTGAAAGTAAATCTCGGCAAGCGGGAATTGGCTCGCAAAGATCCTGTCGTAGCTGTGGATAGAATACATAAGAGCGATCAGATATGAGAAGCCGGTGACAAAGCCCGTAATAACCTGAAGGCTCATTGCAAGAGGCACGTTTCTCTGCGGACGGGGTATCTCCTCAGCCAGATGGCTTACAGCTGCAGGGCAACCAACACTGTAAGCGCCGTTCAACATACCGCAAAGGAAAACTATAACGTTTGGGTATCCGAGGTCAGCTTGCCACTCGAGCCATACAAAAGATGAAGTTGCATGGCCGCTTCCACCGCTTCGAAGAGGTACAGCTGCAAGAACCACGATCGTGATGAGCAGGCCGATCAGGAGCCAGTAGATGCCGAATTGATTTAGAAGAGGCATTGCTTTACCAGCAAAGCACACAGAAAAGCAGGCGAGCCATGTGGAGATAACGAACACCACAAAGACGTGAACTTCTTTCACGACATAGTCGGGATGTTTCAGGGCATATATCTGAATGATGCTGTTACTCCATATGGCAGCCATACTTGCAGCTCCGCAGATCCAGGCTAGGTAATTCCACCAGCCGGCGAAGAAGCCAACGACACGGCCATATCGTTTACCTGGGGTTACAGAGGCCCAGTAGTATACACCTGCGCTGGAGGGCATGGCACTGGCGAGCTCGGCGAGGGATGCGGCGACGAAGAAGTAGAAGAAGGATACGACGATGAATTCGTACAGTACGCCTTATCTTTATTATTTGCTTTGAGTCTTTAATGTGGGTGATATGTAACGTACCTGGAGATCCGCCGTTGAAGATCGCGACTTGTATTGAACCGCCGGAAGCAGGCCAGACAACTCCAATGATGATGCCTAGGCCTGTGAGAGACAGGAGACCAAAGCTCGCTGGAACCTCTCGAGTGTGCTCTGCGGCGACAGAGCAGCCATCGTGGTTGTCTGAGGTAGCCGTGCTGTCAGGGTGTTTCTCCCCAGGAGATTTGTTCTCTTCCATTGTAATCAATGTTTAGAAAAATGATGCTTCCAATTGAGAATGACAAGTTGGAAAGCACTTATATACAGGGTGGTCAATTCCAGACGTCTTAGAGAAAGCTTTAGGACTATTCAAGACATGGCCTTATCTTTCGCGTTATTACGACGCCCATCTATCAGTCGGGCAGCAGGGTACAATAGCAGCGATAAACAGCCTCAAGATTGCACACACATATCACGGTTTAGGTCTCGGATGTCTAATTTGCCATGTCTCTAAAGCTAACCTAGCCAGTAATTACTAGTATAGGATTGGCCTTATCTGTTACCGACTTATCGATCCATTCTTTCATGGTGAAAGGAGCCCCGATTCCAAGCCGACGCGGGGAACTTCAATGATGGTCGGCGGTTGATATGACGACCCCCAGGGTAAATCTTAGCCGCCCCGTCTTTCCTCATCAGGTTACTAACGTCGAACCTTCATCAGGTTGCAGCGGAAAAGGGTGGTGGATGTAGAGACCTGACGTAACTGAGAAGCCATAATCATTTTTCTCCTCTCCGGCATTTCTAGACCTTGAGCACTCTCTTCGAAGGGACTTTGCCAGCAAAATAACACCAAACCGATTACTCCCTTGTCAGCAATACTACGCCCTGAAAATGTCTTCCCAAGACTCATCGGCAACGTTTCTTGGGCTCGAGGGTTGCCATGCTTTTGTCACAGGAGCCGCTGGAGGGGTCGGCGGAGCTGTTGTCATGGAATTCCTTGGTAAGTTGTCACTCAGCGACCATCACGTCCATTCACTCTTGCTGACATTTGGGACCAGCCAACGGATGCCGCGTCACGTCTTTCGATAGGAACCAGCTGGACATCGAGTCCCTATCAATCTCGGAGGAGCAGAAGACGAGACTGCACCATATTACTGGCGATTTAAGAACTGAATCATCCATCGCCCAGGCGTTTGAAGAAGCTAGTAGCAAGTTCGGCCCAGTCCAAATCCTCATTGCCAACGCTGGCATCACAGACGAGAGCAGTCACCCGTCAATCTGGGAAATCGACACAGAGAAATGGGATGCAGTCTACGCTGTCAATGTTCGAGGAACCTTTCTCACCATCAAGCACTTCCTCCGCTCCGTAAAGCAAGCGCAAGAGGTATCGGCCAAAGAATTAGACAACGTCGCCATTGTAGTCACCGGCTCTGAAACAGGTGTCTTCGGCCAGGCTGGTCACGCGGAATACGCGTCAGGCAAAGCGGGCCTTCAATATGGTCTTGTCAAAACAGTCAAGAATGAGATCGTCAAGCTCAACTCAAAAGCCCGCATCAATGCTGTTGCACCTGGATGGATCAACACGCCTTTGATTGGGGATAGACTGGATGACCCGAAGGAGAGGTGGGCCGAGGCCGAAGCGACTGTCGCTCTCCGCAAGATTGCTGAGCCCAGCGATGCAGCTCGTTGCATGGCGTTTTTGGCATCTCATAGAGCTGCAGGCCATATCACGGGTCAGTGTATATCTGTCGATGGAGGTCAGGAGGGTCGCTTGTTATGGAGAGAGGCACAAGATGAGGTTCAAGCCAAGACTGCCAGCGAATCTTTGACGCATAGAGTGATCTTACCAAGCGCCATTAACCCTCCCGGGAAGCGCCGAAGATTGAGAATCTGTCTCTCTGTCGACTTTGACGCTGTCTCGGGACTGATAGGAACAGGTCATGTTCCAGAGAACAAGCTTGCCGACTACTCAGCTGCTCACTTTGGTGGCAACGTCGGTGTCGATAGACTATTGAGGTTGTTCAGCAAGCATAAAATATCGCAGAATGTCTCTTGGTTCATTCCAGGCCACTCTATGGAAAGCTACCCCCGACAGACCCAAGCCATCGTTGCGAGCGGTGCTGAGATTGGTCTGCATGGATACAGTCACGAGGGCGCATACTCCTTGTCTGAGCAGCAGGAAAGAGATATTCTGGTGAAGTGCATCGAACTAGCCACTTCCCTCTGCAAGGGTAAGAAGCCTTTGGGTTATCGAGCTCCTCTGTACGATATCAGGGAGTCCACAGTTCGGCTACTGGAAGAACACGGGTTTCTCTACGACGCGAGTCTGAATTCCCATGACAGTCTGCCTTACTTTCTCCCCAAGACTTTCGCGGAGGGCAAGCCGGCAATTCCAGATTACAATCAACCTGCTAGCACATGGATGAAACCAATAACATTTACCGAGCAACCTCAGCCCGGGTCTCGGGAAGCGGAGTCGTCCTTGGTAGAGATTCCAGGTAGTTGGTACACTGAAGACGCTACCCCTCTATGCTTCTTCCCGCACTCGGCAACGACTCAAGGCTACGTGAGTACGGACGTTATTGAGAAGATGTGGCTGGATCGGTTTGAATGGCTATGGGAGAATGAGAGCTTTGTAGATGAAGGACCTGGTGCTGGATATGGGTCTATCTTCCCGCTTATTCTGCACCCCGAGTGTGCTGGTAGGTCTCATGTCATTGGCATGATTGATAAGTTTGTTGGCAAACTCAAGACCAAGGCTGGCAGCGCTGCTGAGGGGGAGATTACTTTTGAGTGCATGACAGATGTAGCAAAGGCTTGGAAGGAAAGGACGGCTAGCTCATAGATCCGGTAATATAGTCTTGGAAATGAACCTGCAATGTTATCTTCTCCATTACTGGACGCGACTCTCTTGCGTCACTTGACTCGCGTTCAATCTGAATTTTACGTGAAGACGCTTGATGAAGTTTTCAAGATACTCTACCAAGCCTCAATGATTGACAACGAAGGCATCTAGTTTCTTGGGGTTCTGGCTATTTGTTTGCATGCATATTTCTGACTATAGTTGTATATCTGGCTATCAAGCATCACCAAAAGGCATTACCGTCCTTATTCCAGAAGACCTTTCCACTCTTCCCGCCATTCAATCTCACAATCTGACCAGTAACTGAAGGAGACCACTTCTCACTCGCCAACACCAGACACATCTTGGCAATGCCCTCAACATCCACCGCCTTCTTCTGAGCGACTGTTGCTTCGGACTCGATCCACCTCAGTGTACCAGTGCTGTCCTCTGCGCACTCTGCACTGAATCTCTTGGTGTCAACAGCTCCAGGGGAAATAGAGTTGACTCTCGCTGATGGGTGAATCCGAGCAGCGTCTGGAGCTAGAGATAGGACGAGACCGAATTGGACTGCAGCTTTGCTTGCTGCATAGTCTGAGTTGCCGACGACTCCGAAATCGCCAGCCTCTGAACCGATAATTATCAGTGAGATGTTATTTACTTTGTTGTCTGATGATATTGATGTTGTTGCATGCGGGCCAAATACGCCGTTTGGTTTCGCGTCACTCTTCTTGACCATCATCTCCACGTGTTGAAGCCATATTTTTGCCGTTATAAACGTTCCTGTTGTGTTCTATACAATAATTTGAGCCCCCTTCTTCGACATAAAATCACTTGAACGTACTATATCGAGAGTTCTGCGAAATTGACTTGTCGGCATTTTCGTAATAGATGAATGATGCTCGATGAAGCTGAGATCAACTGCAGCTGCGCAGACGCACAGTGTAGGGGTCGCATTAAACCGCTCCTCGACGCTATTCCATGCTACAATCATGCCCGTCTCGTCGGTGGTGTCGACCGCAACCCAAAATAAATTCTCGTGTTGCTTGATAAACTTGGACTTATCGATGTCAAAGCCACCGACCAAGCAGCCAGCACTCAGAAAGGCTTCGACTATGACCTGGCCTATTTGCCCGCCTGCGCCAGTCACCACAACTACATCGCCTTGGAGACCTAATCCGAGATCCATTCTGATTGCTGTGTTGGGTCTTTGCCGAGGAAGACGAGCGAAAACGTGAGATTAGCCAATATCTTAAGCGCCCGATGAGCTGATACGACTTCTTTGCCACTGGTACTCTGTAGATTCGTTTGTTCTGGTTCAAGGTATATCCGTCACGCCAAGGAGACAGGGCACCGGGTCGGTCGGTCATGCACGTCTCCTCGCTCGTGTTTGTTATCTCTTCAGCTCACAGTGGGAATCCGGATCGATTAGCTTGGCTCTTCATCGCTCACTTCTGGCCCGCAGACTAGCTCCGTTTTGCCCAATGGAGCAAGACTTGCAATAGGGATCGCGAAGAAGCGGGGTCTGAACCGCTTACGCTAATGGAAATGCGGGACCGCCTGGAATATCTCAAAGGGGTAATTATGGTGACGATCTCGTCTTGCCAACAACAATCTGTATCAGTTGGCTCACCAGATGGCAATATTCTAGACCAGAGGCTCTTCACGACAAACATTGTGGCAGAAGGATACAAGTATCTATTCGGCTATGATAAGCGGCCGTGAGTTTAGCACAATGTTGTTATCGTTTAGGACAGCTATTTGCCGAGGTTTTCGATGATATTAGCTACCCTGCAGCAATCTCCCAACAGCCATTTCTTGACGGCGGTTTTCTATGCTGATCTGATTGTTATACAAGAAAATACCAAAATTTGAAAGGTTATATTATTGCTTGAATGAGTGTTTTACTCCAGTTTTCCATAAAGAATATGTCGCAAATCACGATGTTCCTTTATGCAATAGTTCCAAATGCCTGATCAATAATTCCAAATCTCCCACTATCTTTGTTTTCATAATCTCGATCAGCTGAAGAAAAAGCATTATAGCTCATCCTTACCCGCCTTATCTGATCTTGCTAGATCCTGCAATCCCCTCTTAACCATAGACGTCAAGATCTCGTAAACGACCTGTGCAGCCGCGAATGTCGTCTCTTCACCTGCCCCTTGATAGATGGGCGAGACCTCCACGACATCAGCGCCAACCAGGTTCAGGCCCTCAATACCTCTGAGAATGCTTATAAACTCCCTAGTAGACCAGCCACCTGGCTCAGGAGTGCCTGTTCCTGGCGCAAAGGCCGGGTCGAGGACATCAATGTCCACCGAGAGGTATACCAAATTCTCGGTGCCTAGAATCTTCATTATACCGTCAATGATACCCTGTGTACCAATCTTGTCAATATCATCGGCTGAGAATCGGATCCAGTTCTGCGCAGTGTCGTCCTCGTTGTCTTGGATGCCTGTGAGTCGTGTTCGCAAGCCTGCGTGGACTGAGGGATGGGATGATGAGTTGGAGAGAAGTCCTTCTTGGTTGGCTAGCCAGAACATGGATCCATGGTTGAATGGCGTAGTTCCCCAGTAAGAGGGGTAGGCATGAGGGTTCCAAGTGTCAAGGTGGGCTGTCATGTTGGTTGTCAGTAAGTAGCATATATACCCGGGTGATGTCATATACCATCGAAATGGAGTACTTGGATCTCACGATCACCATACACCTTCTTTAGTGCCCGAAGAGCAGGCAAAGTCAAGCTGTGATCGCCACCGAGCGTAAATAACCTAGGCTTCGAGGAAATGGATGATGCAGTTCTGCGCATTCCCAATTGCTCCAGAGCCTGCGTCATCTGCTTCTGGGCAATGTCATTATCGATAGGTGTTATAGGGATATCTCCGCAATCCACAATTTTAGCCCAGTTTTGATATGGGTTGATATCTGCTCGAGGATTGTAGCCGCGGAGTGAGTGTTGGCGCCCTGAGGCATGTCGAATACTTCGTGGACCAAATCGTGCGCCGGGTCGATACGTCACAGCGGTGTCGAATGGAGCGCCAATAATGGCGATGTCGTAGGGTTCAGTTGGCTCTGTCAGGCATTTGACATGATTCAGGTGAGCGAATGTGCCAATACCGCCGAATGCCCACTATATCTGATTGTGAATTCCTATCTTTCAAGAAGTATGAGAAGTAAGATCTTACGTCGAAACCCCATTTTGCCTCGAGCTCGGCTAACTCTTTAGCTGTCCATTTCTTATCGTCGTGATGATGGTTGCAGCCAACTGTCAACCCAGCGAGGGAAAGAAGTGGGAGCGCTTGGTTGATTCTCATTGTCGTTGACTAATTTCGCTTACTCACACTTCCGATCGTTACCTCAAAATGAGAAGAGAGTTATTTATGGTTATAGACGAGCATTTTCTTTGCCCAACGTCGAAATGCACCCCGACTCGATAAGCATGTGATTTGTGACTGGGCGGCTCGTATAGCGGAGCACAATCGTAACGACCTACTGAAACAGGACATTCCAGGCTAGTCGCCTTCTGTCCTGGATTAGGTGGGTAGTGCATCTATTGCAGAGACGATCTTTGGCATGACAATCACATTGCTTCCTGTGTAACATTTTGTGCCTGTTACAGTTAAACTAAGCGAGTGAGACGTCTGTCAACTGAGGCATTTCGCATCCCCCATGCGAAAAATGATTACTGCTGATAATTGCTCATGTTTGGCATCGGATCTCGTCGATCATCATGCCATAAAGGTCTCCCAGTTATTCTGCATCATCACATCCATCCAATATGCAGGTCGTCCTGAACTCCCAGACCGATTATCTGTCTCGGCCCAGGTAGCCTCAACTATGTCGATGCACCGCTGAATTGGGTTCTTGGGAAGAGAATGCAGAAGGAGCTGCAGCCGACCCCTCAAAAATCCCCGCGCTCGATGAACTTCAGCCGCCACTAGAGCTAACGAGTTCCCCAAACCCGCCATATCCAGGGGAGAAGCCAACACTTCGACCGTAGGAATTGTAAGTGCACTGCAGACTGCGACGATCAGGAATGGATGGAAGTCCTTGGTTCCGGACTCAGCAGGTATTGAGCGCAGGATTTCGACGGCCTTGAGCGTGAACTGTCTTAACCTCTCATCCGCTTCATGCCCAGATACTTGCACGACCTCAGCACCAGCATGTGAGCTCTGGATGTTCATCCTCGATACAAGAGTGTCGGGAAATACATGGTATAGCTGAATAAGGCCAACGAATCGATACACCTCTGCGAGAGCCGTGAGATGCCAGGTCGGTGTTTGTGAGTCACCCGTTTGCACTATAGCGGACTCTGACGGAACTTGCAGGTTCGTGAGAACCATCTCCAGTTCCGCTGCTTCGTCAACCTCGTGATGTGCCTGCATAATACCCTCCCGAGTGAGGAACTGTTTAGACATAGCGCGACGTCGATTCTGTCTCACCAAACGACCGACTCGTGCAAGAGTTGTATGGATCTCGTGAGCGACTCCTGTTACAGGATGGGGTATCTGGACCACGGGGAATATCGATCCAGATTCAGGTTGAGAATCTGTAGATCTGATTAGGGTTAGAGTGCACTCAGTCGTGATTCCCCAGTGAACTTACAAAAGCGGTAGATGCGGCGAGTCGAAAACTTTGTTCTCATCTTCATCGACCACAAAAGCCAGGAACATCTCCCAGCACGCCAAAGTATTCTCGAAAAAGGCTTGGCTATGCCCTGTAGGTGACATGCGACCAGAAGTCTTGAGACTCTGTACATGTTTCTTAAGCCGTGGAAAGTACTCGGAGCCAGTGTCATTGACGTCGAACCAACTAGCTGTTCCACCAATCATGAAAAATGCAATGAGCGCCTGTTCATGAATTTCAGAATCGTCAAGCTCATTAAGAAGACAAATGGCCTTTTGTCGAAAGTACAGACCGGTATTTAGCAACTGGGGATAGACGTTGGACAAAAAGGACGCAGCCATGCTCTGCAGTGTGCAGTACATGAGCTCGGAGGATGTCCATACGCGAGAGACGGTTGATCGGAATGGGTTCATCTCGCTATCGTACAGAGCGAGGATAGCGGCTGTGTCTTTAAAGTAGTACTCGACAAGAATGGTACTGTAATCGTTAAGAGGTCGGTCGACAACTGTCGAAGCATAATGCTGAGGCGCCTCCATGACCTGCGCCGGTTGAGATAAGGCGGTTTGCGGTTGGTTCGTATCAATCGGTAAGGACACTATTGGTGATGCTAAAATCCCCCCCTCTTGGGGCTGGGGATCTTTTGGGCTCAACGCCGCTGTCCCAGCTGTTGCAACGAAATCGTCTGCCATCTGCAGTAGCTCCGGAGTTTGAATAGATGTCATGATTGTACTCGGTATGAGACCAAAGGACATGAGTTCCGGCATTATATCTCCAAACGCTTCATCGATCCAGCCATTGCCGCCAAGGCTTGGAGAAAAGGCTAAGTCTCCATCGACGGCAGAAGTGTCATAAACTGACGGCGAGTCAGATTCCAGGAGAGTAGCTCCTCGCTGGTTTGGCATGTTGGGGTGTCTGGTCGTCGATGGCCGTAGACTCTGTCTTGTATTTGTTGTCCGGTTTCGGACTCTGCTATTCGGACGTGCTTGGTGCTTTTGTGACCATCTCAGACGGATAATGGGCCCAGAACAGCTTATATCGAGGCGAGTACATCTCCCACACGATGGCCAAGTTTCATCGCACTTCAACTGTCATGATGAATCTGTCAGCGCGTTTGTACATGGTCGCCCTGTATCTTCGCTGTCTTTACCCGTTGGGACTTGCATGCGGCGCATCCACTGCGCGAACGACCTCCGCTTGCCATTTGGCCCTACTAATTAAGTAATTGAAATGTTTATTAGTTTGTAGTTAATTTTGTTGTCATTGCTGGATCATCGTGAATGAAATGTCACATGAGTATGTAAGAGCATGGTTGGGACTGGCTTTTTGGGGAAGCACAAGCTAAATAGGTCCGGATTCGGGATGACATTGGCCCCTGACTCAAGCCATTTAGCGTGCTCAGACTTACGCTCCAGTATTCCAGTCGTCCTGACCCGCGCTATAATTCAGTGAAGCCAGTAAGTAGCCTGAAGCCTATCTTGCTATCAAGACAAGATAGTGAGGTGCGAATCTAACCCTATTAAATTAGTCCGTCACTAAATAGCCACTCAAGGGGAAACACTAAAATTTGGGACCTCTATCCTAAGTGGTAAAATCCTTAGGTAGACTTTGGTAAATTAAGTATAGATGTAGAGTAACTTGGATTGAATATCCTTAGTATCTCAATTCTATATCGGCAGTCTTCTTTTATCCTGGGGATACGATTTGTTTAATCGATGAGAATCAGTACATGGTATTTAGGTCCCAACGCGCATGAAGATACGAAAATGAACAGTTTGTTTATTAAATAAGAACCGTGACCAATAGCTTACATACAACTCCATCAGCACTTCCAGCTCATAGCCAGCCTCATGTTTGAGGCTCAGCCCACTAAGTCACTTACAGGGGTTCCTGTCCGGGCCTATCAGCTACATCATCCTCTTGCCCATTCTTGGGGGCCTCAAAAATCAGGTAGTGGCTGTACCACTGAGACATGCAGATTTCCGGGACCCCTCTCCCCCGCCTTTTCATCTCACGTCTCTTGCTTTGCTCTGATTACCTTGCTCTACCTACACCTCCATGAAGCCTACTTCCTCCAACAACGTTTGCAAAAGACCTCTGCCTGCTCATACCATTGAAAATCGCTCCGGCATAACAGGCCTACGCGTTCTCAGTGCTGAATCCACCCCCGCACCATGGCTCATCAGCCTCAGAAGCGACGCTTGACCCTGAGGGGTGATACAGACCATGGAGAGCACAAATCGAAGAAAAGATCTCCCGCTTCCTATGAACGATATACAATCGCCTGGATCTGTGCGCTGCCAAAGGAAATGACAGCAGCTCGAGCTGTGTTGGATGAGGTCCACGAGCCATTGCCCCAGCAGAAAAACGATACCAATTCGTATATACTTGGCAACATAGGAAGCCACAATATCGCTATTGCGTGTTTGCCAACCAATGAGTATGGAACGAACAATGCGGTCAACGTGTTGACTAATCTTATCCGCACCTTTACATCGATTTACCTCAGCCTAATGGTAGGGATTGGCGGCGGGGCCCCGAGTGAGAGCTTTGACATTCGTCTAGGCGATATAGTTGTTGGTACCCGCGTCGTGCAGCACGATCTCGGGAAGATCACGGGGAGTGGGCAAATCCAACATACTGCAGTCCCGAGGACTTTAGCTCATATGATTGGCAAAGCCTTGTCGTGCCTACAAGCAGAGCACCAACAGTATAGTAGCCGGATACCCTTCATATTGGAACAGAAGTTTGGAGAAAATCCAGCCTACGCCCGTCCAACTACAGCAGATCGTCTTTTCTCTTCAGAATATCCGCATAACTCTGGAGCACCAAGCTGCGATGAATGCAGCCCCTCAGCACTAGTACAGAGAAGCCTACGGAGCACAAACAATCCGTACATCTATTATGGTACTATCGCCTCAGGCAATCAAGTTATGAAAAACTCGACTGTTCGTGACAAGGTCGCCCAGGAACTCAACGCCATTTGTTTCGAAATGGAGGCGGCTGGCCTGAACGACATTTGTCCCTGTCTGTCGGTACGGGGCATATGTGATTATTCTGACTCTCACAAAAGCAAGGAATGGCAGGAATATGCTGCTGCCACCGCGGCCGCATTTGCAAGGGAATTCCTCGAACAGCTTCCTCCTACAGAAGAAATCTCTACAAGCACACCGGAGAGTGTTCAACAGCAGCAATACTGGCCTCAGGACGAAAAGTACAACCAGTGTTTGCGCGATCTGCGCGAAACTGACCCTCGGGATGACAAGAGCCGTATCGAAGAAACAAAAGGTGGACTGCTCGAAGATGCGTACCGCTGGATTCTTAAAAACGACAAATTTCAAGAATGGTATAACGCTCCACAGAGCCAGCTTCTCTGGATCAAAGGTGATCCTGGCAAGGGTAAAACAATGTTGCTATGCGGTCTCATCAATGAGCTTGAGAAAGAACACAACACTCTCTTGTCCTACTTCTTTTGTCAAGCCACCGAAGCGCGGTTAAGTAACGCGACAGCCGTACTCCGTGGTCTGATATACCTTCTTCTAGTTCAACGTCCTCCGCTTATCTCTTACATTGAGGAGAAATATGATCATGCGGGCAAGCAGCTCTTTGAGGATGGCAATGCTTGGCAGGCTTTGTCCAAGATCTTCCGGCGTATGCTCGAGGACCCATTACTAGATGGCGTACTCCTGGCTGTTGATGCTCTTGATGAGTGTATCACGGAGCAAGAGAAACTTCTTGACTTGATCGTCAGGTCTAGCAATGTCAAGTGGATCGTCACTAGTCGTAACTGGCTGGAAATCGAACAGGTCCTAGATTATTCCACACAGAAAGTCAGACTACATCTCGAGTTGAATCAAGATTCAGTTTCCAAGGCCGTCGAGGCTTTCATCGAATGGAAGGTGGAGGAGCTGGCTAAAAAGAAGCAATACGACGAAAAGCTCCAAAAAGACGTCAAGAACTATTTAGTTGAGAATGCTGATGGCACGTTCCTATGGGTCGCTCTTGTCTGTCAAGGGCTCTCAGATACCAAGGTGCTTCGAAAACGTCACACCCGCCTCAAGCTGGAGGAATTTCCAAAGGGACTTGACGCCCTTTACGAACGAATGATGGAATATATTTCTTCTCTACAAGATGCAGAGATATGTAGAGAGATACTGGCTCTTGCTTCTGTCGTGTATAGACCAGTTACTTTGACTGAGTTGAAAACTCTTCTTGGGTCACACTACGTGGATGAGGATGGCGACCTTCAAGAAGTCATCCTTTGCTGTGGTTCTTTCCTGACACTCCAGGGAAATGCTATATATTTCCTACATCAGTCTGCCAAAGACTTCTTGGTCAACAAGGCGTTAGACCAGATTTCACCTCTAGGTCTTGCTTATCAGCACGAACAGATTTTCGAGAGGTCACTACAGGCATTATCGGAAACCCTGAGGCGCGACATCTGCCAACTTGGCCGTCCAGGATTTAAAATAGATAATGTCTCGCCGAATGTCCTCGAGCCACTGGATCCCATTCGATACTCTTGTGTTTATTGGGTCGATCATCTACACGACTCTGTTCCCACTAGGCTTACCAACAGTCTGAAAAACGGTGGTGTTATCCACGTATTCATCCAGAAGAAGTATCTATACTGGCTGGAATCTCTTGGTTTGTTGGGCAGCACAGTAGAAGGATTAAAGGCCATATACAAGCTCGAGAATCTAGCCAATGTAAGTTGTTCAAATCATACCTTGGAAGCAATCTAACAACCATACTCAGAGATTCAACGCACCAGACCCAGTGACGAAACTGCTTCTGGATGCGCGCCGTTTTATCCTTACTCACAAGCGGCTGATCGAAATCGCCCCATTGCAAGTCTATGCCTCGGGACTAGTTTTTAGTCCAGAATGTAGCCTCATTCGAGAGCTATTTAAGCATGAAGAGCCGGACTGGATACCTCTAAAGCCCAAGACGGATCAGAACTGGGATAATTGCCTTCAAACCCTTGAGGGTCATGATGGTACAGTAACTACAGTAGCTGTTTCATCAGACAGCCAGCTCATTGCATCGGGCGGAGTCGACGAAACAGTTAAAACATGGGATATAGCAACAGGCGAATGTCGATATACTCTTGAGGGTCACGGTGATACGATCAATTCTATCACCTTCTTACCAGATGGACAAACTCTCGCATCGGCTTCGAAGGATATTAAAATATGGGATACGAGAACAGGAGTATGTCTACAGACGCTAGAGGGCCACAATGACGATGTAAACTCACTGGCTTCCTCTCCAGATGGCCAGTATCTTGCATCGGGATCTTTTGACCACACAATTAAAGTCTGGAGCGCAAAAATGGGAAAATGTATCAGGACTCTTGAGGGCCACTCTGACTGGGTTAATTCAGTGGCTTTCTCGCCAAACAACCAATATCTTGTGTCAGGATCAGATGATAATACGGTTAAGATCTGGGTCATGGAGTCATTTTTATGCCTACAGACACTACAGGCTCGCACTGATACGGGGTTGTCAGTGGCGTTCGCGCCAGACAGTAAGCGCCTTGCGACAGTCTCGCGTGATGGGATCAAAATCTGGGACGTGGTAACAGGCTCTGGTCTTCCGTTATTGGAAATTCCATCGTCTTTAATGCCTGCAATAGCTTTCTCAGCTGATGGTAAACATATCGCTTTGGGTACATTCGAGTCCGTGATAAAACTCTTCGATGCAGAAACTGGCACAATACTGCAGACTCTGAAGGGTTTTGATGGTCGAGTAACCTCTGTGGCCTTCACGGCTGATGGGCGGCATCTTGTATCAGGCTCAGAGGATGGTTCAGTCAGGATCTGGGCTGCATCAATTAGCGGAAGTCCACTAATAGTTGAACACCATGATGATATCGTGAAATCTATAGCCATTTCGGCAGATGGTTTGCGAGTCATATCTGGATCATCAGATGCCACTGTCAAGATCTGGGAGACCGAGACAGGAACATGCCTAAAGACACTTCAAGGCCACCTTGATGGAATACGCTTTGTGACCTTTTCTGCTGATAGCAAGCGCTTAGTATCATGTTCATATGATTGCACGATTAAGGTCTGGGATACTACAGTTGGTACATGCCTATATACACTTGAGGACCTTGGGGTGGTATATTCAGCGGCCTTCTCAGCAGATGACCGATACCTTGTATCAGGTTCAAGCGGAAAGAAAGCCAAGATCTGGGATGCAGCGACGGGTCAATGCTTATATACATTTGAGTATGATGATGAAGTGACTTCAGTAACCCTCTCAGCCGACAGTCAGTGTCTTGCAGCCGGCTCAGACAACGGGATGATCAGAATTTGGAAGATCAGAGAGCATGCCTTCGTAACGCTCGAGGGAAATACCTGGTGGATACATTCAGTAACCTTCTCGGTGGATTCAAAGTATCTCGCATCAGCCTCTTACGATGAAGTTTGGATCTGGGATTTAGAACAGCGCATATGCCGGCAGAGAATCGACGTCGGTAAAAGGCTCTATCGCCTGTCTTTCGATCTATTGACAAACTCTAAGCTCCACACGGACATCGGCGTTCTGGACTTAGAAGTACCAAACCCAGAGCCTAAGGTTAGCGCCGAGTCACTTGAGATAATTTCCTTACCAGCTTCTGATCGATTCAGTCACTATATCAACATTGATGGGGAATGGATTTTGAAAAATGGAGAGAGAGTACTTTGGCTCCCTCCCAATTATCGTCCCAAGTTATCAGCTGTCTTCAAATCAATTGTGGCTGCTGGCTATGACTCAGGTCGCGTGCTAATAATTAAATTCTCTTAAATAAAGATAGTTAACAGTTGTAACAAGTACTTAACTTTATTTTATTATGTTATGTAACTAGAAGACAAGATGAAGATAACGATAGAATAAAAGATCATCACGAAATGGCACAAGCTCCAGATCGAACTCCACTCGACCCTTTTTATCTATCTGTGTTCCATCGTGCGATATTGACAGAGGCTCTTTGGTATCTGGGGCTTCTAGGTAGCTCCCAATAGCACTATCCTCAGGAAGCCAGAGCTTTGGTTCGGGAAGCCATGTCTCTAGAGGTTGATAACAACTTGGCCCGTACAAGACCATGAACTCATCCTCGGTATGGTCTGGTGAAACATCGTCCTTAAAGTCCTCAGAAGTCGCTGTGCGGAACCAACTTCCACACATGCGATGTTTGGCTTTCTTTTCACTGTTGCAAGAGCTCTTATTGAAAGTTGATAGCGGATCCCCCAGTGCTTCTGTTACAGTCGTAACGTTTGAACATGATTCATATTGTTCAGCGCATCTAGCCACAGTATCTTCTCCCGGCTGTAGCGCCTTAGATCCAACGTCATGATCGAGCGTGCTGAAGCTATCAATGCGAGGATTCATAGCTTTTCGTAGGGACAGATGTATGAAAAGAGTGAAAGCCGCCAGCGATACGAGAAGGGAAAACTGACCCCATGCGCGATATCGGAATGACGACAGAATAAGATAAGCTTGCGCTAAATAAAGCCCAAGTAGTATATGCATTATTGCTCGAGGGTAAAATTGTCCTGTCGTATCCAGAGTTTCGGTATCATATATATGAACCAAGGTATACTTGTAAACAAAGTATACAAATCTGAGGCCCGTTAGTGCGAATCCAAGGACGAGTGGTGCAATGCAAGCATAGCTAATGGCTGCAGTAGGTTAGTAATGCCGACTATTTTGGTTTTGAGATACTTGCCAATAACCCCAACAGTTGTCATTACAGGATAAACACTGCCCCAATGAACTACATTGAGTTCATAAAGCCTCTCGTAAGTCGTTCTGGGTGTCCCAGGGCGTCTACTTCGAGTCATGTTGAGGAACAGTTGCCATAGTTGAATGAGGTCAGTGGCACCAGCCGAGAGACACCGAACCAAGATATATGACATGTACAGTATAGAAGCCTCGGGCATCTGTTGCTTCAAGGAGGTGATGTTTCTGAAAAACATAATGGGCGAAGGTCGGAGCATTGGACCTAGAAAGATTTGTAGTGTTTGGAAGATGAAGTATCTTTTGTGAACGAAGTGTTCGATAGCGGTTAGAGTAGGGACCCCTGCAAACTTGGCACATACTCTCATGAGAAACGGGATGAATTCGAGTAAGATCCACATCAGCAGGGCTCGTCCCAAGCCAGATAAGGCGTTGACCGCTAGCTCAGGAAGCTCTGAGACACCAAACATTTTACCTACCATTTGGGCGGATGTGAACATATCCACCATGGCAATTGGCATGATCCACAGGATAACACCTCCGCCGATCAAAATCCCTACTAAGAATTCTCGTAGAAGACGCTCCCACCATTTCATTCTTAAGCAGCTCCAGACGATCTCACCAGGTTTAACTCCCATGACCTGTCGGCACATTTGAAGTGGTTGATGCTGGGGAATCGATTGGAATGCGGCCTGAGCATTGGCAAAAGAGTCAAATTCGATGAAGGCTGTATTTATGTGTTTTCCTTGGTCCGCTTGGTATTCCTGGCGTAATTTGTCAATTTGTTGGTTGAGGACGTGCAAATCGGACCGAGCAGAATTGATTTTTCTAACTGCAGCCAAATTGGAGGTGGAACGTTCGTTGCTCGAGCTTTTCGATGCGTCAGACTGACTAATAGCATCTTTTGTTGTAGGGGCTGTCATCTGGGCAGATTTACCCTTCTCCACGTCAGACTCCTTAGATCTTGTTCGTTTCACCCGGTTGAAATTATGGAGAATGGACTGTATTCGAGATGGCCTTCCACGGTTTCCTTGATTGATGAGGGCAATTTCTTCGTCTTGTAATTGCTGCGCTCGTTTCTCCCTTTTCTTGACTAGCTTTCTCAATCGCCGTGATGCTCGTGGTATCCAACATTGAACGAATGAATGGCCAAAGAGCTTTTGGAATACTTTTTCATCCAGATAGTGTTCAGGAAAGGAGGTTATAAGGATAGTTCTGGATGTCTTTCGCTCGTAGTATCCTGATTGCGAGAGGTAGGAATGTCGTAAGTTGATGTAATAAAGGTTTTCCCGCCACAGGATATATAAGACAAAGGCTGGTATCCAGTCAGTTCTGTCAGACTCGATATGATCAGGAACTTGCCAGTGAACACCCAGGATATGACGACATGAGCATAGAGATGATCGGGGTTCTCCAAATTCAGTATGGTTAAGGAATTGAGAAGTGGCCAGTTTGAACCCGTCGCGTGTATTGGAAGGATAACTGGCCAAGTGAGGACGATACCAACGAAGCAGATAAGACTTAGAACTTTTAGATATCGCAGAAACAGAAACCCATCAAAAGAGCATTGAGCAATAATGTCGGAATCTGAGGCACGAAAAGAAGAGATCCAGCCACTTGGTAGTCCAGATATAGATGACCTATTACAGTAAGCATAACTACCTCGGGGTTTTCATGGCTTTCCTCACCTGTATAATGGGTTGATGCTCTTGGGGGAGTAAATTCTCGGTATGCGTCGACGAAGAATAAAAAATAGAACTAGACACAATATCGTGTAGATAATTGTAGGTCCAGCAGCTATAAGGAGAGGACCAACAGGGCTCCTTAACAATGCGGGTAGGGACGAGTCAGCTCTCAACGTGCCTCCTCGAGCTCCGTCTCCGACTCCCTCTCTGCCTTGTCCTACCCGAGCATCGCTGCCCTCGACTTCAAGCTATAATATGATCAGTACTGAATTTGAAGCATGTACCATTCGAGACAACATACCTCAAACCCTTTATCAGCCATGCCGGAAGTTCTGTCTTGAACAACAACAACTAAAATAGTTTGATGAAGAATATGGCGAAAAGAACTATGCTATAAAGAGAGAGCTTCCATGCCTTTTCTGTGCTGGTGTTTTTAGCTCTGATTACAACTGCCAAGCCACTGTCAGATTTCATCCTGGTGTTCCTAGGTGGTCAGATTACTGCAAGGAGATTTTACCCCCGCATAGCTGAAAGCTGCATCGGCTGTCAGCACAGCCGCAGATCGACGAGCCAGTAGAAGCTTGAAAGTGCCTT
The DNA here is from genome assembly GCA_013396095.1 of Fusarium sp. NRRL 52700. NCBI lineage: Eukaryota > Fungi > Ascomycota > Sordariomycetes > Hypocreales > Nectriaceae > Fusarium > Fusarium sp. NRRL 52700. Next base: position 150,524 of record JAAQRM010000150.1, on the reverse strand, counting down.
AATGATGCAATCGAAGCAAGGATCTCGGATGTACTTCGGTAGCACATCGTGTTCAGTGAAACAATGTCGCAGATGCCTGGGTAACTGTAACAGGGCGTTCGCTGCCCGAAGACAAGATTATCAGTAAGCTTGAGTAGTATTTGCCGATCGGGCGAAAGACAGTGGGACGCTCCATTCCAATGCGTCATTTTGGAAGTTCTGGTCAAGGGAGCGACCGGAGTAAGGAGGTGGCTATAATGTTCCACAAGGCTATGCATTCAAAGAGGACTCCTCACTTTATTCGTCCTCTGTCATTCAAGCGCCATGAATCTCGGCGCAGGGAATAATAGGGTCTGTTCTTAGATTATTTACCAATGTAATTACTTGGCATTCCTGATTGTTCTTTTACCCTCGAATCCTTATCCCAAGGAACACAGGGCTTTATGCAACTAATGGCAATCATAACAGTTCAGTTAGACCTTATATGCAAGGCACTCAATAGCTTGAGGCTGTACGAAGATGGGCAATAATTGTTTTTCCGGATTCCGCCAACCACCATCGTGAATTCTCCACAGATTCAATCTTAGGCATCAGCCTACCTTTTCTAAAGACAAACGTCTTTCCCAGAGGCTGCTACCATGACTACACAAACTTCCGAGGCGATTGATGCGACAGCCTCATCTTCCATGTGGGGCGACTTCGTAGACTCAGATGGTGAGTGTGACGTCGAAGATGCATGCGAACCCGTCGACCGATATGAAGAAGGACTTTACCTTCCCATCTGCATTGGTGAGGTTATCGCAGATAGATATCGAATTGAGCACAAGCTAGGTCATGGCGGATTCTCAACTGTCTGGATGGCCCACGACATGGATAAGGGAAAAGATGTCGCCCTCAAAATCATGACAGCGAACTTCGGGGGTGAGCGAGAATTTCTTATGCAGAATGAGATCATCGGTTGTGTGTCAGACACTTCACGTCTATTGATATACCAGGACGCGTTCTTGTTACCTGGCGCCGGTAGAAACCCCCACAGAGTCCTTGTTTTCCCTCTCAAGGGCCCCAATCTGAGAGATTACGCCCGGGAGACTTCTACGATTGTACGCAGGTCAGCTGCCAAGCAGCTGCTCCAAGCACTCAAAGCACTGCACGATGGTGGAATGGTACATCGAGGTTGGTCCTATCTTCTCAACGCTAATCTCCGCGCAAACTGACCGTTCTTGATAGATCTCAACAGCGCCAATGTCATGTTTGGTCTTTCCTCGTTTGAGCCTGGTGCCGATATATCTGCCAAGTATCAGATTCTTGGTCGCCCTCAGAAAATGGAATTTCCCACGGACCAAGAGATGTGGAAGAAGGGGGAATTGGTGGCACCAATATCTCCGAAGGACAGCTTTGTTGTTCAGGATACGATAACTCTCGCCGACTTTGGTCTGACTATTCGATCTGGCACCGAGGTAGACTTCAAGCTTCAGGTACCTGCCGGATACTGCGCGCCTGAGCGTATGCACGGAAGAAATCCGACTTTTGCTTCTGATATGTGGAGCTACATGTGTATCTTTGCTGAGCTCTACCTGAAGTGGCCTCTTTTTGGTACTTGGGGTTTCGGTCGCGGGTTTCGCTCCATAGGTAAACTGCTCGTCAGTGCGTTGGGCCCTCTACCGCTGTCGTGGAAAGGTTCGTATGACGACGGTGGAGAACCAGACGAGAGCTGGTATGATCAAAGCAAAATTCCGGAGCCTAGAATGTCTTTAGAGTCGCGAGTAACTCAATCTTGGGATACCGTTGAGCCCATTGAGCAACAGCTAGTACTCTCTATATTGCGACGGGGCTTTTCTTATTTTCCTGAGGAAAGGCCGAGTGCTGGAGAACTTCTGGAGGATGCATCATTCAAGGCGCTCATGGACAGGTACGGGCTTTAAAGATTACAAAACGTCATCGAGGATTCATCTTGTAGCTTACCTCAAAGCTTGCCCCTAACGAATTGACGGAATTTGAGATCAACTCGCGCCTTGGCTCCTATGGCAGCGGGTTTTACGAACTGCCGGAAACGGCGTCGGGAGGACCCGTACAAGCTTATCTAAAAATAGCGACACGCAAAAATTAGGTCGGAGGACGGAGAATTTACCAACGGCTCGAAGCTTGGCTATAGCCAAGAAAACCGAAGCGTTTGGGACATAAAATCAGTATGCATTCGGATTGATAGAAATGACCGCCCGTGCCTACAGACAATGAAAAACATGCCAGACCATGGCTGAGCATATGTTTTGATGGGGAAGTGTACAAGTTTTGAACTGCTAGTAGTGACATAGCATCACCCGTGATACGCCGCCATTTAAATGTACCATTCTAACTGGCTCTCACAGTCTTTGGCCCACCAACCTTCTGCAATTTACCCTATGCCAAGACTTCGCATAAGAATTACATTCAACATGCTTCACAGTCACAATCAGGCTATATGGCTAATTATTACTTTGACTTCAGAAGCGAGCTCGATACGAGCATGGCGATTTGTGGTCCCAATCTGGCATGTTCTCTGTTCGTTGTCACAGTGAGATCCCAAATTCTTCATAGCTTCATTATAACATTTGGCATGGATAAAACCTTGTACTCGCAGAGAGAACCGGAACAAACGTACCGAGGAGACAGGCATTTAAACGAATGGAACCATATCGTCCATGTTCCATTGATATAGAGTTGGCGGCATTATCACTGATGCATAAATGAGAAGACATCGTTAACGTTCCAGACAATGTTTTGGCGGATGAAATGGTGACATTTCATCGTAGAGCACCTGAGATCTAGTAGCTATATCTATAAAACACCACTCCACGTTACACTGTTCCTCGTCTAGCTTTCGCCTACAAACTCTCCTCTTCGGTTGAAAGCAACGACTCAAGGTCCTCAAGTTCTAGAACCTCGATTTAACCAATCCCAGGGCAACAACCAACTGCCTATCACTGCTGAATAAAACATTCAACAATATGAAGCAGCTTTGACTTTGGCATTGCGTGACCAAAAAGCAAATAACCTAAATGCTTATCAAAACAGACCGCAAGTCGGTGCCGTTAATGTCCGTGAAGCCGATGGCCTGAATGCCCTGTTAGTTCCATGCATAAGTGAAAACCTTCTTGTCTCCCCCTCCCATCAACACGGCTCACCCATCCTTGCAAAATGTAACACCTGAATTGCTTCTGCCGGGTGGTATTCGATCTAAGTGGTCGGCTTGCATTGCGGTTACCAGGATGCTCCATTTATCGCAATCCGTAATCCGGATCATCCCAGACACGTGAGATGCATGTCGCTTAGGCTGTACGAGATCGATTGGTTCTGAAGCGAAGGAGCGTGCTAACTTATTTAATGCTTTCGACCGGGGACGTTGTTTTCTCTTAGTCAAGTTTAACATGTGCTGAATCCACAGCGCTGAAGGTTTAATTTGCTGGACGGGCCTTTTATATACAGCTTCTAGAAGTGAACTAGACGGATCCATAGATTAGCAATGGAATCATAAGCTTGGACGGAATGTCATTCCAGTGGGATAGACTTTGCACTGACAGGTCTGCTATTCCCTGTCAGGCAGCCGAGGCGGCTGTGGAAAAATTGCAAGGGTGCGAAATCTACAGGGCTGTTAATAATAAAGTTTAAGCAGTGTAAACTCCGAATGCAGGAGGTAACATATTAATTCGAGCCCAATATGTTTCTCTGGGGAAACTCGTCTCGGTTAAACACGCGAAACATAACCGACACTCGTAATAAAGCATATATACAACGCACTACAGATATCCCCAGTCAGCATTCGCATTCAGCAAGTGACGAGAGAAGAGAAAAGGTGTTGTAATGCCCCCTGTAGCTGACATGGTACGATGAATGGAGGATGCCGAAATGCGGCTGACCTCCCTGTTACGCGGTCACGAAAGGGGCAAGGGATCGGCAGTTGAGGTCGAGACTTTTGAAGAGCCCTTGATTGGTTTCCGGACCCCAGATCGACAGCGGTTGTTGATCCCGACGCCCCCCCAGCGAAAGATTTTCCCCTGTGATTCTACCCAAAGTCCGAAAAATCATGAGATGGCGCAGGGATCTACCCTGAAATGAGAGAAAGTTTCAACGGCTTGAACAAAGTAAATCTCCGGCTCTGACACGCTGAAGGAACTTTGACGCAGGGGTTATATCAAAGGATGAGATCCTGCCAACCAACACTGTTGCGTGTTCTGAAGTTGACCTGTAAGTTTAAAGTGGCATGAACAAAGAGGACTCGGTGGTTTCTTATCGAGTGCAATATGCCCGCTTGAGATAAGTTGTCTCCCGAAACACATGTCTTATATGCAGGGCAGGGGAAAAACAAGGGAGCGCATTGTGCCAGTCGCATCATTGCGTTAATTAGATATCAGCGAGAAGCTTTATCACCCTAATCCACCCCATTCCTCAAGTTTGTGGCTTTGCTTTCATGTGCTTGATCTGTAATTCATCAATTTCTCACAAGTCGTCGAGATGCTTTTACCACGTGAGCATGAGACGCCGTTCAACAAGGCGCCTGTCATTCGGGCGCTGTCGATGATTCTCATGATTGTCACTATGTTTTCGGTGTTTATTCGTGTTCTTACCCGGATTGCCACGATGAGAAGATTAAGATGGTCGAGTTTGTTCAAGTCGGATGATATTCTGATCTTTGTGTCGATGGTGAGGAATTAAGCCTGATGGCTGATGGTCTTTACTGATATTTTAGATCTTCGTGATAGCTCAATCGGCGGTCGTTTATTCACAGGGCGCGAATGGGATGGGAAAACTCAATGTGCCGTCTGGACAGACAGCGTTGATTCTGAAGGTGAGTTCGACTGTAAAAGGCTGTGACTGGTCTGACGGTATCAGGACCAACTCGTATCCGACATTCTGTTTTATCTAGCATTGGCATTTTCGAAGATCTCAGCGACGACGACCGTTGAGAACATGTCACCACTATCTCACAAGCGAATACTGCCGATCCAAATCATCATTGTAGGCTGGGCCGTTTCTGCGATATTCGTACGGGCATTCGCTTGTTCATTACCGTCATCTTGGGACTACATCAACGGTTCATGCGTCGATCTGGTGGCATTCTGGGCATACGTCGATGCTCTCAACATCATAACCGATCTTCTCATCACAGGTGTCACCGTCGAGATCCTCGTACACCTACAGATGCCAATTGGTACAAAAGTAATGGTGGTTGGTGTTTTCGGCTCGCGCATTCTGTAAGTTATCTACGCCACGCATCCACACAAACTAACACAATCTCAGGATGATCCCTCCCGCCGTGTCTCACATCTACTTCTTCAAGCAAGCCCTCGAATCATCCACCCCAATCTTCACAATGTGGAAGCCCACCATCATCGTACAAGTGACCCAGTGCATCGGTATCACCACCACCTGCATCCCCTTTTGGTGGCGCTTCCTCAAGAGTCTGGAATCAGGGCAGATGGGCGCAGGCGACATCTTCGGCGCCCTCAGCAAAAGCAACAATAGCAAAAGCGGCGGGACGACTAGAGGAATGGGGAACAACAAGTCTAGGTCTAACCACACGCTGACGTCGGGGTCGCAGGCTTTCGAGCTGACGAGCAGGCAGGGGGATGTGAAAAAGTTTGCGCACATTGTCACGGATCATGGCAAGGGACGAGGCTCGTGGGATGCGGCGCGGCAGAATAGCCAGGAGGCCCTTGTTGATCCTGCTGCTGGGGTCGTTCAGTGAAACCACCACTCGGATCTTCATTGCAGTGGGTACCGGTATATTTCTCGTTAGCAATGATAATGGAACGGCTGCCGTTGAGCGCGGGCCGAACCCTTGTAAATAAAGTGGGAAGGTTTAAATGGTGTGGCGCAATACAACAAGGGTCAAAGACCTCAGTCCACTCTCTCGTTCGTAAAGTAGTTTCATCCTACGTGATCTGCATGTCTCATGCAAGTTGTGAATACCTCCCCTACTCGGCTGTAGCGCCAACAGGTGGTTCTCCTCGCGTTCCACCTGTACCGTTACCACGAGCGATATACTTCCAGGGGTTGGATTGGGATATGCAAGTTCGCCGAACTGTTTGTCATATCTGACAGGCATGGGAGGGTTGTATTCAACTTTTTGGCTGCAGAGGACGTTTCTTCTTAACCTGTCCCCCAACTCCTCCCTTATCTTGAGTTGAGGGTCATTTATTTGCAGCGCAGTCTGCATACTTTCTTTTTTATCCATTCTGACCCATTTTGACGACGATCAACATGGCTACTCAGTTCGAACTCAACGATATGCCTGCGACCAAACATCCCCGATCAACGGTCGAAGATGCCTCAATGTCTAGTGATCAGGATCACATGGACAATGCGCAATTGGCAAAGCTGGGAAAGAAATCAGTCCTCAAGGTGCGCAACACCAACGGCCCTTCGTGAAAGCCTAATTGACATAATGTAGCGAAACTTTGGAGGCTGGACAATTCTAGGCTTCAGCTGCGCCGTCCTCGTCACCTGGGAGGGAACCCTCATGAACTTCGCCCCCGGTCTCAGCAACGGAGGCAGCGCGGGTCTCATCTATGGCTACATCTTCGTCTGGATAGGCGTTCTGAGCTCCTTTGCGTGTCTCTGCGAACTCGTCTCGATCGCCCCGATGGCTGCTGGCCAGTACCACTGGGTCGCTATGCTTGCGCCGCCACGATACGCGAAATATCTTAGCTATATAACGGGATGGATGAACTTGGCTGGGTGGCAGGGAACGTCTGCTGCTGCGAGCTTTCTGACTGCTACGATGGTTCAGGGCCTTGTTATCTTTACGAAGCCGTCTTATGTCGCGAAGACGTGGCATGGTAGTTTGATGATTTGGGCTTGTGTCCTGGTGGCTATCATTATTAACACTGTTGTCAGCGCTTTGCTTCCGATTTTGGAGGGCATGATCTTGATTCTGCATCTCATCGGCTTCTTTGCTATTCTCATTACACTTCTTGTCTTTCGCGACAATGATAATGGCACTGAAGTGTTTACCGAATGGCGCAACTCGGGCAATTGGCCCACTCAAGGTCTTTCATGGTTTGTTGGACTGTTGGGTTGTGTCTTCTCATTCACTGGTAAGTCTCGACCTCAACATCCATTGCTCACTCAGCTAACACGCATCAGGTGTAGACTGCTCCTTTCACGTAAGGGCCACTACTGTCAATCAACGTCTATCTTACTAACCATGTCACAGATGTGCGAAGAAGTACGAAACCCCTCTCTCATCGTCCCCCGCTCCATCATGGGCAGTATCACCATCAACGGCCTTCTCGGCTTCGGTATGGTCATCGCCATGCTGTACTCCGCAACCGACATTGATGCTGCTATCGACACACCAACTGGCTACCCTTTCATGGAGATCTTTTACCAAGCCACCGGATCAAAGGGCGGAACCGCTGGAATGGTGTCACTAATTATCGTCATGACCCTCTCTGCTACCGTTGGTGTCATTGCTTCGACATCCCGTATGCTGTGGGCGTTTGCTCGCGACAATGCTCTGCCTTTCTCGCCTATCCTCTCACGAGTACGCTTCATTGTCTCAACTGTAAGAACGCACTAACAAATCACAGGTCGAGAGCCGCACCAACATGCCTGTTTGGTCCATCACCACCACCTGTTTCATCTCCTGCATCATCGGTCTCATCAACCTCGGCTCCTCAGTCGTATACAACGCCATCGTCTCAGTCGCCGTCTCCGGCCTCTACGCATCATACTTTATGCCCGCCATCCTCCTTCTCTACCGCCGCTGCGACAAAAACTACCAGATCCGAAACATTCACGGCGACGGACAAATTCTCGAATGGGGTCCTTGGCACCTCAAGGGAATGTTTGGCATCATTAACAACACCTTTGCTTGCATGTTCATCACCATCGTCTGGTTCTTTAGCCTGTGGCCTCCTCAAACCCCTGTCGATGCTAAGAGCATGAACTACGCTTCTCTGATGACTGGCGGAATTGGTGTTTTGGCTACTATTTACTATTTCCTTCGTGCCAACAAGATCTACGTGGGACCCAAGAAGGAGATTTAAATAGACCTAATGCGCATGGAGCCTAACAACTGCTCCGATTCTATTGTTGTCTAATAGCCCTGTAGCAAAAGTTTGTCTAGACTGAGATTCATAACATACATTATTTCCAGGGCATGATTGTCAGTTCGGGCCACAGCTTCATCCAGCGCTGAATTTTCTTGTTGTATGTCTCTTCCGTCATGATCAATTGATTCGGGCGCACTGTGAGCGTGAACATGTCCGAGAATCCCCATGGCGCAAAGATATCCCATTCTCCATCCTCTCTCAATCGAACACCAATAAGCGCAGTGTTGGTCCCCCAAGTAGTCATAGATGCCTCGCTAGAGCGATGTTGAGGACACGGCTTGCCAAACTTCTTTTCGTACCAGAGATGCACGCGTGCTTGATTGCGGATCTCAACTTCAGTAGGAATATCGGCAAAGATCTTTTTCCCAGCCTGGATCACAGCATCTTCAGCCTCCCACGATAGATCTGAGTCGTCGAAGTAGATCAAGTCGTAGTCGTCAATGCCAAGTTCGGGATCGCGGTCAGTGACGACGTTCCAAACGGTTTGCGTGAGTGCGCCGGCGGCGAGGTACCAGTTGGGGAGCTTCATTTCAGCCGCACGCGATAGAACAGTCATGAGTGTTTTGTTGCGTTCTATCGCCTGACGAAAGCGAGCGACTTGCTCATTCACTGGAAGGAGAGCGGCGTCCATTTTGTTTGTAGAGTTGGAGTTCGATGGGTTGAGAAGGATAAAAAGTTCACGCTTCACTACGGCTCAACGTAAGAAAATTGCACGTGACATGCATCATCCTGCATCACGTTTAGGCAGCAGACTGAGATTGTGATGAATGGCTCAGAAAAGAATAAGGACCTCGAATCATAATATCTATATCTACTGCAATCTATTGAAAACTCCCAGGCTAAGGAAGGCCGACTAGCAAGTCTCGAAGCTTTGGAAACTTGGGTGATCCCATGCCCGAGACCGGATCCCATCCCTTGGCCGCCTGGAAGCCTGCCGTGCCGCAACCAGGATTATTGCCTTGGGTGATCTATCAACATTAGTAAAATTCTCAATGTTCACTGAATCATGTACTTACATCAGTAAATACTTCAGGATGCTGATATAGAATCTGGTTCAAGAACCCAATCGGCTTTTTACCCGCAAGTAACCGCTCATCATTGATTCTGTTGATCATCGCACCAAACATCGGTGCGGCAGCGCTGGTACCTCCACTGATGGTAGTGTTTCCATTTCTCACGACAGTGACATTTGCTCCCAAAAGCGCGACGTCAGGAATCGCGCGTCCAGAGATGTTGTATGTGCCCTTGGGGTAGTGAGGGTTGTTAGCGGCGAGATAACTAGCAACAGCCTTGCGCTGGTAGGCTGGCTGTGCATTCATGTTGCTGAAACCGCCTAGGAAATGTCAGTAAAGAAATTATCACTGTTTTATGGGGATTATTACCTCCAGAGTAAAAGTTGTGTTTGGGATCATAAACACCAACTTCATCGGTCCTGCTACCAGTAAAGTTGACTTGTGTAGCTCCAACTGCTGTGACATAGGGACAGGATCCAGGAAAGAGACTGTTGAAAGCCTCCTTCTTTGCATCGTAAGGGTTCACAGTGCACTGTGTATCACCTTGGACGCCCCGATCTCCAGAAGCAACAAGAACGCTAACACCACTGAGAGCCAACTTCATCCACTCATGGCACTGGCGCTGGATATAATGCCGAGGGAGAGTTTGCTCATCAATCGCGAAAGAGATTGAAACCACGTTTGAGACCTGATACTTGCCGCACATAGCAGGGCCCGGGTAACCACCGCCAAATATAGGGAACGTAGGATCAAGATCAGGATCATCGCCTCCATCATACGTACAGTAGCTTGCATCCACAGCATCGAGGAAGTCATCTGCAAGGCCTCCCTTGTTGTTATAGTCTACCTGGAACATGGTGACGGTCTGAGGGTATACGATTGGGTATGACATCTCGATGTCGAGTAACTCTTCGTTTTGGAGTGGAACACCTTCTGCCACGGCGCCGTTGATGCTGTTGACTATGGGCTTTGTTCTCTTGGGGATGAAGGGAGCGAACTTTGCCCAGAATTTGTAGAGATCAGAGGGCTGATAAGGATCGCCATATCCAAAGATACCCATTGAGTTGTTCTTTGCTGCCTTGGTGCCAAGAGGAATACCATAGAGTTCTAATTCAATTAGTTAGTAGGAAGCGGTGACTTGTTGCGTTCTACTTACTTCGGATACAAGCTGGAGTCCAGCTTTCACTGCAGTTACGCAGATCATCTGCCACAGGAAGCATGTATGGTGGTGGCAGGGTATTTAGAACCGGCTTGACGGTGCGACTACGCTTTGTCTTGCCGGTCTTCTGCGATGGAGCCAAAGCAATAAACTCAACATTGTCCTGAATTGCAGACGGAACTACGTGGTCGGTAGGTTCCAGGCGAAGTTCACCAGTCGCATCGTTGTACATAACATGAACGCCAGCTCCAAGCATCTTGCCAAGTTGCTTGACTGGAGCAGAGAACTCCAGAACAGCAGCTGCTTTCTTGAGATGCACAGATGACAAGTCAATACCTGCATCTTCAAGCCATTGCAAGACTTTCTTTTGTGAGCTGTCGCTGGGTTTAAAGAAGTCTTGCTAGAGTATTGTGAGAACGGGAGCAACTCTAAGAAGATTGAAGAACGTACGACTTCCCTAAGCTCAAGATAGTGTCCAAACTTCTCTGACGTAGGATCCGAAATATCCATCAACAAAGCTTCAGCTTCCGCAAGCTTAGGCTGATGGAACGCGACAGCAGCGCGGACCACTTCATCCCCAGAAACAGCATTCCACTGCGATCGAGGAAGCGCACTGACGATCTGTGCGCTCAGAAGCGCGACGAGTGTCGCGTAACAATGCATTGCTTAATGATCTTATAGCAACACTTTGTCGCCAAGAGATCTATAAGTTGAAGATATGTCTTGGCAAGTTAGAAACCACGAAAGCGAGAGGGGAAACATTTTGTAGTTGAGTGAAATCGGCTAGAACGGTCGGGCCTTCCTGGTTTCAAAACCTCGTATTTGAGCTGGAACTAATTTTAGATAGCTCTCGTGGTCGTAAGAAGCATAGCGTTGATGATAACAGACTAGTTAGCCTATAGTATCCGCAAATGGAAAGATCAGTTCACTTTTCTCTGCTATCTTCGTATTTCTACACGATTCTCACTTAAGTCGAGGTCAATGCGCTAGGCCAGTACAACCCTAACTTATTGTATTGTTATATAAAAGTTCTATTTGTCTAATAAGACGAAGGCTCGGGTGTCGGCAATGTCTTCTCAAGCTTAGTTATCATCATCTTGGAAAAGACTCCTCTCAAGTCTGGGGTTTGGAAAATCGACTGAATTACTAAACCCCCTGTCGAATAAGATAAGGGCTGATTATGATCATTCTGTGGGCATGAACAAAACTTCAAATGGATCTTGTCACAGGCGCAGATTGAACCTGACGGGCCATCACTGCAGTGCGGCACCAGGTTCTCCTCACGTAGGTCTCTGCGCTTCGCATGTCGATCTGTAGAATGCTTCAATTTACGCTCGGTACTTTCTGTGCCGAGATTTCCAGAATGCTTCTCTGGTGCCCCCAACTGACAGCGGGGAAGCTGGTCTTTCGTTTAGCCTAATATGCGGATATAGTATATTCATTGTAAATGCTATGTCAATAATCCATTTGCCGCCCGTCGTTCAAAGAACTGATCTCCAATTATCTGTTTCAGTCCAATTAAGGCCGGGTAAAGGTTCGGCCAGAAGCCAACTGTTCAGCAATCTTCTTGGCCAAGATTTGGTGAAACGCTTGTGTTGGATGGGCGCCGTCGACATACATATACTCCGACGCATTGTATTCACAGTTATCAGACTTGTAATCCGGCGTGACCGTGCCACTATTTTTATCAGCCCAAATCACGTAAGAATACTGCGTGGCCATCTTACCTCTTGTAGTCTGCACAGAATCCCGTACTCTTATACACCGCGGTCTCTGGGAATTGAGACGGATCCTCGGTAACAGCAGTAATCAATGGGACAATGTCAAACAAAAAAAAGGTACTATGAGACAATTTGCGGTCCAGCTGCTTTAAGAGTTTGTGGAGCTGCTCGTTCCAATTTTCAGATGCTGCTTTGAGAGTTGGTGCAATGGGCTTTGGGACGTTGTTCGGGAATAGGGACTGAGGCGGGGTCGATATGAATAGGAACTGGCGAGCACCGTGACCGTGTAGCTCAGTTGTGAGGTTCTTCAGACGCTCCATGATCTTGATGACCGTCTCATCCTGGTCAGCGTCATTGATGGTGCGGTATATATCGTTGATGCCGATGAATACTGTATACAGCGTATGCTTTGATGGAAAGAATTTTGGCCCGAGTAGTTGTAAATATTCGTCAAATCTGTTGACTTGAGTGACCACGTCGCTAGGTCCAGTCTTGACAATGTTAACATCAGTGACAGCACCACCAACTGCCATATTATATAGCAATACGGATGACTGATTATACTGTGTAGTCAAGTACATTGGCCACATTTTTCCGTTGGAACTTGTCTTCCCGGTATTTCCGAATGGATTGGTGATGGAAGGCTGAACTCCAGAAGTATTGAACCGAGTGTCTGTCCATGAATCACCGCTAATTGTATAGTCAGACTTGCAACAACTACAAGGTAGGATTGCGAGCAAACTTACAAGGAAACTATCTTGCTAATCTTAGAGAAGCCAAACTTATGAGAATGTTGATCCAGTGAAGGCGCTGCCGCAATAGTATGCAACGTGCCCGCAAGGGAGACCAGACCGAGAGGCTTCATTTTGAAGGTAATATTGACGACAATAAGACAAGATACAGTACCTAGATGGCTGGATAGTTTAGAATTAATCCGGGGTATTACTAGACTTAAAATAGGAAGCCGTTTCTTGAATCTCGGTGGTCGATCCCCCGAAGACCAGATTGGCATATTTCCAGAATGCGGAACATTTTGGGGGTAAATTGTGCTAACCCTATATACCGGCCGGGGGCATAATTAGAGTAAACACTAATCAGTTAGGTATTATGCATGTGGTTTGTTTATAATGAGGTTTTTACAGTGAGCCTTAGTGTCCGAAAGTTTACATTCGCCCTACAACGATACACAATGGACGGGACCGGGACCGACAGTTCAAGGCGTCTCCCGTCCACCAAATGAAGTGCCATGAGTCCCTGACTAGAGGCCAAACGTTAGTGGGGAGCGTAGTTGGAGTTGTGGAGTGTAGCGGGGGGCATTGCCGGGCCAAAGGAATCAGCAGTGAAGACAGCGATCTCAACTCGATCCGAGGCTCGACTTAGCCTCATAATATCCAGTCCTCAAGATAAAAGGAGATTAGATAATGTCCATCTTGGACGTCCACAAAAACCAATGGTGACACGATCAACAATGTCTCTGATAACTCACTCCGATAGGCTCCAACGATAACGGTTATCAGCCCCGCCAACGCTGATAAGCCGTCACGAGACACTCTTGCGGGGTAATTGTCGGTCTGCCCCGAACGGAGGCGACCGCTCTTTGCTCCTATATCGGGAAGGTTTCCGCCTCACCATATCATCCTATCCCTTCTTTGCTTCTTCCATCTACCAACAACATCTATCCCAAAATGCCTTCAACTTCAATCTACCAGTCTGTCATTTATCCCGGCAACCACGAAAAGCTGGACAAGCCCAAGGACACACAGAACTTTATCGACAACAAACTCGTCTCTTCAAAGACGTCGTCATGGATCGATGTTCATGACCCTGCGACCAACAATGTCATCACGCGTGTTCCTGAGAGTACCAATGATGAACTTCAAGAAGCAGTCAAGTCAGCTAAGGCTGCGTTTCCGGGATGGAAGAGGACGAGCATTATTAAGCGTCAGCAAATAATGTTTAAGCTGACGCATTTGATCCGTGAGCACATGGATAACCTTGCGACAAGCATTGTCACGGAGCAGGGAAAGACTTTTGCTGATGCCAAGGGCGATGTTCTTCGTGGTCTGCAAGTTTGCGAGACTGCATGTGGAATCACTACTCAGCTCGGCGGTGAAGTCCTCGAGGTTGCCAAGGACATGGAAACACGCTCCTACCGCAACCCATTGGGTGTTGTTGCAGCCATTTGCCCTTTCAACTTCCCAGCTATGATTCCATTGTGGTCTCTTCCCGTGGCGACTGTCACTGGAAACTGCATAATTGTCAAGCCATCGGAACGTGATCCGGGCGCTGCTATGATGATTGCTGAGCTCTGCAGAGAGGCAGGCTTTCCACCAGGCGTCGTCAACGTTGTCCACGGGTCAAAGGATACAGTTAACTTCCTTCTTGACGAGCCTGAGATCCAAGCTATTTCCTTCGTCGGATCGAACAAGGCTGGAGAGTATATCTACCAACGAGGCTCAGCAAACGGAAAGCGCGTGCAAGCGAACCTTGGAGCAAAGAACCATGCTCTTCTGAGCCCAGACGCTAACAAGAATCATGCCCTTGACTCAATTGCTGGAGCTGCCTTTGGTGCTGCTGGACAACGGTGCATGGCTTTGAGCGTGTTGGTAACTCTTGGAGACGCGAAGCAATGGTTGCCGGATCTTGTTGCCAAGGCTAAGAACCATATCGCTGGCAGTGGCTTTGACTCAAAGTCGGACTTCGGACCTTTGATCACCCCTCAGAGTCGCGATCGCTGTAACGCCCTGATCACAAGTGCCGAGAAGGAGGGTGCTAAGATTCTACTGGACGGTCGAGGATATAAGCCAGACGGATTCCCCGATGGCAACTGGGTAAGTCATCCATGATCACTTGACAACTGATTGCTAACATGATACAGGTCGGTCCTACAGTCATCTCCGGCGTCCGCCCCGACATGGAATGCTACAAGGAAGAAATCTTTGGCCCCGTCCTCCTGTGCATGGAAGAAGAAACCCTCAAGGACGGCATCGATCTCATCAACTCCAACGCCTGGGGCAACGGAGCCGTCATCTTCACAAACTCAGGCGCCAAGGCTTCTCTCTTCCAACAAGAAATCGACGCTGGACAAGTTGGCATTAACGTGCCGATTCCTGTTCCTCTGCCTATGTTTTCTTTCACAGGAAACAAGCGTAGCGTGGCTGGAACTGGTCTTGCCAACTTTTATGGAAAGGATGGATTGAGGTTTTATACGCAGTGGAAGACTGTTACCTCGCTTTGGAGGGCGGATGAGGCGAGCACGGGGGAGAAGTTGACGAGCATGCCTACTAATTCTTAGATGTACATTGGTGGTCTGTCTGGGTACACAGTGGTTATCTAGACTTCAATAAAATATTCCTAAGATATGCATTGGATATCTATGATGCAGAGGTGCGCTTAACTCTACCTTGATGATATCTCGCGACGCAGAAATATAGGCCAAGCTGTTAAAGATCTTTTCTTAGAGGAAAAGACGGTGGAGGCCAAGCCGGCGGATTATAAGGTTAAATCGCGGTTTATTGATCTCTGGAACAATGGTCAGGTTACAGGCGCTCAGCCTAAGCCGGATAGGCCATTAGGTCAGAGTGACCTGCAAGAGCATTTCTCCTGGATCTCAGAGACACTTGTACGGCATTGACTCATTTAACGTGAGATTCCAGTGCAGACGTATTTAAGAATGTTGGTGGGCCCGCACCAGAATCTCAAGGGAGCCGAGAGGCACAACAGTCGAAAAACCCCCATTTTTGCAACTTGGTGTATGTGCTCAACTATGGCAGCTCAGCAGCCGGTACTAACACAAGTCCTTAGTGCAATGCAGTCCAGTGTTAGCAAGCTTACGACTTTCACCAAATTGAAAGGGCTTTTTGACAAGCTGCCTCTCAATCTTCTCTCTGACTTCTTTGACCTCCCAGATGACTTTCCAATCTCGCGGCAGCACAACCGTGGAGGGTGTCAAGTATTCGCCAATGAGGACGGCGAAAAAGTTTTCAAACGTGAGTGGGCTTTCTGAGCGTCAGATTCTAGAGCATCTTTGACCTAACACGACCAGTGTATATCATCCAAACACCATTCTACAGTACAGGCTTCTGGTCCTTGCTTCTCTACCCTATGAGCGATAGGAATATAGAAGGATGGTCGACCAAATTATCTGGCGTCATTCATGTGGATAAAGACGTTGACGTGACAAACATCTTCAGTAACGTTCGTGATATTGTTACCAGGTATGGCCATCATCAAACTCTTCTACCTTTGCAGCTATTCGTGTCTCATTATGAGACTACAAAGGAAGCTTTCACCTTGATTCAAAACATAGTTAGCGAGGTAGACGACGATCTCTTTCGGCACTTGCAAGACGATGAAAAGCTGGATGATACCAGTAAGTTGTACCGGGAATTGAGCATGACGTTGCATCGCTGCAGCATGGATCTTGCTGAACTCGGCCAACGAAAAAGTTTAAGAGCTCGGTAGCGTACTGCAGAAAGACTTGAGTAACGACAGTAAGTTGAGGATCTTGGTCGAAATCTACCCCAGAATGTCTCAGAGCAGGGACTCGGACATTGAAAGTCTACCGGGGAAAATTGAGAACAATATGACCGGGCATAAGGAGGGAAAGGAAGACTGATAGCTAGATGTAATATTTATTAGAAACAATGTTATTAGTGACACCTTCTAGGCACATGCCTATCCCGCTCTTGGTGTGACTGTCCAACTCTGGGCTTCAAATACCAAATCTCCACTCTTGCGTAAGGCCTCCAGATCGACGAAAACCCTCAAGCCAACTTGGCCTGACTCCAAGCCATGTACCCGAAACAGGATATAGACCTTTCGGCGTTGCGTATCACTTTTCAAGCTTTCACCAAATGACTGCATCTATAATCCTGTTAGTGGGTTTATCTGGATTCAAAGGACTGAAGACATTACCCGTGCATATTGATGTTTACTCATGTAGAATGGCGTGTCAAGACGTGCCGATGTTGTGGTCTTGACTTCGATGTAGTACTCCGGTCGCTCTTTTCTCCAACTCTCCTCAAGATAGCCTTTTTCGATCAAGTAGCTGGTGAATGTTCCAGCCACATCATCAAAGAACAGGTCCCCTTGCTCTCTCCCGTACCAAGTACCTAGAGAGCTGTAGTCTGGGTGTATGCTGGCATGGTGTCTAACAGTACTTTGCCAGTTATGTCGCGACCATCCGGGCAGAACATTGGGTATGGTTGAAAGCAACTCAAAGACCTATTCATCTGTTTGTGACAAAGGACCGTTGTATGAGATGAGCGCACTTACATATAATTCACCAGCGGCACCAACCATTCGCTGCCACTCTGTCTGATCTCCAACATAAAATCTAAACAGCCCAGAACGAGCTGTACTTTCTGC
This sequence comes from Fusarium sp. NRRL 52700, assembly GCA_013396095.1. Lineage (NCBI taxonomy): Eukaryota > Fungi > Ascomycota > Sordariomycetes > Hypocreales > Nectriaceae > Fusarium > Fusarium sp. NRRL 52700. The sequence continues at coordinate 133,189 of JAAQRM010000150.1, read as the reverse complement.
AAGGCTTTGAGAAATTGCAGTCATATCAAAGACTGAGTTCTTGTGGGGAAACGTCGAGATGCGCGCCACATTGACGGCTTGAATAAGCATGGCCTGGTACGGGGTAGTGGCGTCGCGGATTACCTGAGCAGGGCTCACAGCAGGGACAGGAGATCTGATGATGGAATGCGGTGAAGGAGACGGGGAGGGAGCAGCGTTGTCTCGTCGCCTCTCTGGTGTACGTGGTGGTTCCGGTGCATACTCTGGCAAGGCACCCGCGTCGGCTATCCCATAATGCTGGAGGATACGTCCAACGTTGGAGAGCTTAGCTCGAAGGACATTGGCGACAATCATAACCGCCTCAGGGTTGACATCACGTACTGTACAACCTAGGAGCTGAGCGGTGAGCATCTGCGGAAGCTCAGTGGCCAAGCAGAAATCGCCGTCTTGGTCGTCTTGCGGAATGTAGTACTTCCATTTGGAGAATAGAGCCACATGGAAGTGCATCCCACTCCTCGCCAGAGGTGCTGTAATAGGACTGAATCCATGATACCAAGTTAAACTGGACTTGATGTCTGGATGCCGGAACACTTGTAACTTGCGTATCGTGTCCTGTAGGTTGTAACTCCGTACCGTAGGCTGGCCGTTTCTGAAATGAGAAGCAATCCTGTTTGTTTCGTCAGCTTGTACAGGGGTTTGAAGAATAAGTGGTTTGACGAACATGGCAAGTGCATCGGCCCTACTGGCGATATCCTGCGTGAGAACTTTATCCTCCACTCCTTGCGACTCGTCAACAGATGTCTTTTCTGTTACTGTCCCTGACTTAGAGAGGTAGCGATCAGTCAAGTCCAGCCACTCGATGACAGGCTTGAGACGATGCACTTCCTCGACAGAAAAGTCAAGAATGTTAGCCTTGCCCTTCATTACAGCCGCGTATATAGGTCGGTCGTTTATGTAGAAGCTTCCCAAAGCGGATGCGGGTTGGACTTCGCCAGACAGTCCCATTACAGGGAAGACTCTACAAGCCTTTATCTTGTCCGCATAGACACTTGATGGTCCTCGGTTGGTATTCAAGCTATCGAGCAGGGACCAGATGAGTTTCTTGATTTCTGGAATAGGTTGGATAGTGTTCCCGATGTTCAGAATATGCTGATAGACAAGCGAAGCACTTATCTTGGGAACATCGAGGAACGATACGAAAAGAGTTGAAAGGTCTGCGTAGAGCGATTCCAGGCTTATTTCATCCTGACTGGCACCTTCGCTAGACCATATACACTCTGAGAGTTTGTACCACTTTCTGTTCGCTTGATGAGGGACATAAATGAGAGAAGATTCTCGAAAGGCTTGCCTAGAAATTCGTCAGATACAAACAGGCAGCATCTACTAGTACTTACTTGATGATGAGTATGTTGAGCTCATTGAGGTTTTCCGTTTGCATCTGGAGAATCTCATAAAGCTCCTTCACTACCACCGAGTAGTCTCTACCTTGATCCAGCGACCGAGATAGGGAACCAAGCTCACTGACAATGTCATGTTGGGTTATGTCTCGAATGGCAAGTGTGTGGCTAAAGAAGTGCTCTAGGTTCTCGCGATCTCCAGTGTTCATTTGTTCGAGCACAGAGGACCATAATGACCGCAGAGGGTTGTAGACTTGAATACCCTGAGGTGCATCCCATAGGCATGCGGACTGGTTAGCCCAGCGAGCAGGTTTCTTTACATCCGAGGATCCGAGCGGTGTGCAGAGGATGCATTTGTTGTCGGTAAGGGATTTTCTGCCATAGTTAGTCTGCGTCCTAGCCGAGATGTGAGATTTAACTCACCTGATCTGTGTTTGTACTGCGAAAGTAGCACTCAAGGATCCTTTAGGAACCTGACATTCAAGCTTGAGATACAAACCAGTCACAGCCTTTGAAATATCACTTGTTATCTCCTTGGTGGTCTTAGAGATAGATCTGAGTATCGCCAGAGTGAACTTGGTGTCGTCTTGAGTCCCGATGCCACAATGCTCTGCCACTTCGAGCCATGCCGGGATATCGTCGTCTTTTATCGGCTCATCAAGCTTGAGGAACGACATGCTGTCTACTGACGCAGATCCTTCAGAACATGCATGCAGCAACTTTGGTAATGGAAGCAAGGTCTCCTCTAGAGGATGCCTCAAACCATCAGTGCAGAGAAACTCCATTCTCCGCATAAGAGCAGTACCCTTCTTATCATCGATCCACTGCTTCTTAGCTTCTGGTTTCTGAAAGTTTATCATGAGTCTATGAAGCGTCAGTCCTGGGTAAGCTCTGACTAGATACTTATACTCCTCTGAGTAAGTCTTTTCGGCCTCTGGAGGTGGCTCTCGTACGGAGAACAGTTGAATCTTTTCTTCGCAGTAGATAATGTTGTATAGCCATTGGGTCCAGGATTTCTCATAGCCAGCTGACGGAGTCGGTGGATCTTCAAGATACGCTGGATGCAGGAGGGATACATCTGGCGGCTCGAGTCCCTCTGGGAACGGGGGACTGAGAACTTTCCATGGAGCTACTGGTCCTTCACCAGGGAGATAGACATATTCCTTTTTCGGGCGCTTGATCCGTAACTTGTGGTCAAATACGACCATGATTTCTTGCTCCCCCTTGGTGATAAAGTCCTTCGGCTCCATTCTGTAAAGATAGACAAGATGCTTTCTTGACTTGGCCACATCAAGCTTGGCCACTTCAGCGGGATCTTTATACCTGTTGATAATCTTCTCCCGGACCTGTTGAGCAGCAAGAGTCTTCGGTCCAAAGATTTCATAAAGCTTCCGACAATCCGGATTCCCTGCGGCAGCGGGAAGCAGTATTGGGAAATCTAGATCTTCAGGGACAAGAATGCCTTCGATCATGTTATCGTAAAAATCTTGGTTCTTCCCGTCCTTAATAGCACTCTTCAAGTCTCCCGAAGCAAGCGGAATGAGATTCAAGCAGCGAATGGCATTCTTCCAGTTAGATTGTGAAACGTTCCAGAGCTTCAGGACAAGACGCGCAAGTCTAGCATGCCAATCTTCATCCCGCTCCTCAAAGGTTTTCGCCTTCCACTCAGCAAGGCCGGTGAAAGCTTGCAACCTTAACATGACTTCTGAGTTCCGCATGTACGGCAGTCCATACCGACCGAGGATATCAAGGTCCTGAGACTCGTAACCCGAAGACAAGTACAACTCTTCTTGCAGATCAGGCAAAAGCGGCGCGCCGTGCTGGTCCAATTGATCTGCAGAAAGGCGCCTGAGATTGGCTATCTTCGAGAAACCGCCAAATAACTGGCTTCTTGGACGCAAAAGTGGTATGGTGGAGATTTTGGATCCCAAGACATCACTGAATCCGACCCAGAATGGATCGATATCGTTTCGATTTAACTGGGGAAGGAATCGCATCCATTTGTATTCTGTGCCAGGCTTCTTGCAGAGGTCTTGGACAGCCGTTACGACTGCTTGCTCAACTGTCGTCTTTATTTGGACGTTTCTGTCTGAGAAAGTCACAAGCCTTTTTCTTGCCGCATCAGTAACGAAGTCGGAGTGAATAAGGAACTAGCCATGCTGATTAGCTGAGCATCCAAGCCGTAGGGACGAGTATACTAACGCTCAACCCGGTCTCGGAAACTGGCATGAAAGCAAATTCTTTCTGGGACTCGATAATAGGCTCTCCTTTCTCATCAACAGGAAACGCTAGTACAACTTCTGCACTGGAAGCATTTGCTGAGGAATCTGCAGCTGATCTTCGGTTCGGGTTCGCCGGTAAGCCTGTAGCCGTTGATTTGTAGACGAGATAGCGATTCCTTGTCTTGATATTAGTCGGACCGAACTTGTTTGTCGTTGTAATTCGAGTCCCAGAACCGAATAAGTCTCTATCGAGAAGTACATCCTTCGAGCGATGAACTTTGTTATCGTCATCCAGTACCGTAATCTTCAATGACCGCAGGTTTCTCATGAAGAGTAGCACACTATCCGGTGTATCCCAGAGCTGATTAATGAAGCTACTCCGTAGAGTGTCTCTGTTCTGCTCCTTCAGAAACAAGATGATCCTTGTCCGGTTTCCGAAGAGGCCGCCATATGCCTCATGATCCTTCACAAGGTCTGGAATAGCAGGCGGTTCGGTCCAGTGGGGTCTCACCATTCCAACGCCGGAATCTCCGTCGTCGTGCTGAAGGTAGAATGAGAAAGGTCCAGATTCGATTTGAACCTTGGAGGCGATAGTGAAACCCGACTTGAAACCTACATCCGGCTGTCCAATGTAGCCCGACGCTCCAGCCTTGGTAGACTTTCCGAAGTCGCAGAGAGCTTTGACGTTGCTCTCTGTAAAGCCGTCTTCGTTACTGCCTACAATTACCATATCTGGAGTCACGATGAACTGGACACCTGGGTTCGCGCATGCGGCCTTTGCGCGGGTGTATTGGTTGTCGTCCGCATTCTGTAGCAACTCGAACGCGACATTGATGTTCCCCGCAGCTAGCTTACCAACAATCCTAGCGAGAGGTTAGATGTAGTAATTATCTGAAGGTGATCTCTTACTCTGTAGCAGCTGCATGAGACTTCGAATTACTCTTCAGAGCTTCCTCGACTACTTGTCGTATATCAGGTGGCATGGCATCCAGCTTTGCTGCCTCGATGTAGCCATGGCCAACAGCAATCTTCTCTATAAGCTGTTTTGCTTCGTCACGGGCATGGGTCCCAAAAATGGCGCTCATTGCGATTCATTCGTTTCCAGGCTATACTCGAGATAAAATGGTGGAAGAAAGTCAAGAATGCGGAGTGCGGGAACTAAGATTTAGTTGGGTAGCTCAAGCCTCGGCGCATGCTCATCCCATCAGGCCATCTCTCATCTGTCTTAGCAGCCCCCAGACAACCTCATCGGTGAACTGGCAACCGTTGTGATTTGCCTATCGAGGCGCCATTGTGTATTATTCCAGATGGGTTAGTGTCAAGCAGGGATGTTTTCAGCTCTCGTTCAATTCCCAGGGTCTGTAACAGCCACTTTCTGCAGGTGTCTGTTCTAGCTTCTGGGTGACGAATTAAGACTGGCTAAATTCGAGAATCGGCGTTGTCTGTTCCGTTGAGCGCGTAACCAGCTCATCTCATTGGCGCCTATTCCGAGAGCCGTTCATCGTTATCGGGTGGTTAAGTTAAGGAAGCTTGAACCTGTAAACTTACCCATGACCGTTGAATTGTTCATGGGATTATAGATTCTCCGCTCGCCGAAAAGCCTGTATCCTAACCCTGCCTCCTTTCAGCAGTGCTAGTCTAGTCCCGTGCTGCTGCAACGTCGGAGACGACCTAGATTATAAACTCTCTCAACTGTAACAGTGAAATACGGTCGGGAAAGATGTAATTCATTTGGTCGACTGTTGATTGGATTTCCAAATACGGTGTCGTATGCTACATATAGACAGTTCGGATTTACTAGCTATTGAATACTATAGACATCGTCGAACGAAGCGTAGATATCATCTCTATCAGATATAAAAAATATCAAATAATAGAAGTTAAGCCTCAATCTCCAATCAATCTTGACTCCACTTCGCAAACGTGATCAAGAGGCAGGTTTTCTTCCCCAGAGGAAATGAACAGGGAGATAAAGATGAATCGAAGGATCCTTGATCTCATTCTTAACCTTTGCCATAAAAACCTGTATTTCCTCCTGCGACCATCCAAGCACGGCCGAGAAGATCTGCGGCGTGTATGATTCAATGGCTTTAGCCTCTTGGATGGACTGATATTTGCCAATTTCCTTGAGCTTCGGGTCTTTGGGCCATGACCCGAGTGGCATCTGTTGGAACGTTAGATATTGGTTGGTTAAATAGTGGTCGAGTTCCATGCATACCTTGCGTATCTCTTCCCGTACGTTCTCAAAGCCAGCAGCTATCAGCTTATCCTTCCACAAAGGAGCACAGTCAATCGGTTTGCCGAACTTGGCAGAGCCCTCGCACAGGGTCTTCAACCATAGCTGGGCGTTGACGGCCTTCTCGTCCGTACCATCGTCTGATAAGAATGGCGCCGCGACAGCCTGCATTTCAATGTACCCACCAGGAGCTAGATGCTGGAAGGCTTGCTGAAAGAATCGGTTGTCATCGCCAATGCAGCCTTCCAGCTCCCGTGCGTGGATGAAGTCAAAGGGCGTGTGATAGAGCCATTCAGCCTCGAAATCGTCTATTTCAAATCGACAATTCGGTGGGGTCCTAAGGTTTAGTCAGTCAGCTTTTAGCAATAAACACTAGGGAAACTGCCCTACCACTGTGGTTGGATGGGGCTAAGGTCAGTCCCGAGGACATCAGCCGAAGGAAAGTCACTGAATAGCAGAGTTAGCAAGAATGAAACATGCGAAGGAGTCTCTGCCACGTAGTAATTGACTCACTCTGCAAAGTCCATCGCCCAGATACCAGTGCCAGTTCCCAGATCTAGAACACGCTGGGGATGATCACCAATGGGCGCCAAGAATAAAGCGCCGTCAAGCATCAGAGAGTAGATGTGATGCACCAAGTCCATTCGCGTTTGCTCTTCTTCATCGTTGGGCTGGGACAAATTACATCAGCATGTCAATCTCAATGGCCCTTAGTTGTCAAAGTGCTGCGTACCACGAAGTAGGCACCTTCACGAAAAGCATGATACCGGCGGCCGTTCTTGGTCATCTATTAGTAATTGGATGGTTGGGTCATCAGGTGAACACTACCAGGTATCTGTAGTTGAGAATGCTGGAGTTGATTGATGACGTCTGGCTGGCTGATCCTTCACTTTGCGAATGTATGTTAGTCGAGGCGACAGCCGTTGGTGTTGATAACTCACGACAGATTGTATGTGGAATCATTATCTTGATTTTCCTCTTCCTATAATTAGTTAGTGTGGTACTCAACAGAAGTCATGCATGTGAAACACACGTCAACTTCCAAAGCATCGTCTCTTGGGGGAGACTGAGTTTCAGCTACAAGACCCTGGTCCGGGTTTGGGCTCGTGGTCGGGCTCGGGCTCGGGCTCTTGTCATCTGCCATGGCTATGATTAAGTTTGAGAGATATTGTAGCGTTTGCGGGGTTTTTTTTAAACCGGGCTTTCGGTCTGGATTTATGGCCCGCCCCATTCATCACATATCACATTACATGATGCCATCCCTGCAAGCGGCAGCCAACCGAGAGACACCCAACCCGCGCCACCGGGTCACTGGACAGATGGCGGTCAGCATGTGGATCTAGATAGTTAGAGCTGGACATCCAACCATTGGAACAATCACTTGAAATTGACATCAACTTTGTTTCATTTTCCCTGGACTGCTGTGGCCTCATTTGAATTATCCAAACTATCATGTCTCGCCTCCCTGTAAAAAGGATCCTTCTTACCGGTGCAACAGGCTATGTCGGCGGGACTATTCTCGACCACCTCATAAAAGCCCAAGATGAGGTTCTAAAAGGCCTCACTATCGACCTCCTCATCCGAAGTGATGACGCTGCCGCCAAACTTCGCTCGGCTTACGGCGACCGTGTGAATCCCGTTAAATGGGCTGGTCTCCATGACGTCGACTCCATCAAAGATATTGCATCTAATTACGAGCTTATCATCAACACTGGCTCCGGTTTTATTCCAGACGGAGCCGAAGCTTTTGTGCGGGGCCTCGCTCGTCGCGTTGAACCAGGTGTTCCCCTGCCTTGGCTATTGCACATTTCAGGTTGTAGCAATTTAGCTGATCGACCACTTACTCAAACGGCGTATCCGGATAGAGAATGGAATGATACGGATGGAAATTCTGTTTATGAGTTTTTGAGGTCTGAAGACGAGAGAGAACCTTATCCTCAGAGAACCACCGAGGTCCGTGTCTTGACAACAGCCGAAGAGACTGGTGTGCAAGCTGTCAGCCTCAATACGCCGGTGATCTTTGGGGCTGGTAAAGGACTCTTCAACCAACAGGGCATCATTATACCAATTATAATGCGCTACGTTATTCAGCACGGATATGGGTTCAAGTTGAACGAGACTGCGAACTGGGACTGGGTCCATGTTGAGGATCTTGCTGACTCCTTTGTGCTCCTCACTCGAACTATTCTGGAGCGGGAAGACCGTGGAGTAGGCCATATTCCAACTGGGAAGAATGGCATTCTTTTTCCAGCTGTTGGAAGGGCTTTGCAGACCGAGATCATGCAAAGGTGTCTTGATGCCGCGTTCGATGAAGGAATATTACCTCGTGAAGATACACCCCAGTCCAAGGAGATTCGGGATGTTACTTTACAAGAGCTGGCGGATGAAATCACAGCTGGCCTTGTTGATATGGCGGAACGCGGATGGGCGGGTACAAAGTCGATGAAAGGTACTGAGTTGAAACGACTGGTTGGTTGGAATCCTAGTCGTTTGGACGATGCCTGGAAACAGGATTTTAAGGATGAACTTGAGGCATTGAAGACTGGGAAGAGGCCATGGACACTGGAGAGCTGCATTGGTAAGGCTGGATAAGTCAACGAAGTATTGCTCTAGTTTCCTTCAGATTAGTTACCCAGTTCTACTGGATAAAATATCAGTTGGTTAGTATGACCCAACGTGTATTCTTGTTACTATCTAATACGGCATATTCTAGCCGATAAGTCTCCTCGCGTAATCGTAAGACAACATTTTCTTTCTCGAAAGAAATTATAAATGTTTCAGGCTCCCAGACGAGTGTTGCCTAGGTACTAAAGGCCAGGATCATCATCATCTACGGAACCATAGGGACCATTGGCGAATACAAAATGAGCAGGGGAGTTGGGGTAACTATAGTATGAGCCTTATGACCTCCAGCCAGCCACAATCGTGGCGAGTTCAGAGTGGAGGCTTGTGACAGCAAAACAAGTGCCCAAAATTGGACTAACTTGGTCTAATAGTTTCAGTCTTATCCCGTGCTACGGCAGCGGCTAGAGGCCCAGACTGCGCCAATATTCCACATCCGTGATAGTGCTTCACTTTGCATTTTATGGCTTTGCCTGGCCAATCAATAATAGACACAGCTGTCTTAGGTTCCTCAGTTTCCTTTAACAACACGTGGTATTATCGACCTCTTTAGCTCATTCTCTTCCCCTTCCTAAATAAATTAGAGACTCTCTTTCACTGATAATTCTTCTGACATTGCGCAGACCCACTCAAAACACCTCTCAATTAGCTCTCGAAGTTCTCTCTGCTCTCAGCTACAAGTCTTCTGCAAATAACACATCTAGCTAACCACTTGGACATTGTACCACGATGAGCTCACGTATAAGACGAATTACCAAAGAATTGGCGGACTTTCAGGACGCCGGCATTGATATACAGCCATCCGGGCCAGGAGATTTAACTCGTCTCAGAGCTTCTCTGCCAATTCCGTCTGATACACCATACTTCGGAGGCACTTACACCATCAATATATTGATCCCGGATAATTATCCTTTTGTGAAGCCGTCCATAAAGTTCAATCAAAAGATATATCATCCAAACGTCCACTCCGAAACGGTACGGTATCATATAACGCAGTGTATGTAATTTCGAGCTGACGATGCTAGGGTGAGGTTGCACCAGGTGCTCTCGGTTCATGGGAACCAACCAACACTATCAGAACAACCTTGGACACAACAGCCAAGCTACTTCAGCATCCTCACCCAGATTTCCCTGTTAACGAAGAAGCAAATACGCTGTTTCTGAGCAACAATTCTGCTTTCAGAGAAAGAGCTCATGACTGGGCCGTGAAGTATGCAGGTGCCCCAGCTGCGGAAACAGATAGGTTTGTCTCTGAGATGTTCCTGCATTATCTTATGGATAGCAGCACCACTAACCATCGGTAGTGCTAGTTATGGAGGGTATAACCGAAATTTGATCCAGCCATACATTGATGCGGGATATGATAAAGACGCAGTCGTCGAGGCATTCAAGTACTTTGGAATTGATCGCAATAATGGCAAAGACTATACTCTTGAGGAAGCTTATCAAGGCGATATTCTGGCAAGATTATCCGGTGTCGAATAGTGGCCTTATGTCTCCATTCTGAAGAAGTAACTGGGGCCGGGTAACGGCATTAAGCTACGGCTTATGGTTTCACAGGTGGTCAGCTCGTACAGGTTGACACGAAATCTAGGAATTTAGGATACATCTTTATACACCTCATAAACAGAGTCTAAAAGTGTTAGCTTCCTCTCGGACTTAATATTATAAAACTCATGTTACCGATTCTCAAGAATATAAACTACTATTATGCCCCTATCTACGTACAGTTGGTCAGGTTGCTGAATGTGGCTGAGCTTAATCGAGCACTGGAGTGCTGTAGCCCTGGCTATTACTTATACATGCTAAAAAGGCCGGGTTGCTGAAGGATGATATCCTTCACCTGGTGTACCAGTCCAACCTTTCCGGGTGCAATGCCATTCATCTATTGGTATCTTTAAACGACGGATATCCGTATGGCCAACAGCAATCAATACTGTTATCTCAAGTCCGGTTACACCGGAAACCTAAATTAATTACTTTATACCAGTAGTAAAAAGTAACTTTCCCGGTCAACTCTATATCTCGTATTAGGAACCTACAGTGGGGGCAAATATTTATAGCTCTACTTCATACAGGTAGGTTTGATAAGTCAATGAAGGGTCTTGTTATCATCCCCTGCTTATTAGTACCCTGAGGGTAGTTAGGGAAGTCCGATTGGTTTATAAGAGGACTAAAACTTAATTAGCAAATTTTTAATTTTATAATTAATAGGGTTTCGATATGTAGGGGATAACAGTAAGACCCTTCGTTGACTTACTTAGAAGCTAGTAATAATAGATAGCCAAGTCCTTAAAGTTTTCTTTTATATTCTACTGAACTCAGTAAACATCACTTAGTACAGAGTATATAAGCCAAGTTACATCAGCTTGAGAAGCTAGTACCTACTAACACGACATAATTGAAACACCTAAAACTTCCTTTTGCCTTTTATATTGTCGATAAACTCATATGTACTCTTCTGACAGCTTTTTCTACTTAGCTGCTTGGGCTGCTCACCGTACTACAGACCTTGTAGGGTTTAAATATCGATCGGCGTTGAGCTGCTGTTTGCTGATTAGCTTTAAAGTATATTCTACTCATGGGTGGGTCAATCAAAAGGCTGATTATGGCTTCGCTAACCTTCTGTCTTTTTTCTCATACTAATTCATTAGCCATGACTCACCACAGCTAGGGCTAGGTATATGAAACTGCTAATGGACCTAGATGACCGGGCTATGTGCGGAAAGTGGGCAGATTCTGTGGATTGCTGTGAACTTGATATCGGACCACCACGGGGGGGCGGTCTAGCAGACAGGGGCTTTTTCTTTTATATAAACCCTCAAACGTGGTGCTTGTTAATACGATCCTCTTCATCCTTCACTATCATTCTTTCCCATAAGCCACCATTATGAAGTTCACCTTTTCTCTCTTTGCCATTGCCCAAATGGCTACTGGAGCTCTTGCTCTTAAAGGAGATGGCGCCGCGTGTGAGTTCAACACGGACTGTCTCAGCGGATACTGCATGCCTCATACAGGCTCAAGCGAATACGTATGCTGGGGCGCGCGTAAGAAGGGAGGTCAGTATAATCATGCATCTTCTATCAACCTCACAAAGCAAGGTACTAACACGAAACACTTGCTAGACTGGTGCAACCTCAACTATACCGGAAGAGTGTGCAACGACGGACTGAGGTGTGAATCTTACAACCGTAAGTTGCGTTTATGGGCTCTGGCCTTCCTGCGATATAAGATAAACCGTAGTAGATGCTAATTCAATTCTAGAAAGCGACTTCCTTGGCACGTGCAATTAAAGGCGGCTACAAGGACCTGGCTAAGTAGACTAGTAGCAACTATGTATGCTTAGCTTCTTAACATTCTTACGCGGGGTTGCATTGGTGGCGCAACAACATTTGCAGCGACGCCATGTGATCTACTTCGATTGGTTCGCATATCGCATTGCATCAATCATTTACCGTTTACCAATAATTTGAACTTTAGTTAACACATCTCCATTGGCAAACATATACATAAATAAACATGATGAATGGGTGATGCCTAATTGTATCACGCCAACACGTGACCGGGCAACGATCTGATTCTTGAAAACAGAGCCGAAACTTTGTTTCGTGTCCCCTCAGTATGGTCAATCGTCGTTGCAATACCCTCACTCTGTACAAAGTGAGACCGTCGCGTACGTGACGATGGTGTCGCAGAACCTGTATCTCTCTTACAAGAGGGACACAAAATACTTGTTGTATTGGATGATCAACGTGTCCAATCGCCTGCTCAGATCCACCGATGGAGAAGCTCAATCCGCCGCCTCTGTCAACACGACAGGTCAGACCACAGTGAATGGCCTCATTTCCATGTCGACACTGATTTCGCAGCACAAGGAACCTGTACCCAATGTCATCTATCGGCTTTTCGGCTCCGTCATTCAGGCGAGGTCTCTCGTTAGCACTACGTTTCAGGAGCTTATGGGGCCTGATTCGGACGAGGAGCTCAAACGAAGTAACGAAAGTCATCGACATTTTATAAACACTCTTCGCAGCGCCTTCAAAATTCTCGGCGGCGAAGAATGGGAAAAGACAAGCCCTACGACCAGCAACGATACCGAGGATGTTGAACAAGTCCTGTTCGCCAACAAATTCCAAGAATTGAGCGTCGACAAAGGAGAGTCGAGCGATGAAGAGGATGATGTCGCTCAACCGCAATCATCAGTCGCTGCACGAAAGGTCGCCCGAAAGCCAAAGGCCAAGGGCAAAAAGGCGAGGAAGTACAAGAAGCCGAAGAAGGGCAAGAAACAAGACACGAAAGATTCCGCGGCCGATGAAATACCAATTGAGAGCATTCGCATCATCGAGGATAGTGGCGAGGTTGGTCTTGTCACAGACTATCTACTCGCTGTCTATTCGACCGTCAAAGAATGGGCCGACCTGCGCGCTTATACCCAGCGTCTCTGGAAAGAGGTTGCATACGAAGGCCTCAACAGCGCTGTCGCAGGCGCTGTAAGCAACCTGACAATCTCCATGGTCAAACGCACCAACGCAGCTATCTTTGTTGACTTTCCGGGTCATGACACTTACAAAACCATCATGAACACCATCACTCGAGGAAACTTGGATAGAGCACAGGGAAACTTCCGACTGGCCCTTTTCGCGCTGGGCCCGGATGGCGAACAGCACAATCACAAGGAGACAGCCGTAGATATCAAGGAGCAGTTCCTCATCCACGCGTATCAGGATCTGAGGGATTTTGTTCTTGACTTTCAGGCCAATCGTACTGGCAAGCCCACAAAGGCCATGCAGGCAAAACTCGTGAAATGGGATCCAAACTTCAACTTGGAACGGGCTACGAATGAGGAGCGAGTCAACTGGCGGCACTGCTACACCATAAAATGGCTCTACGATCTTGTCAATGTGTTCTCGTCTGTTGTGGTTCAGAGAAACACGGTCAGAGGAGAGAAACATGTCTACGAAGACGTTGACTGGTCCGCCAACGGTCCCTGGGGCGTCCACCGACTCCTCTTCGGCCTGAATGAATTCGCAGGCGATATCACGAACATGGCTATGAAGAAGCCCGGAACCGACATCACCAAGATGATTTATCCGCACCATGTTTTCCAGATGCAGTGCATTGTCGACTCATTCACTGTTTCTCGCGGTTGGTCATTGAGTGCTCTGCACGGCCATATACTTCAAGCACCAGCGAAGAAAGGCCATGCCAGACGAGACGTTGACCTCTTTCTCGATCGACAGAACAAGCGTGTGTTTGCCGGTTACTGTCAGACAGTCGATTTACTCAAGCAGATTCTGGAGAAGGACGGTAAGATGGAGCAGCATAAAGACTTTTTCGAGATTATCAAGATCGCTCAGCTTGATTTCGTCGACTTTCTGGCGGAGCACAAGTACACGAGCGGTCTGGATACCATACCGCCCTCGCGCTTTGCAGACCACAATGCCAATGGCCTGCACGAGTACTCGCCGTTCCTCTGCGGAGTAGGTCTTGAAGAAGGTCTTGAGATCGCTTACAGACTTGGCATATTCCTTTGGGAGCGCATGCCTGAGCCAATGCTGATGATCCATCTCCACAATGCTGTTGTGCAGAAGGGTTACCTCTCCCGCCCAATTGGACTCTGCGCGACCCTAGAGGATCTCTTCAAGCATACGTTCTTTGCACAGGGTCGCAAGCCGCAATCGGATTTTGTGGATGCTCTTCTTGTGTGTGTAGGACAGCCGGGATCAAGACAGGCGCAGGCGCAGAGGCAGGCAATTCGGTACAGAAGAAGATATGCCGACAACATTCATCAGCTTTTCGACTTGGAGAACAACCATATTTTCAAGAGGAACTCCATGCTGACTACTTGTCGTCGGGCGGATTGGAACCTCGAGGCTATTCCTGACGAGGAGCTTCAATTCGGCAGCATGCTCTTCTTTGAGCGGCTCAGTCGAGCAAAGCACGTCGGCGAAAATGAACTTGAGGATACTGTGCTTGTTCGGAAGGCGAGAGCAGTTGGAATGACTGATAAGGATATTATCGACGCAACAAGCAAACTCTCTTCAATTGCGAACAATACGTTCGAGGTACCAGACAAGCTCGTGAACAAGTATGCAGCAGAAGGCTATCAGTTACCTCCGAAAGCTGGATCAGAAGTCCTCGACGTCTGCGATGTTCTCGACCTGGCGAAATTTGACATTCTCTCAGACGTAGCAGGAATCGCGCCAATTTCAAGCCTTAACTATCTCGGCGTTACCTGCTGGCTTCTCATCACATTTGGGCGTATAGAGGAACGTCTGAAAGAAGCTGAAAACCCTGTGTATTTTGAGGCTTACGAAGGATCAGGGCCCTGGAAGTTGGAGAAGAGAATCGCTCTCGCGTTGTTTGTGCTGAAAGGGGATAACGAGGAGTGTTTGAGGATTATTGCTGATACTTTGAATGAAGCTCGTTCTGGATTTATGGATTTTATCTACTGGGAGGATTTGGATACGGAGCCTCACGCGAGAGAATCTCATCATGTGGATTCTAGTGTCGAAGGTGAGTGCACTGTGATGTAAGGGTTTTGGGTCTGTGAGGGTCAAAGAGTGATGATTGCTCGCGCAAGCTAGACTAGAAGTTCTGGTCTCGGAAGGAAAGAAAAATTCGTAGCCCAAAAAATAATACCCGTTGATCAATGTAGTTAACTGTCCCGTCAGGCTTCTGTTTGGCTGCACTTCAACATTTTGTACACCCGCCATCCATGGAACCTTCCAACCAAGGTGCCTGATATATAAATACAATCAAGCCGAGATCGCTATATCAGCACAAGTCAAGTAAACCTGCGGAGTCTGGAACGCGTTCCACTTGAACGACAAAAGGGTATGGTTCGAGACATAGTCTGGGATCTTGATCTTGCCAGATACAGTATAACCACCAGCAATAGAGGTGTAGCACGAGTTAATCGGCGCATTATCAACACCACGACATCCCTTACCATCAGAGTTTCCATCGAAAGACTTGCAAGTGAACCAATCGTTGCGATGACATGGCTGATCAGCAGAACAGTCAGGACTGTACCCGCACTCCTGGCCATCAACATCAGTGCAGGGAAGAAGACCTTCTTCGAAACAATCTTCAGCAGCTTGTTTCTCAGCTTCGGTGGGAATATAGTTTGGATCAAGAAACTTGTCGACGATGTCTTGGTCTTGACAGATACGGTAGGCGTACATGCCTCCATGGTCGCCGTTGTTGTCAACGCACCACTGGACATCGACAACTTGACCGGGTTTGTAGGTGGTGATGGGTTCTTTGCCCCAGTTGGCGCCGGGCTGGTTGTAGTCGACACTGACTCGGGCGTTGTAGCCACATGGGCCCGATCGTCCGACCTTAGCGGCGTCGAGGTCTGGCCAGGCGGTGACGGGCTCGAGGATGGTGCACTCGGGGCATGTATCTGGGCCGGCCTGTTGCTTGTTAGTGGATGATATAGAGATAAGATGGGGTTAGTTACTTCAGCGTTGAGGCCGGTTCGGCTCATGGGTTTGCTGAGGTAGCCGTGCCCATAGACGAGGGTGCACATGGAGGCAAGTTGAAAAGCTTGAAGGGTGAACATTGCAATGGCTTATAAATCTTATAACCTTGAACACAGTAGCTTGTTTGAAGGTCTCAAAATAATGAACTTGTCGAGGCCATCTGTGCTTCTTATACACGTTGTGCGCCCTTTCTCTCACAAGCCCTTCGTCGCTTACAAGGAAGATCATTTCCATTTTTTCTCGCTCGGAAGATCTCGCCTGATCATAGGACTCATTTCAGGTTCTGAAGCTATCTCGATCGTTGCCTCACCCTCGGTCATTAAACGGAGCATTCATTTTTTACCGGACGGTTGTTCCACCTATTATCTCATTCTGAGCCCTGTCAATTGATGTCAAGCAAAAACCTCTAGCTTCTGATTCCAGGATGCATCAGTCACTCCTCGGCTCTTCTTGATTGCCCTGGACTGGAGAAAAGACATATCGTGACAAGTGTGACACCAAGTCAGTTTCATAGACTAAGCCAAATATTTACTCCACAGACCAAAAAGGGTAGCATTGGTCGGTCACGGCCCGAATATATGCATAATAACGGCAAATGCCAAGACTTAGTCACATAAGCTCATCGGCTGTGACCGTTTTGGGGTCGTCGGACCTGAGCATCAAGCGGAGACTCCGCCTGTACCTGGGGATTCTGGAGACTTTCCGTTACCCTAGTACGATCTGCATACCCCATGATCAGACTTCCGCGAGTGTTTAATGCGAAGAGTCGGGCACCTTACTAACCAGACAGAGAAGTTATGAAACCGAGCCGTCCAGGTAACTATGAATATTCCCAATACGACGTACAGGCTCCCACGGCTCAAGGTAGCGCAAATTGTCTCGTATAGGGTTGCCAGCGACACATCTCCCAAACCGCAATCAACTATAGACTCAAGAGACACTAAAACGTCTAAAAAGTTGCCTAGGACTCTGTGCATCACGGCTCCTACCGAATACCCCGCGTTCATTGTCGATCACTATGGGGGCGGCGACATGTCGGTCACTCTTCGATATTCGGCCCTCAGTCGGTGATCTAACCATATATGTTCATCTGGAGTTGTCTGATGCACCGAAATAGTAAATCGTTGAAACGGCTACGAGATACCATACCGGTAGGATATTTTGTACTCGGATGTTGTCCAGTAGCCATTCATGGGGAGACCGCTTTCGTTAGATCCTATATAACGAGATGTGAATTTTCCCATCACTCATTTCTCAAATGAATCACGGATACTTCCCTCGGGCATTCACTTCCAGGTCCTACACGCCCTTCTGTTATCTTGAACGAGTAAATTTCTTCGGTGCATTACGTTCTTCCAAAATATTAGAATGCCTCACTAACTCTACCTTGAATTTAATAAGTGTCTTATTAGTCCGGCCACAGTTCTCATCTTGTCTTGGACATAGGTAGAAACTTTTTCTCTTTTCGTCTGCTAGATACCGCCAAGTCCGTTCTCTCATACGAACTTAGTCGGCCTCCTTGGCCATCCTGTTGCCGGTCAGAAGAAATATCATTTTATATATATTGCATAAGAGTGATATAGCATCCAAAATCTCTCCCGTAGCTTTCTGATAGGATTCGTCGGCTTTATTCATGCTTCTCAGAGATGACTCGCCTGAATCAAATTGGGCTGTCGAACGGCAATGTAGCAGAACTACAGGATATTGTCTGCCCATAACTTTCCTTGTATTTACTATTGAAAAGTCACTGAACAGATGCCAACGGTCCCATCTTTCATGGGGTCTTGCGGTTCTAATAGACTTTAAGTAAGTATCTCACTTCCTCGAAATTACGGAAGGAGCGCATGCGAAAACCACGTGTCGTCACCATATCAGGTAATTGTCCCAAAGCGGCAAGTTTTTCACGAGGCCTGAGTTTCTATGCTTTTTAGATATCAAGCGGTGAGCCAATTATGTCAGTATCAAGATACTGGGAGTCTTTGACGCTGCCAAGTCTTGGTGTTGAGGCAGGGTTTAACTTGGCGGACTTATGACGTCATTGACAAGGCTTAGACGATTGCCACTCTGCCTAGCCAAAAGACGAGCGACACGTACAAAAGAAAAAGAGCTATTCCAAGGAACCCCTTGACATTCTGAAACGCTTTCTAGAACCTTAAATGATATGTTTCAAACCTGATTTTCCAGCTGTCAACCGCGTATTAAAGCGCTCTCATTTGAACGCGGGTTTCACGGCATACCAGACTCTCTTACCAAAATGCGCCAATCAACTTTGTACCCATTTTTATGCCTCTGGGGACTTGCTGAGAGCATTGACCTCTCTTCAAAACGCGGCCTTGCGTACCATGGAGATGACCACAAATCGGATAATGAGCTTCTGATCTCAAACAATTCTGAAATCGCGTGGTATTACACCTGGTCTCTTTGGCCAAACAGTCAAATTGGGAGTACTTTGCCTTTCGTGCCATTAATTCACGGCCTCGACGATGCATCAGATTCTGAGCTAGAGTCGCGCCTAAATGGGCTTCCCGAATCATCTACACACCTCCTCACATTCAACGAGCCAGATGGCGAAACAGACACCGGCGGAAGCGCGATATCTGCCAAAGATGCCGCTCGTGCTTATATAGAGCACATCGTTCCTTTAAGAAAAGCAAAGCGCAAATGGTCAATCAGCCATCCCAGCGTCACTGGCTCACCACGCGGTCTGGAATGGCTCCGCGACTTTAATGAATCCTGCTACGACATTGACGACGATGGTTGTCCGACAGATTTTGTCGCCGTGCATTGGTACGGCGACGCTGGTGGTCTTAAAAATTGGCTCGGAAGTTTACGCGAGTTTTACAACGAGACGGCACCTAACGCACGGTTCTGGATCACCGAAATGGCTCTACCGAAAGAGGATGACGATGCGACGTTGGCTATGATGAATGAGAGTCTTCCATATCTTGATGATAGCGATTATGTGCAGGCATATGCCTGGTTTGGAGCATTTAGGAAAGATGATGCGAATGAGTGGACTGGGGACAGCGTGTCGCTGTTTGACGATGATGGGGGTTTGACGAAGCTGGGTGCGGAGTATTTGGGTGGTGAAGCTAAGGGATTTGAGGAGGGAATGTCGGGGGACTCGGCGGGAAGCTTACAATCACCTTCGATGGGTATCATGCTGGCCATGGCCCTTTTGTCACTGGTTTCTTTGTGGTGAAGTTAGACGAGTATATGATAGACGATAGATAGTGATACCATTTGTGATTGCATTAAGTGTATTAATGAGAAGCTGGATCAGCCACTTTTCGCGCACCCTTTACTCTCTGAATTCGTGTGCATATGTGGATTAAATTTCGTCCCAGAACAGTAAAGATCCTAGAGGGAAGCAGCTCCGAGTGGTGGAGCGACAGATCCCGTCTCCACCCCGTCGTCTGAATTCTGTGAAAAGATTCTGCTCGAGGGCTTCTGAGTTCTATACGGTTATAAATTTCTCTTTCTCATAAGATGTTCTAGAATGCCAGTACAGACTTATTAGTTTAGCTATCGCGACGCTTTCGCACGAGGGAAACCTCGCGGCAATGCTACATCAGATTCAGAAACCGTTGAGTTCATTCAACACTTATCCATTCTTGTCACCTGTTACTGAGAATAGCCAAGATGAAACCTGCCCTGTACGTAACGATCGAAGCGAAGTAGCTGCTCTGAGACACCGGGAGTCCATGGAGTCACCGTCTCTATCACTTCGTCCCAACAAGATGGAACCCAATCATTCAACACCAATGTTCGTCCGAATGTCGCAGAGCCACGTTTTCATACCCTCTTGGAGTCACTAAGCCTTGGTTCCTGAACTTAGGCGGCCGTGCCCGTCCAGACGATCTTACTTTGCATGTCTCATGGAAGATCATCACAAGCTCATAGGTAGTCAGGTAGTATCACGAAATGCAACATGATTCTGCACGCTCGACTCTAGGGTATGATTGCGGGAGACAATGACGTCAGACCTCTCATAAGTTCCCAGACCCCTGCAATAATATTTCCCCAACCTCGTATCGGCTCGTTCCCCGACTTTTCAGATTCATTATCTTTACAATACTCCGTACACTTCAATTGAATCCATTCAGCCTGTAAAGTATAGCCAGGTCGGGTATTCCACTCATAAATTACATCTCTCGAGCTTCAATTTAGCTTGTCAATTGATTGGAGGGGCTGTAAAGCTGTCACTCGTCACTTAACTACCGCTTATCACCAGCCTTGTCTCGGCCAATCCCTCGGCGTGATACGGCTCTTGAACCTGTAGAAACCCCATGAACATACAAACAGCCTGAATTTCCCCCGCACGACGATCCCAGTCCAGAATTCCACACTCGCACAACCATGTCAAGACAGAGTTCGCTAAGATTACCCGACCCAGGCGCACCAATAACACTCGCGCGGAAAACCTGGGGAAGCTTCTTAGCTCCAAAACTACCCCAGGATTGCGGATCAATGGCAAGTTCCTGGATGACGATGACAGCCGCACCAGTCATTGGACTTGAAAGCTCATCAGACGATCACCAAAAGAGACCCTGAGATTTTTCAATTGGAGAGGGGTTTCGTTGGTGGAAGTTTGCTGCGCGAGAAAAACAGAGATCGTCGGTTTTTCTATAAAGCTTGGGGTTTTCGCTCTTTTCTTGCTCGGCCAGTCTCCACCTTGATCATCCGCAATCATGTTCTTCAAGGCTGTCGTTGCTGCTCTCATCCCACTGGCCCTTGCGACCAAAGGCAAGGGTCCCGACAAGGATGGCAAATACTGGATCAAGGGAGACGGCATCCAAGCCGCCTTCATTCCCTATGGCGCCTCCATCACCAATCTTCTGATCGACGACCAGTATGGTATCACTCGAGATATCGTCGCTGGCTTCGACAATGCTACACACTATAGCGTTGACGAGTCTCACCCCCATCTTGGAGGTATTCCTGGAAGATACG
The DNA here is from genome assembly GCA_013396095.1 of Fusarium sp. NRRL 52700. Taxonomy (NCBI): domain Eukaryota; kingdom Fungi; phylum Ascomycota; class Sordariomycetes; order Hypocreales; family Nectriaceae; genus Fusarium; species Fusarium sp. NRRL 52700. The sequence goes on along the minus strand of JAAQRM010000150.1, from coordinate 112,293 downwards.
CCAACCGTATTCGCAACAGCACGTTCGAGATTGACGGCAAGACGTATCACGTCGCGCCCAACGACAACCCTACGCCCGAGTCTCCCAAGGGCGCTGATACTCTCCACGGTGGACCTGATGGCTGGGACTGGCGCAACTTTACTGTTGTGTCGTACACCGACTCCAGCATCACCTTCTCCATCGTTGACCCTGATGGCAAGGAGGGTTTCCCTGGAGAGGTTGTCTCCTACGTCACCTACACCCTGACCGGCATGGACTGGGATTTCAAGATTGTTGCTCTTGCTACCACCAAGAAGACCCCCATCATGCTTACCAGCCATGTTTACTGGAACCTCGACGGCTTCTCCAACAACGAGACAAACACCATTTCCAACCATACTCTGTCTATGCCCTACGGTGGCCAGCGTGTTGCGACCGATAATATTCTTATCCCCACTGGTGATATCATTCCTAACAAGAAGGGGTCTGTAAATGATTTCTGGAGCAAGCCCAAGATGATTGGTGACCAAGCCAACAACAAGGATTTGGAGAACAACTGCGGTTTCAACTGCACCGGATATGGTTAGTATTCACCAACGCGATAAATAACACCGCTAACCAATATCAGACACTTGCTACAGCGTCAACCGTGGCCAGCTCGGAAACTTTGACTGGCGAACTGAGGGCCCCGTTGCCACCATTTCTTCCGCCTGGTCTGGCATCCAGCTCGACATCTACACTGATCAGGACGCCTTCCAATTCTACAGCTGCACTCAGCAGAAGGGTACCATGCCCCTCAAGAAGACCCAGGGTCTCAAGGACAACAAGGACTTCCCCCGAATCATCCCCAAGTACGGATGCATGGTTGTTGAGGTTCAGGACTACATTGACGGCATCAACAACCCTGAGTGGCAGAGGCTTGAGAAGCAGATCTATGAGCCTGGTGGCAACCCTTATGTTCTTCAGGCCAAGTACCGCTTTAGCCTGAAGGGCAAGGAGTGATTTATAGATGTACGGTCGGATAGTTGAAGTAATTGATAATGTTTGAACGCCTTGCTGTTTGTAAAATGAAGGGGCAATAGTTTGATACTCTAGACCTTTAAGCGCATTGGTGTATGCGAGTTCCTTAGAGGCAGGCTTGTGATAGTCAGGTGAACAGGCCCAATACTGCCTCTCAACTCCTCGTCAAAGAAGGGTCATATTAGAAGAGCACAAATACCCATATCCTCCATCGATTGTCTAGCACTCCAAGCTCTACTCGGATCTCGCTGACGTTGCTTCCAAGCGTTTTGCATCACACTATAAACCGTACCACAATTTGTGAAGCCCGCCTCGGCATGGTCCATGAGCTTTGTCAACAAATTGTCAAAGTACTTCTCATTGGGCGGAAGCGCCATAGAACCAGCAACGCACAGAGGCCACGGGGTTGCTCGAAGGGATATATATGAAGGCAAGTTGTCTAACACTTCGACAACTCGTGATACTGCGCTGTGGGGATCTGGCGAAGTGATGTTGTGATCTGAAGCAAGAGTATAAAGCTGCACGAGTGCTGCGGCTGCGAAGAGGTGGGTTACCGAGCGGTTTGTTGGTGTTAGCTGCCGGGTCGATTAGCAAACATTCGCTTGCAATCTTGTAACATGATACAGACCGTTGATCCATCATCTGATGCCGCGTCTATTCCGTTATGTATACGCTTCTCCAAGTCATCAATGGCGATTCGCAAAGCTTCGTTGTCCATTGTTATAGCCTTTGAATTCAGGGCCATCATATCGCCGATCGCGATCATGATACAGTTTGAGCAACCCATAACTCTCGACATATCAATCTTCCCAGCGTTTAGCCAATCGTGATAAGGTAGCCTCGGTGCAGTCCCAGTAGCCAGCGGCGCAAGTATATCGATCCAGACGAGGTTCGACAGAATAAACTTTTGCGCAGTATTCATACCTCGCTGGAAGTCGAAATCTGGGCTTGAAGGATTCGAGGTGTCAAACTCGAAGTCGGAGGATGTAAGGTTCTGTATGACGGATACGAGGGCGTTGAAGTGGGCTTGCCAGTTGTTTGTGCCGCCTTGGAAGACCTTGAGCAAGTCAGATGACGGAGATTTGAAGCTTGTGCTAGTCTTTTGGTATTACCTCAAAAGAGATCAAGAACATGCCCCCAGCAAGGAACTTGAGCCATTCCTCGATGTTGTCGGCAGAAGCACCAACGTCTCGATGGCGTACAACGTGCCGAAGTTCTTGAAGTGCTTTGGTATGGTATTGTAAGAGTTCGTTCTCTTGATTTTCGGTATGATATGGTGAGAAGGTATGTTGATGGAAGGCAGAGAGGGTCAGAGCTGCATTTCGAAGCGGTGCATCTGTTCTGTGGTCAGAGTGAACAACTGCAGGACGGGGACTCTATTACTTCGTTCTAGAAGGAAGAAGAGCCATCCTCTGCCTCCCTGATCTGGCGCATCGACGTAGAAAGCATATTGAATGGGAAAGATGTAGTCGAGGTAGTGAACAAGATACTGCGCCTCGCGGAAGATGGTGTTTGTAGTTGATGAGCCAGGCTGTGTCGGACTGTCAGTAATTTCGCTTTTCGGTCGACAAGTCGCTTTGGCACGTGAGACTTGTGCTGCTTGAGCTGTCGACCGGGCAAGCTGGCGATTTTGAATGGTCTTGACGCGTCGGAAATTCTCCTTGACTGCACCCTTGATGCGGCGAAGTTCCTCCTGCAGTAACTGATCATTGCCCATCCATGCTGGCGGATCGAGATCATACCCATGGCAGGTAATGCTCCGCGTACTGCACTCTTTACATTCTGGGGATGATTCGTCACATCTTCTGTGTCGGATGCGACATGTCCAACAGCCCCTGCGTCCTCGGGGCATGATCTGCTGATGTAGATTTTGTCAAGCTCGGAATTGAGCAAGCAAGGTGGGAAATCAAGCGAGTGCGGAAGAAGTGGATCGAGGGCGCTTTAATGAGATTTTCAGTGGATTGACTAAACCACTTCAGGGCCTTAGTTGCACGGAAGCGCTAAATCTAGTGCTGTTCATGGAGACAGCAGTGAAAGATACAGGGCTGGACCTTTCGTAACGAATGACGGCGTCATCTGCAATAACTACTTAAGCCTATCCCTGGAGGCTGATAGCGATTTATGGCAGGCGACTGTGTTGTCAATGTAAGAAGTCAACGGAGTTCCGATCGCGGAGACCCCGGTTGGTCTAGGTGCTCAAGGCCTGAAAGACTGAAGGGTGGACGGAAAGATACATATGGCTCTTATTTCATAGGAGTAAGTCAGGAGCATCCATTTATTGACTATGGTAAGTTGCCTGTTATAGAATGGACCCATGTACCAATGTCCGTACCGAAGGGTTCGAGTGACAAAGTCTTAAGCCACATTGCAGGAGAAAGGCCTGCCAACACTGCCACCTTGAAATTTGGCAATCTGTAGTTACATTAGTTCGCATAAAATGGAAAGCATTATTCGGCACACTCACAATCTGGTCAATGCTAGCATATGTGCCGGCAATAAACACAAAGAAACCAACGACAAAGACAATACAATTGCAGGCAGCACGCTTGACATTATGCTTATCATACCAATTGCCCTCCTTGAGAAGGAAGCACCACATGATGGGAGGGATTCAGAACGAGAAGCCCGAAATGAAGAGGGCAGCACAGATGCCAAGAAGCTCGGAGAAAAATGGGATGGCCTCTGCGATAACCCACGAAAGGAAGATCACAAACGCAACGACGGTCAACCAAGTGATCCAGCCCTTGCGGGTATTGATGAACCGTGTAATAGAGTTCTTGTAAAGTCGACCGTGGATAAATCTGCAAGCAACCGTGGCGTTGATAGAGCCTGAGATATAGATGACAGGCAAGGCAATGCCGACCGCGACTTTCGACACTAACGGGCTGGCGGATAACAAGGCGGGGGACTGGACTTCCTGGCCGACGAAGACATAGATGACCGATCCTGTGATTGTGTATAGAACGATTTCTGTAAGACCTAGAGTGACGATGGACTTTGTGAAATCGTCTGGGGTATGCATTTCGGACATGAAGGAGAATTGGGCTGCAGCGAAGGCATACGAGAAGACAATATTGGAGACTGCTGTGAGTGCCTGGGTGAAGCTGAGGTCGTCTTGCGGCCACGCTGACCAAGTAGAAGATGAGAAACCACCTGGGGCGTCTGACCTTTGAATCCCAGTGACTATCATGGTGATATCGATCGCGAGGATGATGGAGATGAAGTCGATGTAGCCAAGGATCGCAATCTCAGTGAAAGAAGGTGGGATCGCAAGTACCATCAGGATAACAGCAGAGATGACCCCAAACGCGAGGGTACATACGCTGCTACCCGTGATCTTGACGAGGGCAATGGTGCCGGTCAAGCAGTGAGAGCCAGTAGCCAAGATCAACAGCCCCAAGAAAACGACGGCGAAGAGCTTATCGTCGAAGCCTCCCATCAAAAGCCGACCAGCGTCAACATAATGATCAACATCAGGGTATTTTAACTTGACAAGGCCAATCATATAACTAGCATACATGGCGATCAAGCCGATCCCGATGCAGGATATAACGCCAGCGACCATTCCGAGGGTAGCGAAAGCTCCGGGGAGACTTAGACTACCGAGGGCAATAGCTTGGACGATGAGAACGACGGTAAGGCGCTTCCAGCCTAGGCGATGGAAATGGGCTGTTCCTTGGATGGTCTTTTCTTTTTCAAGGTCGGTTTGGGGCATCTGGGCTGTTGCTTCGCTGAAGAATACTTGACGGTGGACGCCATCTTGTGTTTCACCCGCGACAATAATGTCGGAGTCGTTTGTAGTTTTGGGGTGACTCATTATGAAAGAACCAAGGGAAATTGTTTGATGAGAAGAAAGGTTGAAGAAGTTCACTGCCTGAGGAGGATGATGTCTATATATCCTCGACAAGGCAATCTCGTACTGGGTATCCAATCCCTTGGACCAATAACCCCGTGGGGAAGAGCGACAAAGTGCGTGAGCTCCACGCGATAAGAGGTCTCCGATCACATCGACAGTTACCATTGGGAATTGCCAAGCGCGATGACTGGTCGACGAATTCCCAGTTTGAGTGGGTTATCAAACAACCGAGTCTGAGCCCTTAAGCCATTGCTTTCCGACGCAGTGTTTAGCGAGTTATGGTACGAAGGGCGGGATAGTTAGTGCCTCTTGTTGCTGCAGGGCGCAGTTTGGACGAACACCAGGATATGATAAGGTACTTGAAGCGAGCTGTTGACTGATACAAACTGAACATATCACAAACTCAACAAACAGTATAGATACTAATTCGTCAAGGCACCTGGGAACTTAATAATAATATCTTATCTTCTTTATCTTCTTTTACTACCTCATATCGTCGATAATAAAGTGATATCCGCTATCTCCATTTTGCAGAATCTGTTACTAATAATCTGCGACTTTAATTCCGCATCAACATCAGTCAGACATACTCGGAAACGAGGAAACTGGGGATTCGTTTTAGGGCCTGAGCGGGGAACCATCAGCCGAGTGTGACTTATCTCTTTAAGAATGCTAATTGGGTAAATGGCTGAGCTGAGGAGTCTTTTATGAGCTACAGCAAATGCACACTGGGAAGGAAGCTCGGGATTATAAATATTAAAAATAATACTTTCAAGATAATTTAAGCTTAAACTAACAATTTGTTAATATATATGTAATTGAGATATGTCGCGTGCAGTGTATTGTCAGAAGCCGAAGCGGGCTATATGGGAGCAGTAGTGTTTATCTAGGTTAGTACCGGCAGAAGAGGAAGTCCTTAGGGACTATGTAGGGAACGAAAGTAGTAGTAATAGTACTATATGTGACTATTGCTTTGGTAAAGCCAGCAGGTGAAATAGTCTCAAGTAATCAATGCTTAAACAAGTTTAAGTAAGGGTACAGATGACTGTTATCAAGTAGTGAGAGGAGAAGTCCTGGACTATTCTTGTGTAGACGGTCTTATAGCTGCTATGGCTTATATCAGATTGTGCAGGGCGGTGTACCCTGAATCACCCGCTGGCAACTAACGATCATACCATGATATGTGCCATTGACGACCTTGATTACCTTGACGATGATGATGATGAGCCTCTAGCACGCTGACCAATCTGATCCAACAGAGCTTCTAGAATAACCAACAGGGTAGCTAGCTGTCTGAGCACTTCGTTGATGTTTCGGGTAGGACAAACATTCCTGTAATTATTTCCAGTCGGCCTTGTGACTTGACCAATAAGAACACTGCGGCTTGCAATTCATTTCGCTTCAATGGCAACTCTGGGCTTAGCCCGTGCACTATTGAGAAACTATTGGCATTAGCCTACTATTTCCACGCACGTTACTCCTATTTCCTTTGCGTCGCCGCATAGATCTCTCTGTCTTTTGTTTTATTTCTTCCTAACTAACTACTTTGTTCTCGTAACGGCTCAAGCCACTTGATTTGCCAAGATGCGCTTTTCTGCGTTGGTGTTGTCCATCTTTCTTGGCGCTGTTTCAGCAGGTCCTTGCCGTCCCTCTAGCGTTGAGAGCAATTCTGAAACCACTGGACTTATTGGCGTGACGACGATCGAGTCGCTATCCTCGACTTTCGCAGCGACTGTGTCAGGCGACGCGACAACGGCTGCTATCACATCTATCGTTGAGACTACGACAGAACCAAGCGCAATTGCGGCTACCACTACTGCTGCTGCTAGTATATGCAATGCACCCGCCGCTCTGACATGCTGCCAAACTGTTGGAACCTCATCCAATCCCGTCATCGGCCTTCTTCTGGGGTTGCTTGGTATTGTGATACAAAATCCCAACACTGTCCTCGGAGCAACATGTATGCGTCCCCCACTGCTTTTTCGTTTTTGTAGTCTAATGTTTCCATTTAGGCTCATCCATTTCTGATCCCGCGGCTTGTCAAGCCACGGCAGTTTGCTGTAGTGATAACAGCCATGTAAGCATTCCCTCCTACCAATGTCTACTGAATGGTGCTAATTTGTATTACTACAGGGCGGCCTTATTGCTATCGGTTGTTCGCGAGTTTAGGGATATATAAAGATCTATTTAATAAATATTTGGATTAAATCAGAGGATAGGATAACTAGAATTTTTATAATTAAATAGACCCTTCTTAATAGCTAGACAGTATCTAGATTACTAATAATACTTAGGGCCATAAAGGTAGTATTATTATATATAAGTTAATAACAGTGTAATTAAAGAAACTATTTAATATATAATAGAGCCTTTAAAGAAGACTGGCCTAGATAGATATCCTAAATAACAGTTTAAATTCTAATCATTAAAGTTATTAACAATACCTGGGACAAGCAATAAGCCACAGTCTATAGGTAGGCAAGCCAGGTAAACTACATCTAAGACCAGCAATATATAACCTGTCCAGCCGTCGCCACGTAACAGTATTAGTTACATATCCCCTTACGCGTATATATCTCTTACGCCTTCTTTATTAAGTACTTGCATCGCTAGGGGGCCATGATGGGTCACATCAAGACCAGACACGTTCAGAAATGGACAATGTTGGGGATTTGTTTTGGAGCTTGAGCGGGGGAACTAATAGCCGAGTCGAAGAATTGCTCAGAAAGCTGATTGAATATCTGCCATCTCCTCGCTTTGGTATAGCTCAATCTCACATCAAAAGGCTTGGTCGAGATCGAGGATAAGGTTTCACATAGCAATGCAAATCAGATCTGATGGCGTCGGGCGGGACCCAGCTAGTATGAATTTGCAAGCTTAGTATTGTGGTAGTACTAATGCAGTTACTGTCCATGCCGTAAGTGAGTTCTTGCTCGGTGCGGCCCCTGGATTTCACCGGTATTGGTCTAGTTCCTCAGCTTTCGCTCCGGCTAGCGTGTTATTTGTTTCTCTTTAACTCAAGTGGCTTGATCGCTTCCGTACTGTGCAGATCCAGTGGCAGGGGAACATGTCTTGGATGATGTTTACATACTGTTGAAGTCTAGATAAATTAAAGCAGTACTGACAGAAGAGACGCTTTCTATATAAATATTGCTAGACATGGATTAAGTTAAACTATAGGTACCGGCAGGTCCCCCCACTCTTCAGACAGAATTTGATGTTCTACGCTAGAAATGATAATTAAAAGAGCCCAGACCTCTTTCCCTTCCGCCAATTATACATTAGAAAAAAACAGTCAGGAGGCTTTTCCCAACTGGACGCAGAGGAGAATCCCAATGAGTTATATTGCATTCCTCTGATGTGTTGATTGCAAATAAGACTTGTGGCTGAGAGCTTCTATCCCCACAGAGAATCTAGCATTCCATTTACATCACCACCCCATATAGGCCAGCCACACAAAAGCCAAATATCTAGAACTTACTAACCCTAACTGTAGTAAAAAACATTATTAATTTCTGTGGTAACGACATTGCCGAGCTAGCCGAAGGTCAGGTTGCTCAGCACGCATATTACCATGTTCAAAGCAGCGATACAAGCGCCCAGCCACAAGCCTCATCTGCGACCGCGCCGGACACTGCACACGGTCTCGAATCTTTTGGCAAGCACCGAAATCGTACTAAATAGCCTAGCGAAAGTTTCCCGCATCCATGCCGTCGATCAAAGCGATCAGAGGCAGATGACGCAAAACAAAATAAGCTCTGCCAGGGGTAGCTCGTGATAAAGACTGCATGCCACTCTCAAGTCTCGTATTCTCGCAAGCCTCTCTCTGGCCTATTCATTTGCATTGTGTTATCGTCAGTTAATTGACACATTCTCCATCGATTCTCGTCAGTACAGCCGATTGATATTCTTTGCTTTATTCCTCACCCTCCTTGATCATGTCGCTTCGGCGCATGACGCCCTTTTGGGCCCTGACCTTCTTGGGCACGGTATCCGATGCAAAGTTGGAACCACGGGACGTCAAGACGCATCCCATTGAGATCATTGATGGATCTTCTACGTTATATGACACTTTGACAAGGTATGAGATGGAGGGATTTCTCACCGGCTTTCTTTATCTAATGTCTGTAGTACATTTTTCATCCGGACTGATGCTACCTACACTGCCAATACTGCCGTCTATGGACATGGCGAACCAAACACTACATACAACATTCCCCTCTTGGACTCTCAGAATCCATCATGTGGAACCATTATGGTCGAGAGCCATGTGACTATGTTGACGTCGACTGATCGTATAATATCCACGCCTGAGACAACCACTCTGCCGACCCAAAATCCATGCGACATCGTAACCGTGATAGTCAGAATGCAAGGTTACAGGAAAGAAGATACAAATGCTTCTCTTTCCCAAGCTCCAGTCATGGCTTTAAATCCTTCAGATACCGGAAGTTCTTCGCCAGAAAGTTCTACTGTTTCTCAAGGTGGCTCTGCCATTTCTTCAGATCCTGCAGCGTCTACGGCAACTGGACAAGGCACCGATAGCACTGCGGTTAGCCAGACTCCTTCTCAGGATGACTCTACGACTCCATCAGATCCTACGGTGCCGTGGACTACAATAACTACTCAAGGAACTGGTACTGATCCTATGACCACCACACAATCTCCAACTAGACCCGGTGATACAGGAACCGTTTGGGTCATGGCGGCCAGATATCAAATGACCTCGGATGCCCCAATCGAGTATACCACCATCACCAGCACTGGCACCGACACTGGTACCTACACTATCACCGAGACCCCGTCAGGACCTGGTCGTGGTACAGTGTTGATTGTGGTGCCGAGCCCGATAGTTCCTTATGTTACCGTGACGTCCTATGATGGCTCTCTTACAGCTGTAGTCACGAGTACAATGACACCGAGCGCTCCTGGTGCAACTGGCACTGTTGTTGTCTACGATCCATACGAATGGGTGACCACCACCTCGTATGATGCTGCTGCACCATCAGACTCTACAACGTCTATGTGGCCTTCTGCATCTGATCATGTAGGCACGGTAGTCGTGTACAGGGCATATAGATGGGTGACAGTCAGCTCCTATGACCCAACAATTGCAGCGGCATCTACACAGACTATATCCCCAAGCTCTCCAGACCAGACAGGTACCGTTGTCATATACCAGCCAGATCCATGGTTCACATTTACTTCGTATGGAAGTGTCACGGCGGCATCAACAACCACCGTGTATCCAACTGCCCCAGGCGCAACAGGGAATGTTATTATTTACAGGCCACACCAATTGACAACCGTCACCTCTTACGACCCATCGGTTAGAGTCGCATCCACCACCACCATGTCACCATCTTCTGAAGCAGAGACAGTCACTGTAATGGTATATGAGCCATATCAGTGGACGACCATCACGTCATATGGGGAGTTTACAGCTGCTTCTACATCTACTATATCTGCAACTGCCCCTGATGCAACGGGCACTGTGATTGTGTACCAGCCTGACCACTGGACGACCATCACGTCATATGGGGAGTTTACAGCTGCTTCTACATCTACTATATCTGCAACTGCCCCTGATGCAACGGGTACAGTTGTTGTATACCAGCCTGATCACTGGACGACCGTCACGTCTTATGGGCAGTTTACAGCTGCATCTACATCTACCATAACTCCAATTGCTCCAGACGCAACGGGTACAGTTGTTGTATATCAGCCTGATCACTGGACGACCATCACGTCTTATGGAGAATTCACCGCTGCATCTACGTCTACCATAACTCCACCTACTCCCGATGCTACGGGCACTGTTATCGTATATCAGCCTGATCACTGGACGACCATCACGTCTTATGGAGAATTCACCGCTGCATCTACGTCTACCATAACTCCACCTACTCCCGATGCTACGGGCACTGTTATCGTATATCAGCCTGATCACTGGACGACCATCACGTCTTATGGAGAATTCACCGCTGCATCTACGTCTACCATAACTCCACCTACTCCCGATGCTACGGGCACTGTTATCGTATATCAGCCTGATCACTGGACGACCATCACGTCTTATGGAGAATTCACCGCTGCATCTACGTCTACCATAACTCCACCTACTCCCGATGCTACGGGCACTGTTATCGTATATCAGCCTGATCACTGGACGACCATCACGTCTTATGGAGAATTCACCGCTGCATCTACGTCTACCATAACTCCACCTACTCCCGATGCTACGGGCACTGTTATCGTATATCAGCCTGATCACTGGACGACCATCACGTCTTATGGAGAATTCACCGCTGCATCTACGTCTACCATAACTCCACCTACTCCCGATGCTACGGGCACTGTTATCGTATATCAGCCTGATCACTGGACGACCATCACGTCTTATGGAGAATTCACCGCTGCATCTACGTCTACCATAACTCCACCTACTCCAGATGCTACGGGCACTGTTATCGTATATCAGCCTGATCACTGGACGACCATCACGTCTTACGGAGAATTCACTGCTGCATCTACGTCTACCGTAACTCCACCTATTCCCGATGCTACGGGCACTGTTATCATATATCAACCTGATCAGTGGGTGACCACCACTTCTTTTGGACAATTCACCGCTGCGTCTACAAATACAATTTCTCCATCCACACCGGGTCAAACAGGTACCGTGGTGGTCTTCAATCCACAGCCATATTCGACATTTACTTCATATGGAGACGTCTCGACCCAGACCACGTACACCTCCCCCCCCGCTGCTCCTGGCCAGACAGGTATCGTTATGGTTTTGATGCAACAGCCATATACGACCGTTACGTCGTACGGGGGCGTGACGGCTGAATCTACAACCACTATGACGCCAACGAGCCCGGGCCAAACGGGTACAGTTGTGATCTATGATCCGCAGATGTACGTGACGACTACCAGATACGGAAGCGTCACAGAGGCAACTACAACAACTCAGAGTGGCAGTGGCACTAACCCGACTCTCACCGTCCTGGTTGATCTACCTCAGCCTTACACCACCGTTACTTCTTACGGGGGCGTCACGGCTGAATCTACAGCTACTCTAGCCCCAACCAGTCCGGGCCAAACTGGCACCGTAGTGATCTATGATCCGCAGATGTATGTGACGACTACCAGATATGGAAGCGTTACAGATGCAACTACAACAACTCAGAGTGGCAGTGGCTCTGACCCGACTATAACCGTTGTGGTAGATCTACCTCAGCCCTATACCACGGTGACTTCGTACGGAGGTGTTAGTGCTGAATCTACGACGACAATACAACCGTCTAGTCCAGGCCAAACAGGCACTGTCGTGGTTTTCGATCCGCAGATGTATGTGACGACCACTAGATATGGTAGAGTTGCAGCTGCTTCGACAACAACCGAAGACGGTAACAGTATTGGACCCAATCCGACTCTCACCGTCTTGGTAGATCTCCCTCAGCCATATACGACTATCACTTCGTATAGAGGCGTTAGTGTTGAGTCTACAACCACCATAGAACCAGCTACTCCAGGTCAAACGGGTACAGTTGTGATCTTTGATCCACAGGCTTACGTGACTACCACGAGATATGGCAGGGTTACGGCTCCTACGACAACAACTGAAGACGGTAACAGTGTTGGTCCAAACCCAACTCTGACAGTCATTGTTGATCTCCCTCAGCCATATACGACTATCACTTCGTATGGAGGCGTTACGACTGAATCTACAACCACCATAGATCCATCCACCCCGGGCCAGACAGGCACTATCTTGATCTTTGATCCACAGGCATACGTGACCACCACGAGATATGGCAGGGTTACGACTCCTACGACAACAACTGAAGATGGCAACAGCATTGGGCCAAACCCAACTCTGACAGTCATTGTTGATCTCCCTCAGCCATATACGACTATCACTTCGTATGGAGGCGTTACGACTGAATCTACAACCACCATAGATCCATCCACCCCGGGCCAGACAGGCACTGTCTTGATCTTTGATCCACAGGCATACGTGACCACCACGAGATATGGCAGGGTTACGACTCCTACGATAACAACTGAAGATGGCAACAGCATTGGGCCAAACCCAACTCTGACAGTCGTGGTTGATCTCCCTCAACCCTACACTACAGTCACCAGCTATGGCTCTTTCACCGCAGCCAACACTGTAACATATCCACCTTCTGTTCCAGGGGCGACCGGTACTGTAGAAGTTGATCTTCCGCTCCCTTACACAACCGTCACCAAACACAGAGATGGTCTGACCACTGCTGCAACTACAACATACCCATTCGATGTTCAAGCCAAGTTTGCTACTGTCGAGGTTGATCTGCCCCAGTCCTACACGACAATCACAAGCTACATTCCAGGCCTCGCAGCCCCAGCATCTACAACCTTACCTGTAAGCGACCCAGACGACGTGATGACTGTGATGGTCAATCTTCCGCAGCCATATACAACCATCACCACCTTCGTTGACAGCCTAACTGCACCTCTGACTACGACATACCAACCTGCTAGCGCTGGAGATCCTGTTACTGTTCTTATTGAGAGCCCTCAGGCATACACAACCACCACAACATATGTTGACAGCCTGACCGCCCCTCTAACAACAACGAAACGCCCGGCCAGTCCCGGCGATCCTGTCACTGTTGTGATTGAGAGCCCTCAGGCCTATACAACCCTTACGACCTATGTCGACAGCCTGACTGCACCTCAGACTACGACATATCAACCTGCTAGTCCTGGTGATCCCATTACTGTTGTCGTCGAGGACCCTCAGGGCTATGTAACCGTCACGACCTATGTTGACAGTCTAACTGCACCTCTCACAACAACAAACCGGCCCGCCAAGCCCGGTGACCCAGCAACTGTTGTAATTGAGAGCCCCCAGTTATACACAACCGTCACAACATACGTTGACAGTTTGACTGCACCCGTGACTACGACAAATCGACCGGCGAATCCAGGGGATCCTATTACTGTTGTCATTGAAGACCCTCAACTGTATACGACTGTCACAACATATATTGATAGCATAACTACACCTTTGACTGTGACAAACCGACCCGCCAACCCAGGGGATCCTGCCACTGTTGTGATAGAGAGTCCCCAGGCATACATAACCGTCACAACATATGTTGATAGTTTGACTGCACCGTTGACTACAACAAACCGACCGGCTAATCCAGGGGATCCTGCTACCGTCGTGATCGAGAGTCCTCAGGGATACACAACTACCACGACCTACATTGATGGTCTGACCGCACCTATAACTACAACAAAGCAGCCGGCTAATCCTGGAGATCCTGCCACTGTCGTCGTCGAGAGTCCTCAGATGTATACGACTGTGACCAGTTATGGTGCTTGGACTGCACCTACTACTACAACGCTACCACCAACTGGACCTGGAGGCGTAGCTACTGTCGTTGTAGAGAATCCTCAGGGATACACAACTACCACGACCTATGTTGATGGCCTAACTGCACCCATAACTACGACAAACCAGCCGGCTAATCCTGGAGATCCTGCCACTGTTGTTGTAGAGAGTCCTAAGCGGTACACTACTGTAACCAGTTATGGTTCCTATACAGCAGCTGTTACAAGCACCTTGACACCGGCATCTCCAGGGGATGTTAATACTGTTGTAGTAGGATTGCCTCAGCCCTACACGACTGTGACTAGCTATGGCAGCTTTACAGCAGTAAGGACTACTACAAACGCACCAGCATACCAAGGTGCTGTAGCCACTGTTGTTGTTCAAGAGCCCCAGCCCTACACAACCGTCACAAGCTGGGGTGCCTTCTCAACAATTAGCACCACTACCTATTCGCCAATCTCTCAGGGCGGCACTGCAACTGTTGTTATTCAACAGCCTCAGCCTTACACGACTACCACAACATGGGGATCCTTCTCAGCAGCTGGTACTACCACCATTCCGCCGAACTCTCCGGGTGGTACTGGAACTGTTATTGTTCAAAACCCTCAACCTTATACGACCACCACAACCTGGGGTGCCTTTTCAGCACCTCATACCACTACCTATTCGCCAATCTCTCAGGGCGGCACTGCAACTGTTGTTATTCAACAGCCTCAGCCTTACACGACTACCACAACATGGGGATCCTTCTCAGCAGCTGGTACTACCACCATTCCGCCGAACTCTCCGGGTGGTACTGGAACTGTTATTGTTCAAAACCCTCAACCTTATACGACCACCACAACCTGGGGTGCCTTTTCAGCACCTCATACCACTACCTATTCGCCAGCCTCTCCAGGTGGTACCGGAACTGTCGTTGTTCAAAACCCTCAGCCTTACACAACTACCACGAGCTGGGGATCCTTCGCAGCAGTTAGCACCACTACCTATGCGCCAAACTCGCCGGGTGGTACTGCGACTGTTGTTGTTCAGCAACCTCAGTCCTATACGACCGTCACAACCTGGGGTACCTACACAACAACTGGTTCTACAACCTTGTCGCCAACCTCTCCTGGCGGCGTTGCTACGGTTGTTATGCAGAAACCCCAACCATACACCACAGTCACTACTTATTATACCACTGTATCTACCATGAGTACTTCCACTGGAACTCCAGCTTCCGCTGGGCAGACTGCTACCGTAGTGGTCGTTGCTCCTGCAGTGGGTACAAAGGCTGCAGATCAAACCTGCGATAACGGTGGTTTGGAATACGCTATCTATACTAACTCGTACTTCAACGCTGATGCACCGTACTACTCCTCCCTCAACATAACCTATTTTGCAACAGCTTCGCCGACTTTTACTGGTGTCACGCACTCAATTGGTATCACAGAACCAGGCGGCGTCAAAGCAGGAAACTCAGGCCCCGCGCAGATTATTTATCCTGGCTCACCAAGCCAAACATGGCAGTACAAGGCTGTTAACCACCGGGCATTCTTGTATGCGCCTATCACTGGTACCTACTCCGTTGTTGTCCCGTACTCTGACGAGATTACAATGGTCTGGTTCGGCAGCAAGGCATTGTCAACATGGTCAAAATCACGTTCCAGTGCAGATCTGACGCAAAACTTCTCATCGGGGCCTTCCAGCTCTCAGACTTTCAAGATCCAGCTGACGGCGGGTACCTATACGCCGTTCCGGGTTTTCTGGGCCAATGCACAGGGAGACTACTCTATGATCATCACTGTTACAGCTCCCGACGGTACTGTCATCGTTGATGGCTCTGGGTCGTCAAGCAAATACTTTGTTAGATTTGCTTGTGATTCCAGTACGCCTTCTTATCCTGCGTTTGGAAGTGGCGGCTAAACCAATCACTCTCTTATTTTCTCTATGTTGTTATCTTTCCTTAATTACTGTATTATACAAGTAGTTCAACCACAAATTGATTCTGAGAGTTATTTGCCTTACAAACCTTTTATTGTATTAAGTACAGTCACCTTGTTTCCTCTGCAATGTCTACCAGGGCCCGAGCGGGGAACCAACAGTGACTGAGAATGCTCATTGGGCAATCAATTGCGCCTAAGACTTTAGCATGGAGCCCTAGGAATCACACACTGGGAAGGAAGCTCGGAATTCAGATCAGGTAGATAAGAGTCCTATAAAAGTTGATCTCAGAGACACCACCCTCTTGTTTCTTCAAATTTCACATTTCACCAGTCTTTTGCTCCCGACACAATGGCCAAAACATTATTTGTCAACGGTCGGATACTGTCCAAGACAGAGACGGGCCTGAACGGCAACGCCCACTTCTCAGACTGCATGCTCATTCAAGATGATAAAATCGTCACAGTTGGATCTCGTAGTGAGATGTCCCAGATTCAAGACCCAGATATTCAGATTCGCGATCTTGATCAGCGCCTTGTTCTTCCCAGCTTCATCGATGGTCATATGCATCTTCTCCTCCTCGGCCAATCACTCCGAAAGCTTGACCTATCGCGATGCACTTCACTTGAGGACATCCGATCATGTATCAGAAAATACGCGGCTGAGAACCCAGATACACCAAATATTCTTTGCAAAGGATGGAGGCATCACATGACGCCCGGTGGAGTTACAGCGGCGATGCTCGATGATCTTGATCCTCGACCTATTTTCGTCGATGCCGGCTCGTTACACTCTTGCTGGTGCAACACCGCGGCTCTGAAGGAACTCGAAGTTGATGATATGCCAGACCCAGCCGGAGGCAAGATTTATCGTGATACGGATGGAAAGCCATCTGGTCTGTTGGACGAAGGCGCCATGATGTCCATCAGTAAGTGCAGTCCAGAATCTCATCACTTCCAGACAAAAGCTGACCCGAACAGTTTGGCCTTTCCAAGCAAAATCATCTCCCAAGCATGAACGGATAGAGGCAATTTGCGCGGCTGTAAAAGAGTACAACGCAGCTGGCTACACCGGCGCAGTCGAAATGGCCATGGATGAAGAAGCATGGGACGCTCTCGTAACACTCAAAGAAATGGAACCTGATCTGCCACTACGACTAGCAGCATACTGGCTGATCAAACCAACCGCTGACCTTGAACAAAATTCGAAGCAAGTACAGCGCGCCATCGAGCTGAGCAAGCAGTACAACTCGGCAACAAGTCCTGATATCCGACTTGTTGGAATCAAGGTCATCACTGATGGTATCGTTGACGCGTGTACCGCCTATCTCTCCGAGCCGTATATCACTACCGGAAGCCCACCACCAATCTGGGAACCTGAGTTCCTCGAACCCGTGGTCAAAGAGGCTGATGCTGGTGGCTTACAAGTCGCATTGCATGCTATTGGCGATGGTGCAGTCAGAATGGCTATCGATGCCATTGAGAAACACGCCACCCCAGGTCGAAGGCATAGAATCGAGCACTTGGAGCTCGTTTCCCCAGAAGACGCCAAGAGGCTTGGAAAGCTTGGATTGACAGCATCCATCCAGCCCATCCACGCGGACCCAACAGCGTTGACCATGTGGACTGAACTCCTTGGAGAAGGGAGATATGAAAGAGCGTTTGCGTATCGAGAGTTCGCTGACGCTGGTGCCTTGATGGCAATTGGTACTGATAGCCCTACATCACCATGGTCGCCTATGCATAATTTCCATGTCGCTATCAACAGGCAGTCCTCCAGGAGCCCGGAGAACCCTAAGATAGTACACGAGCACTTTCGGCTAGGTTTGTGTGAGACGTTCGTGGCGGGCACAGAAGGTGCGGCTCGAAGTGTTTTTGCTGAAGATCGTGAACCCTACCGAACCGTTTCTGGGTCTATCAATCATACGACCAAAGACTTCTTATCCTTCATTAATCTACTGCACGAGATCAAAAGGCTGCCAACGAAGACAGTCAGCCCAGCCCAGACCCAAGCCGCCGTATACCCCATACTATGTCGCAATGCCCCTCCAATAGGCGCACCGAATAACAGCGCGACAGACATGACGGAGAAAGCCATACCGAATCTTGTCCCGATTCTTCGTGGATCACTAGTTAGTCTGACAAAAATGGTCGGCTGAAGGGCGAAGAAAGACCCTGTGAAGAAGCCCTGGCTGATGACGGTAACAAGCAATCGTGGAGTTGTAGTTGCTGAGATGAGACACAAGCTTGCCGTGGCAAGTAAGGTTGCTGCGCTGATAATCGTGTTCATAGGTCCGAGACTTTGAGCGAGAAATGCAGGGAGGATACGTCCAAAGATCGAGCTGCTGTTGAGGATAGCTAGCAAGTTGCCTGCGAGATCCGAGGAAGCAATGCTGTTATCTAGAGCGTAGCTCTGAACATACACGAATGGCGTGTACATGCCCAAGAAAACAGAAAAGCAACCAGCTACAAAGAGCACGTAGGGCCAGTCCGTGAAAGCTGTTTTGTCCAGAAGTTGCCTGCGCTGGGCTGGTCCGCTGGAGTTCGGCCCAGGTCGAAGCACTATGTTGGAGAACAGGAGGAGGACCAAGAGTAACAAAGCCATAGCCCTAGTCGCCCATGGCAAGCTTGTCTGCGCATCGAGCTCCCGTATCATGATGGGGAGAAGAACGCTGTAAAGATGTCAGAGAAAAGCGAACTGGATGGCAGTTGTTGACTTACCCTCCAAGTCCACTACCGCACGCTGCAAGTCCATTGACCAAGGGCAATTTCGTAGTGAACCATAGTGAAGTGATGGCAACACTCAAGATGGATAGGCAGCCGGCGCCAATGCCAATCATGAGACCTTGAGTGAGAAGATACTGCCAGTACTGGTGACTCAGACTCTGAAGCACAGTGCCGATGACAATGAAGGTTGATCCGACTGCCAGAAGGTGTCGGAAGTAACCAGAGTCATAGATTGGGCCAACTATGAAGCCTGAGAACACCATCAAGAAGGTCTGGAGTGAGCCAATGATTGAGATCTGAAATGGCGTATGACTCGACAACTGGTCGCGTTCGTAGATGGTTTGGAAGCTTCCAAAGCTTGCTATCAGACCTGCAAGCTGTCAGTATCTATCTGGCGTTTATTGATGATGTTGTTTACCCCAAGTGCAAAAGTAGAGGCAAAACGAGCCCGCGACTTGCAGCCACGCAAGCAAACCGCCATCCGGCACAGGCTTTGGTGCTGCATCATCGACCGAAAAACTGCTTTCGACGAGAGGGTTATCATCGATCGTGCCTTTCGTAGTGTCCATTGCTGGTGAGAAGCATTGATGAAGGTCCTTGACTTACAAGGCGAACAGCATACCTAATTGAAGGGCAGATAGGCCGAGATACAACCGCCATGCTTATCAATCTCTATTTCTCTGACAACGCTTTTGCTAGGATACCCTATTTCAGGACGTTTTCCGCTTTCCTAATGTGGTGATAGACCACGGCACTTCTCCCCACAGTGGATCTCGATGAAAAAGACAAAACTCAACATCAGCAGATCAAGGCGCAAACAAATTTGTCCGTGCCCCTCCTGAACGCGTACTTCCTCAACCCGAATATTTGTAATAATCACATGAATTATCCCGCTTATCAAAACCTCGTTTTGACCACGAATTCCTTGGCCACTCTAAATGGGACCTTTGCATGATTTTTGCATGTCATTCTTCCGACTTGGTGAAACATCCGAGGGCTGCCTAGCTAGGAAGGTGGCAAGGTATTTTCCTGCTCTTGATTAAGCAACTCGGGGAATACCGCGACTAAGGCGGTGATGCGGCGAAGCAGGCAAGATTGAGTTCATGACTAGTGCCGGCATGGCATGATGCATGTATTGCCAAAAGTGGTATTGCCTTGCGATGGGACCCTGCAGGTTGGATATGACTGTAGATCTTGTAGGAGATAGTGATTTTCGTGGCGAGGATGTGGAGGGCTGTAACAAAGGTATTTTGGGGTTGAAAAATTGATCACATCAAATCACCAAGATTGGGGAACTGGAAAGGGGAGAAAGTGGGAAATTGAGTTCAAGCCGGAGTTTAGATCTAGCGGTAAGAGGACCAATAGAGGAGACAATTCATCAAAGTCACGAATTGTAAACATAATTGAGCGTGGTGCAGCAAAGCCTAGTCTATTGAACAGGAAAAACAAATAATCTACAACCTAGATCTACCCTACATCCTATCGAGACTTGACAAAGTAGGAATCCAAGTAGTCTCCCCAAGCCTCGTCATCGAAAGCGCCAACATAGCCGACATACATATCCGGCCGAACAATCACAACGGCCGAGTCCTCGTTCTTGACCCAATCAGCGGTGAAGTCCTTGTCGCCATCCCTGTTTTGGCGACATTCAATATGGCCATTAGTCGACCCATTGGGCAGGATACTATAGACGGGAGCCAAGACGGGAGCCAAGACGGAGTTCGCCGGAAGTCGTCGTCCGATAGCCAGGACAATAAATACTCCGTATGAGACGTTTTCGTAGAGTCGCGAGGTTTTACCGGAAGATTCAGTCATCACCACATCAGGACAGCGATATCCGGGTTTCCAGATGCCAAGTTCCGTACCCTGAATCAGTGGAGTGGCGAACTCGCTGTAGTTGACACCCATGCCTTGCTGTGTCAGTTTGGTGATATGTAACTCTGCTGGTGGACGTACCTGTGATGAAGCCGGCATTTCGTTCGATGGTGGAGACGTATTTCTTGGCTGTGTGTATCGTGTCCCTGACTAGTGCTGCAGCTACGCCGATGACTTGAGCGGCGGTGGATCTCCGCTCGATGTCGTAGCTGCGCAGGATATCGTCTCTTGCTTGCGTGGTAAGGTTGGACGGTCGTGCGAGTACGGAAAGACGCCAGGCTAGGGCGAAGGCATCGGATACACCCGTGTTCAAGCCCTGGCCGCCGTTGACGGAATGAACATGAGCAGCGTCTCCGGCGAGGATAATTCGTCCGTGGCCTTCCTTGGAGATGAAGGTACCGGCAAGTCGTTCCTTGACTGAACTACAGTTAGTATGAGGACTGGAACTTTCCATGCGAGACATACCATGAAATGTACTGAACCATTCGGTCTTTGTAAACTCTACTCGATAAGGAGCGAGATGCTCCTTGATAGACTCTTCAGCCAGCTGCTGTGTAATCTCGCCCTTGAGAAGAACATAGAAGCGAGACATTCCTCGCTCTCGTGGAATCCACGCAACTCGAGACTCTCCATCAAGCTCAAAAGTGATGATTTCAGGACAAACAGGGAAATCAGTATCCAAAAAAGTATCAAGAACTGCCCAGGTCATCTCAGGCTTGGTACCCGTGAAACTAATACCCAGCGTATTTCTGACAAAAGATCGTGCACCGTCGGCGCCGACAGCATATTTGCTGCGGACCTTTCGGCCTGAACTAGTCATGACTGTAACAGAATCTTCTTCTTCAGAGATGCTGATAACGTGCTCGTTGTAGCTTAATGCATCACCCAGACGATTGCGCATGACTTGTTCAACGACAGGTTGTCCGATCATGAGAAAATTCTTGTGAAAGGCATGCTCGATACCAACCCACCAAGCGTTCTGGCGAGACTTGAAATCTCCTGCTTTGAAAGTAGAGCTCGCTGTTATTGTTAGACTGCGCTTTTCAAGTTTTTGGATCTCCTTACTGTTGCATTTGAGACCGTCAGGGAGAAGATCATCGAGGATGCCAGCAACCTCGAAGTACTGCTGAGTTCGAGCGTTGAGTGCATCAGCGCGACCAAGTTCCAAGCTACAAGGCTTTTCATCTATAAGATTGTTAGTTTTCCTTCTCAATCAACTCAGACGGCAATGTAAATTACCCAGGACTCGGACTGAGATGCCCAATGGTTGAAGGAGAAGGGCAACAAAGAGTCCAGTAGGACCGCCACCAACAATAGTAACATCAACTTGCTCCATGATTCTGAATGTCTGCGAATGAATTTGATTTGAAAGTTTAACTTTTGGAGTTCTCAATATTATAGTTCTACGTAATTGGCGGGAAAGGCCAAGATAAATCACCAAAGTCCTCTCTCACACAGCCTCTCCATCGACCTACCTATCTCGGCATCGTCAAACCACCTCAGCAAGCCAAGGATAAAAAATATCAAAATGTGTCATCTGAAATACCCATATCCGAGCTTCTGTTACACCATCCCAAAGGCCCGAAGAATCGTTCAACGGCGGGCAACTCTAAACTTGGCCGGGTGGGATATAGCCGAACGGGATAGCCGTGCGGGATGCCGATCATTTCACCTCGGACCGTCCCCCCCCCATGCGAAGATCCAAGTTTTTAGCCCCAGCATACGGAAATACAATGACGAAAACTGTGGCTTGGCTTCCAGATTCATACCTTCTACTCTAGGATTTCACATCCGCGCAAGCTGACAGGGGAGCGTTGGATAATTTTATGAGCTTCCTGATGAAGCGATTTTGTGTCATGCCTTCTTCCTCGGATTAGGCGATTTGTGACGAGGGTAATTGTTTTGCCACGCAATTGGGTGATGGGCCGTGGTCCACTGCTGAGACGACTCGGTGCTTTTCGCAAATTGTCTTAGTGAAACGAAAATGGGACTATGGATGAGTTGGAGTATGTAACATGTAGTTCACATGTTGATAATGGATAGGAGGCTATAGGATTTATATCCTCTTATCTCCCTGACATGTCATTCACTCATCAAGCTCAACAGTCACTCTCATTTCATACAAGCACACACTTATAAGTGATTAATACTCCTTCGTTTTACCATGGCTGTATCCAGTCTTCGTCCTGTGATCCCCTTCCCTTTCGGGTCTGTTGATCACAATGTCTCAGCTAAACCATTGACTACCGCTGTTGATAGGGCGGCTCTTGAGACATCAAGCAAAATCCTTGATATCATCGGAAGATATCGCATGAGGCAAGATGACAACCTTTACTCACAATCCGATGAGTCAACTCTCAAGTTCATCGCTCTTATCTACACACATGTCAAGGCCGGGAAGCCAGTCCCTATGTGCCTACCAGCTTTCCCTTTCAAGTCACCAAACTCGACATCAAAAACCTTGGGGAAGCTTCCTGATAAGGGAGAGGAGATTGCTCTTGCTCACCTGAACGGACTCTGCAGTGCTATTGGCGATGTGTATGCGCCAGGTGCTAGGCTCACGATCATTTCCGATGGATTAGTATATAATGGTAAGTTTGGCTTGGTTTCATTTTTAGAGCACCCAGCTGACGATGATAGATCTACTTGGTGTTCCAGATAGAGATGTCTGGGCTTACGGCGAGACCCTTCGCTCCATGGCAGCAGAAAAAGAATTCCACAACATCTCCTTTGCACGACTTCGTGATCTTGTTGAGATAGATCTGCCAAAGGATCTCGAGGAGATGACCTATGTTGCCAACGCATCCAACTTTCGACGCGCACTTCTCAACACCTTTAGCAAGCCTGGATGGAGTTGGGATGAAGTCCGCCAATCAGAGGACCAATGCATGACTTACCGCGGATACATCAAGTTTCTTCAAACAGACTTGCAAACAGTTTACCCGGTTGATGAGAACCGTAGCAAGTCAAGGTATAAGAGGGGAATTGAATATATCGCGAAGCAGATGATGGCCCGTGGAGATGTAAGTGCAAAGATGTCTTGAGATTGATTGTTATACTGACGTCGCAGGCATTTGCCAATGCTGTTCGACAAAAGTACCCCGATCACGTTCGTCTATCAATTCATCCCTCAACTGGCGCTGTCAAGCTTTCTATCAGTCTATTGCCAACCGAGCAGCTTTACACCACGCCCTGGCACTGCAGCGTGGCGTACAGACTGGATGGCACCATCAGAACCGGCATGCGATCTGAGTTTGACAACGACGAGAGTCTCGAACTGGTGTACGACAACGGAAGACCCTCGCATTATAGAGAAAAGTCACCACTGCTATCATGGGCAGAGGACAAAGGCGGAATCGTGGTTGACCCTATGTACCCCGCTGGCCTAATAATTCGTCCTGCCAATGGAGCTGGTTCCCTGACACTCGACGACATCGACACGAAGAAAGTTCGTGCTCTGTCGGAGATCAACTCGCCCGTTGTCTTGAAGGGATTTGTCAAGAAGCCTAACCGCGACCGCTTCATTGATTTCAGCCACCGATTCGGAACCCCGCTGCCCTGGAAGTTTGGCCTGTTGCTCGAAGTCAAGGATCGAGGACAGGATGCTCGAGGTCTGAATAATGTCCTTTCGGCAGAGCCTATGCCATTCCACTATGACGGTCTGTTCAAGGTCGTCAAGCAAGCTGACGAGAATGGAAATGAGACGATGGTTTCAACTCCTCCTCAGTAAGTAACGTTTCGAAGAAGAATGTTCGTCGACTGACCATGACTAGGTTCCAACTCTTCCAGGGAGCCACCTCCTCACCAAGAGATACCGGCTTCACTCTTTTCTCATCATCAACACTATTCTTCAAGTATCTCCCATCGTGGCTTAAGAAGGACATCTCCAAGCTCACATGGAGCGTATCAACATCAGCATTTGACAACACCGTCTTGAGAGGTCTACCTCTAGCTGTCGACCATCCTACTACCGGCAAGCCATGTCTTCGATACCATGAGCCTTGGCCCCAATCCAAGACGAGATTCGATGCTTCGGATGTGACAATCGACGGACTTGAGTCTACTGAGAGTGCTGCTGTCTGTGAAACTATTGACTCAGTTCTCTATGATCGCCGGGTTGCGCTGTACTATGCTTGGGATAAGGGTGATATTCTGGTCAGTGATAACATCTTGATGATGCATACTAGGAGTGATTTCACTGCGGGCGTTGATCGTGAGCTGTGGCGAATCCACTTTGACTAGTGCTGTTATAGTTCTGGGTCGGCAGGTCTGAAAATGTTTGGTTATTGTTCATTTAAAGGTTCCATATAGATTATTTCTGCAATAGACTGTTTCTGCTACTTAATGCCCATTGGTCCATGCTTTGACTATTCTTTATCTCCGTGTATCTAGTTGCGGTTTCATCCCGGAAATCCCGTCTGGAGATATCTCGGTCGGCATCCACTTCCGACTCGGATAGACAACCGACCAAACCTTATGACATATAATAATAAGGATAAGATCGCGGGGTAGCCCTGTTCCTGAAACACTCAATCGACTCAACCATCATGCTCGAAGTCAAGCAGTATCATCTCCTGCCAACGGATCTCGTTCCGAACTCACCAAGACCGCTTCTGCACTACAAGAATGTCTTAGCCAAGCGCCCTAATAGCTCCAAGTGCGACCCCGCCGAGGTCTGGGATATGTTTACCAAAAACGGATGGGACGTCCAATGGATATTCCGATATCCAAATACGCAACTGTCACATTTTCACTCTGAGGCTCACGAGTGCATGGCTGTTCTCTCAGGCACTGCGACAATCCGCTTTGGAGTCGGTGATACGTCGGAGGATCTTCAAGAAAATACATACGGATCTGCTTGGGAACAAGGCGGGGTTGTATTAGAGGCTGAGGCCGGAGATGTCTTCGTCATTCCAGCTGGTGTAGCGCACAAGACTCACAACACCAAACCTGCAGCTGAATTCAAGCTGCTATCGCCAGGCGTTGGACATGGGATTGAAGCTGATGACCCGAAGAAAGCTTTGTCCGAGATAGAGCTGGATGGATATACTATGTTGGGGGCGTATAACGGCGGTGAATGGGATTTTGTCAAGAGTGGAGGAGACTATGGCAAGTCATGGAGGGTTCCTAAGCCGAAGAGAGATCCAGTGTTTGGAGAGGGAGAGGAGGGACTTGTCAAGACTTGGCCCGGAGGGGATGCTAAGGTTGATTTGGAGATTGTGCAGGTGGAGAACAGGGAGTACAAGTCGAAGATATAACTCGTCAGCTCCTTCAATCCAGGTGCGGGATGAGTTATCAGCCAACAGCATCGCAGCACTAGTCTCCAAGTTCACGGGCCAATGAGGCCACCGGGCAAACGCAGACAATTTCAGTTAAAGTTGATTCACAAAGTATGTATGAACATCATAGAAAAGGAAAACATCCAGTCACTTCCCAGCACTAATCATATCATAATCCATTTATCTCGTGTTCGCGTATCAGAATTAGAATGAGAGAACCCATCATCCCTTAGTCCTGGACACCAGTAGGGGTGTTGCAAAGGATGCCTTGGTCAAGCTGTGATGGTCAGCAATCAGTTAACTATAACTAAAGGTATTGATGAGACTTACGATAGGCAGAACGCAGCATCGAGCTCGCTGGCCAATAGCAGAGCAAATAGCACTGAAGTCAGTGGCGTTGTCAGGGGTAGAGGGAGCTAGGTACGTTAGACTGAGCTGCACTGAGGACATGGTTCTACTTACGATTTCCGCAGTCGAGGTCGGCAACTCCAAGTACATCAGTAGCACAGCATTGAGAAGTGCCGTAGAGGCCGGAGCAAGGGATATAGGCCTGGCGCTTCTCCTCAGTGGGGAGAGCAGAGACGGCAGTAGCCAGGAGGGCAACGATAGCGAGTGAGAACTGCATGATGGATCGAGTGAATGAGTAGATGGTAGAATGGTATGAAGCTGGAGATGTGAATGCAGAATCGAAACTGATCCCCCAATAATCCTCATATTTATACACAATCCAAATTATAGATCCCATAAATCATTAAGATCATCGTCAGTAAAACTAAATAACCTCAACGTCATTATCTCACAGCAAATCTCCAATGAATACCACGATTAAAGCCGTTGACGTTTCCGATGGCGATATCCCTGACCTATATCATCTACATATTGACTTGAAACCTGTTGTAGCGTTACAACGGCCCGGCCGTTTACAGCTCTGCAGGGATCTAACGCATAAACGTGTCGCGACGATCGCTCGATCAATTGGCACTGCTGATTCGCTGGCCCGTCGGAGCAAACACTCAAAGGAATAGCCGACTGCCGAAACGATCACACCGTTGATTTTAGAAGGCTGATTTGGGGCGAATTTGAAAACAGGTTGGTTACTGGGCCGATGTCATGACCTGTTGTGAGCAGGTAATTGGTCAGATGGGTTCCTGTGAGGCCTCATTGGTGTCGGTAAAGTTCCAAGACCGTTATTGATCGACAGTTTCTTCTTCCTATCAGGTTCTTCAGCTTGGAAGTTGTTGGGGCTGGCGTAACGACGTGGCAAATCATGAGTGTGCAGATTGTTTCTCATACTGTTCCTGCAGAAAGTGGACCTACGCGCCGAGACCTTGATCCGGCTTCCGGCACTGGTAAGTGAGCATAAACTTGATTAATATTAGATATCCGAAACTTATATCCGATCGTATTATATGGGTGATTATATAGGTGGCTTGGCTTAGGTAGCGGATTAAGTCCCCCGAATCAGATAATGACATCAACCATCATGATGATCTGATAGACATTGTGGTTATCGCTTGGCCTCAGGGCGTAAGAAGACTTCTGACGTTATTGAGGTACTGAAAGTACTTAGCCTAAGATCCTCCAAATCTATACTGAATTATATTAAGTTTACCTAAGGCTTTTTATTACCTATTATAAAGGTCATAAGTTTTATTATACCCCCCTGCTTATGAATTGAAGAAGGAATCAAGGGAAATGTCATTAAAAAACGCTACCACTTCGTGAAATAATCTGGTTCTGGAATCCCTGCTGTAAATCCTTCCTATTCGGTCAGTGATAGTTGACCCCAGGCCTCAGCTCCATTGGATCATGAGGCATCAAGTTCCTTGCTTCCTTCAGCTGAAATTGAAGCCTCTCACCTCCCTCATCGCACCTATCGCCATCCCTGAAAACTAGCTTAATGCGTTCCTTGACATCTCCGGATAACCCTGCACCGCTAAGAGTATCGCGTTCATCAAACACATGTCCCGCCAACACGCTGACGAGACCAAAGCCCCCAGATACAGGAGACGAACAAAAT
Organism: Fusarium sp. NRRL 52700; assembly: GCA_013396095.1. Taxonomy (NCBI): domain Eukaryota; kingdom Fungi; phylum Ascomycota; class Sordariomycetes; order Hypocreales; family Nectriaceae; genus Fusarium; species Fusarium sp. NRRL 52700. The sequence continues at coordinate 84,224 of JAAQRM010000150.1, read as the reverse complement.
ACGATGCGTACGATAAGGAGCACTAGGCCGACGAGAGGCTGGGCGAGTAGAACGTTACCTAGAAGAGGAGACCTTTTGAGTACCGTGACAGTCTTCCAAGATTTGTCAGCGCGATGATACTCGAACTGTTCGCGCTCTCCAGCTTTCAAATCGTTGACCGGCGACCCGATGCCATAGAAAGCGGCCAGTCTAGACCATAGAAGAGATGACACCACAGCCGTGAACCTTATCTGAACTGCTTCATCCAAATTGGCCGTCAGCAGGTCGCTGACAAAATCACTGAGCAGGTACCTGGCATCATTCAGGTGAAGAGTTCTTCAGCCGTCTGGGAACACTTCCACAAAGCTTCCAGAGCAGCTACCCTCAATAAGATCGACTGAATTAGCTGTAATCTTCCACTTTCCCGTGCAGTTAAGCCGTTGGCTCATGAACTCGAGCGATTCCTTCTGGAATCTTTCTTTTGAGGGTCTTATGTTCCTAAGCTCTTTCGAATGCCCCCCACATGCGGTGTGAGAAGGACGAAGAAGTGGTCCACTTGACCTTGAGGCCATAGTGTGTCAAAGCCAGCCTAAGTTGAGAAGAAACTGGGAGAAGGAATGCGTGAAAAACGCGATACAATGAATTGCGGCTGAGAACCGTGGTGATTTGTTTCCGGAGCGAATGTCGCTGAAACCACTGTACACCTAAATGATACAACCAATCAGATTTGGGAGTCTTGAATCTGGTCAGATCATTGTAGCGTCTGCAACCCTTCGCAGGGATCCTTTACAGTTGGTGTCATCGTCACCAATCAAACAGCAACACGATATCAGCTGGACACCAACCAACACTCCGATGTGCCACCAAAAAAGCAGGCTCTTGAAATTCATAGCGCCCATCACGCTTTACGAATTCACAGGATGAAGTTTCCGGCATTATGGTGGACGGAAAGTAAATAAAGTTTGATCGCTCGATCATGGCATTAATTGATAAAATCACTAGCCCGGGAGCGATACGGCTATCACTCGTCGCAAATGGCGAGAGGTCTGGAGCCTGATTCTGAACCTGCAGTTGCGAAAGTGGCTGCATGAGCTGAAAAGAAAGTAGTTGTCTTGAATGCGACATGTGATAACACAAAGCAGGCTCTCGGCTATTTATCTGCAATGTCCAAAAAGCCCAACATTGCTGCCAGTACTTCACATTGTTAGTTCTCTGTTAGGAAAAAATTGAGTCTTGTTTTGATGACACTCACAAGCGCCAGCCGTCACGATGTATGAAGCTGTTCCCCAGGCTGTCTGTATGGTAGCCAGATCGGTCCACGCCTTGGAGTTCAGCCAAATGCCGATTTCTAAGCTCAATAACACTGGAACGAGTACCACGATCGAGATGCGTGTGACTGACCAGTCTAGTACCAGCTCAAGGCCATATTCGCCCTCGAGTATATCAAGTCTCTTATTATTCAAGGTGCAGTGTATCCAGTCTGACCAGGCTAGGGATATGTGTCGAGGAACATGCCATCTTCTGTAGGTAGTCATAAACAGCTGCAAGTCGCCGACTCCATTGTCATCGAGGTTAATGCGTTTGTGCGTACCAGTATCTGCATCGCACTGATTTATCAGGATGTGCTTGAATGTGCCAAGTAACGGGAACAAACCTTGTATAGTCTGAATCCCTTCAAATGTTTTAGCGAGAGAAAAGTCCCTCTCAAACCACGGAGTCGGAAAGTCGCCCAGCGGAGCTTGGAGAAGAGTTGGTCAGGCTTATCGACAAACACAACTCTCTCCTTCGGATTTGGATTTCCGCGGAGGAACAAACCCAAGACAACGTATGTTGGTTGGATCCTCGACTCAAACTCAATAGCTGACGTGCGCGCGATACCGAAAAGAGGCGTTGAAAAGCTAGTCTTCCATTCGATCCTCTCCGCTTGCGCCTGTGGTGAGCCATGCCGTGTAGGTGGGGTTTCACCATCTACGGCTACATTCTCTTCATCATGTCGTGGTATCGGGTTCAGTGGAAACATAACCTCTTGATAAGCTTTTGGGTACGGAAAGGTCGCGGTTTCGTTGATCTCATAGTTGGAACCCAATTGTGGCATTCCCTGGGCAGCGGGAGGCTGTAAGAAGAACTCGGCCTTGACATTCCACTGCTGTCGAAGTGATCTGATGCATGGAGTTCGCTGCTCTAGAAGCTCATTATAATCGAGATGTCCTATGCCGTATGAGAAGTAAGCATGCCAGGCTGTAGTAGGTATGGGTCCGGCGGGTGCTGGCTGAGACAGGGACACGGGCGCATCGCCGGTATCGTCATTAGGTAGCGGCATTATCAATTGCGACTAGCGAATGAATATCTGTACAGTGACGAGAATGAACCCCGCGTACGGAGGTCCCTGCCAAAAGTTTTGTCTCGACCCCCGGTCAGTGATAAGGGACCCTAGTAAAGTCAGAAAAAGTAAAAAAGGCAGTATAAGATATCCTGACCTATAAACCTTTTATAACCTCTCTATAAGCTATTAACTAATTTTCTAAAGTTTCTAATAATCTTATAGGTCCTTTAATAATAGCCCTAAATATAGATATTATAACTTATACTTTTATTATTTCTTTTAAGGTATCTTATAGTAGTAAGACTTCTCTAGAGGTATTATAGATTATAGGTCTTTTAATCTATTAGGTTAACTAAATATATACTTATATAATTAACTTAAGGTTTAACCTTAATATATAACTATTAATTTTAAAAGATAAATATCTTTAGGATAAGCTATAATCAGGATACCTAATAAAGGCTATAGATGAAAATAAAAAGCTTATTATTAGTAAGGTATAATATAATTACTATAAATAAGAAAAAACCTATACTAATATTATTAGTAAGCTTAGTAAAGTAGGAATAGTAATCTCTATATTAGCTATCTATTGGATGCTAGTCTTTATAGGATTTTAAAAGATAAAGCTAATAAGGAAACCAGGCTTAATAAAGTTAATAAAAGCTAAGAGACTTACTTGGTATTTTACTTACTGAGATTGGATCTTAGAAGACTAGAAGTTAGTTATTTAGTTAGATAAAACTACTATAGTTCTTTTATATTGGCAGGGAGGTTATTATATATAGTGAAGATTAAATAAGCAGTTTCTTTATAGCTATATTTAAGTATGGTAGAAAGGTATAATAGAGTTTATATTCTAGGGGTATTTTTCCTATAATAAGAAAGGACCTTATTACTATTAGGATCTAAAGACTAAGAAGAAAAAGGTAGATTTTATACTTATTCTTAAGAAGCTTAACTATAAGCTTAAGCTAAAGAAGAAGGAAAAATAGAAGCTAATAATAGGGATAAGAAAAATAGGTCTAAGGAATCTACTAGGTAAGAAGCCAGTTTAGAGATAGAATAAGAAGACTGGGAAGCTTATAAGAAAGGAAGGAAAAGGAGGTATTAATTAGTAGTAATATTAGTAGAAGATCCTAATTTTTTTATTACTTTCTTTTATATAGGTATATAAAGAAAAGAGACCTAGTATAGTTATTTAGAAAGATAAGGTACTATTATATAGCTACTATATATAGTAAAAGGTTTTTAACCTTACTAATATATAGTGACTTCTTTAGTATAGAAATAGCCCTAATTTAAATATAATTAAAGCAGCCTGGCCTTATTTAAAGAGGGAAACTATAAAAAAAGGTACTTCTTAAAGTAAAGATAAAGCTATTTATAAGTAGGAGGTAGTATAGTTAGCAATACTATAAGAGTTAATCTAAGTATAGATTAAATAGATATTATATTACATAGAAAAAATTATTAAGCTAGAAGGAAGAAATAAGTATAAGAAAGGCAGGGATTATTTAGTAGGAAATTAACCTTTTTTAAAGTACTGATCCACTTTTGATAGTACTAGTGATTTTTAGCCCCTTTTAGCGTGACCGGGGGTCAAGATAAAACTTTTAGCAGGGACCTCCGTAATGAGGGTTGAAAACGCGTTGGCGATTCAATCTTCAGCCGCAAGCCACCAACATCCATCCAATGAGACGAGGCGCCGAAGTTCTGTCGCAGTGCTGGACCAATTGCAAAGTCCACTAACAGCCCACGCCTACTTAGCCCAGGCTACAGTCTTAGATTGACCGCTTTATTGATACTTTTTAATCGCGACAGGCGGGCAAAAGGTAGTGTTGAACTTCAGCGAAGTGAAAACGCCCGGTATTGAGGATTGAAAAAATGTCTTGGCAATTAAATACTCAGCGGCAGGCACCTGAAACCCTCCAATGAAAAAGATGTCGTATGCAGTGCTGAGGGTTGGTCGATTCAACCAATGGTCATATGCCTACCACCAGCTCACGTCGATGGTTTCAAGCCAGGCGTGAGGCCTACAAGACTTCTCTATGATATTGCTCTGAGAATAGAAGATCATTGAATGATATCCCTTCTAGATTCATATCACTCTTTGTAAAGGTGAGACGGACCAGGTAGGTCTCCAAAAATTGGCTGACGATGGTAGCTGAACTGTTAACAGCCATGTCAATAAGACTACTATAGCTACACAGAGCACTTCTTATCCTTACTCCCTTTCCAACATCAGGAGCAAGAACCTCTTGTGAAAATAGGATGAATGATTTGTGCGGGCCGATAATGGACTCATCTGTAGCATTCTTATCAAATTGTGCCTAAAATAGCTATGCAGAGAAGCATGGCGCTGACTGGCTCATCCAACATTGGGCGGATCTGAGAGGAGAGTTTCTTCGATTGGCGACTCCTCATCTTTCGGGAGGTTGGGAATCCACTAATAATACGCCAAGGCCACTGAGCGACACTGAGCGACACTGAGCGACGAATGGGGCTTGCTGCCTGGAGTCAGCACTAGCGTTCTTTAGAACGTCACTCATCGTGCTGTCGTAATTTGTCCGCTCACATCTCAACTCAGTAAATCTGTCAAAACATTATGGGCTACTCTGAAATTCTCTGCCACATCTGTGGCGTCAGTTTCAACATCAGCCGCTCTCGAACAGACAAAGAACCTCGAAGCGCAGCCTGGGGGAGCAGCCTGGCCATGAAACCTGAAAATAGTCACGGTCCATGGGGATGCTACTACGTGAAGAGGGATGGGTTCCGTGAACCTGAAACTGCGTCAATGGAGCCAGTCAAATGCATTATACCGAAAATGGATCCTGAAAATTCATCTGATTATGGATGGATGTCATACACACCACATGATGAATGGGAACACATTGCTGGACCAGGATGCGAACACAAAAGAGCCTACAACGGTTACCATATCTCTGCGGAGGCTATGAGAGGCTGCCAAACATCCCAGTGTCTTGTACTAAAAGGCAAGAATTGGCAGACCGAACAAGGCGACCAAGACTTCGAAGCTTCAGGCAAATTCTTCCTCAGCGGTTTGTCAGACGACATGCCCTGTAGAGATATGGGCTGGCCGTCTGTTTCTCCCGCGCGTCATGGCAAGGACACTATCAGAGCTGAAAATGTTATCTGGGTTGCCGAGGATGCGGACGAGTACTGCATGCCCTTTCATCCAGCTTGCTTTGAGATATTCAAGCGAGCCTCTTTATACCGATATGGTAACGTGGATGTTGAATGCTTGATGCAATGGTGGCGTCTTGAACCAGAGTTCGGGGATCTTTTTATGTTTCCTCGTCATCTTGCTGTCAAACAGGCCGCGGAGCATTGGTGGAGTCACAACCGCGGAGGTGAATTTCTAGTGGCCAACCCTTGCTTCGTTCCTGGATTGGACGATCTCCTGCACTCGGCACGCATGGAACATACCCTTGGGAATGAGTCTAGCCTTTCTGGAACTACCATATCAACGAAACCTGCCCCTTCAGACCCATTCTCAAAGCTTCCCAGCGAAATGATTCGTGAGATTCTCAACCATCTCAGTTTCAAGGACCTTGCCAACCTGCGACTCACCTCTCGCGGTTTTCTGCATCTGCCGAACGCAGTTTTGTATGAGGTGACAGTTCGAGACAACCCTTGGTTATACGAGGCATGGTCATCATTGCCTATCTCTTTCTGGGCAACTACGACTCAAACAGAGATCAAGCAAAAGATCGAACGCGGAGGTGATATTCACGCAACTCCTCGTCCAGTCAAGCTACCGGGCAAAGGTGAAACGGACTGGCTACGTGTTCAAGTGGAGTTGTCGAAGAACTGGAAGACATTGTTGGGGCTGCAGAATCGGCGCAGGATCTGGGATGATTGCCAAGTGATCTTGAATCGGGTTGACAAATACCGAAAACAAGGCAAGATTTGAGAATTCTTGGAATCTTTCTTTCATTTTCCATAGTTTGCACACACTCTTTTCATCTAATAAATTGATTCAACATGCTTCACAATGACTAAAGCAACAGCGCTTACTCTAGCCGAGCTTGGAGAGACGATCCAAAACATCGTCCTCCCAGGGATAATCATCACTCTTAATCTTTCCAAAAGTCGGCAACAAAACAGCCTCATCAATCTCAGCGTATTTGCCACGCTCAATATGCACAAGCTGTCCATTCTTCGACGAATCAGCCATAAGGAAGGCAGCGCAACGAGCAACGACAGAAGCAGGCTGCAGCTCAACGTTGATGGCGTCAAGAAGAGCCTTCAGCGACGGCAAAACACTGCTATCTGTCCAGCTAGGTGCTAGTGTATTAACGCGGATAGGAAGTTGAGCTGCGGCAAGCAGGGGCACGAGACCGCGTCCCCAGCCCAGGACACCGTGTTTGGCGGTGGCTAGGGATGTTAGTAAAACACCATGACGTGGGGACTCGGTAACTCACAGTAATCCACAGCTCGAACGCGCTGTAGACCGGTTGTTGAGCCACTGATGAGAATGCTACCTCCCTCAGGCTGTTGTCTCATGTAGTTAATAGCTAGCGTCGAGGTGTTAATGACTCCCTTTAAGCTAATGTCAAGAAGCTGGTGTGAAGGCTCCTTCAAGTCGCCATTCTCATCAACCTCAGTAGCCAAGTAATCCGTCCTAGGCCCAACACCAGCATTCGCAAAAACATGGTCAATACGACCATAAACCTCCTTAGCCTTCTTGAAAAGCGCAATCAAATCGCCCCAGACTGAAACATCGGTCTTGACAAAGGTAAATGATCCCTTGTGCTCCTCCGGGGGAGGCTGCACATCGCCACTGACTACCGAGGCGCCAAGCGACAAAAGCAAGTCAACAGTGGATAACCCAATACCGGAAGATCCTCCTATCAAGGATTCATTAGCTCGTGTTCTGCTGGCCATGTAGGGGATGGTTGCATACCTGTTACGATGACAACCTTGCCCTTGAGGGCCTCCAGCTTCTGATCGTCGATAGTAAACTCAGCCATGTTTTCCTTGTTTTGAAACGTGAAGAAGCAGAGAGACGCGGTGAGAAGAGACTCGATTAGCAGCAGTCGCCCTGACTAAAATACGAAAAGTTACATTGGACTTTGTCCACACCGATTCAGGGTCCGCGATGGATCCGGGGATTCCACAGCAACTCCCGCCTGTCTTACGTGTTCTCGTCTTGCCCCCAGGGCGCAAAAATCTCACGCCGTTGAATCAGGGTGACAGAATAATCTAGTCGCAGATCAGAATAGGATATACTGACTTCTCCTTAGTAATTTTGTCACTGAGACATGAAGTCAGTGGTTTTCTTACCTCCCCTTGCTTGCATTAGCTGTTGGTGGGTAAACTGTTGTTTCTGTCCTGTAATCCCGAGGCTAGTCGAGGGCTAGATCTTACATCCATGCCGGTATCCATATTTGCTGGGCATGTACGCGATCACGTGTTTTGTAATGCTCATTTGCCACTGGTTCTCTTGGTGAAATAACCGGAGAAGATCGCCCAGGGTGTTGATTCTGTCGGAAATGGATCTCTGCAGAAGGATCTGATCGACACTGATGTAACAGACCGGTACGAGCAAGATATACAGAACAATTGATTTCTTTACTTGCATATGGTTTTCTTCTTTACGCTTTGAACATTACTATGTCTTGGCTTCGGACACCAGTAGATTATCCGCAGACCGAAACACAATCTAATATGAGGCTGACGAAAGACTAGGACGTGCGGGCCGCCCGGGGATAAAGTGGACGTTCCAGAAAAAGCAGCCAATATCATAGTCTCGGAGCCACTCGCGGCCAAAACGCTCCGCAAATATTGAACTAAAGCGTTTGAGACAGCCGTTGATTCGAGTTCGTCATCACTTAGTTCACTGCTAAGACCCGTTGTCTTATTGGCCCCTTATGTTTGAACCGGTACGCTAGCTGGGGTTTACGAATATGAACGAGCCTCGGAAACCAACGCGAGAAATAACTAGACGGGTACAGCGGATGTTCTAGTGGGTCTTGTCGGACTGTTTATGTCACAACGGAGGTGCATGCTGCGGATGCCGGTTTTCCTGAAAGGCTAGTAGCATGGGTACCGGCCCAAAATTTCCGGGACGCTGGTTTATGCTGTTTGATATTAAATCTGGCAGATACAGATCTTGAAATCCTCCTTGACCTTGTTGTTTGTTCCTTTGTTTATTTCCCTTTCGCTTTAATCACCAACATGGCTCCAGTAGCCGGTGAGGGCGTGCCCCTTCTATGGATCACTATCGTGATGCTCACGCTATCATGGATATTTCTCAGCGCGCGGCTGGGAGTTCGAAAATGGAAGAATAATCTTGGCTTGGACGATTGGCTGATGTTTGCCGGTTTGGTATGTATCTTGGAGGACTTTGAAGGCAGTGACTGACGAGAGACAGATTCTATATACGGTTACGGCTGCGCTGGTTATTACGTGCTGTTTCCACGGAGCAGGTCAGCATAGAGATGCTATCGAAGCCAAGGATGTTATGATGGGAACAAAGGTACTTGTCATTCCGACTGTCATGGTGCAATTGCTAACATATCACATCACAGCTCTTCTTCATCGCCCAATTCTTCTACTCTGCCTGCTCCGTCCCCATCAAATCTAGCATTTGCGTCACCATGCTCCGAATTTGCGATGCACGCCGCCGATTCGTCTGGACTCTATGGGGTCTCATCGGCATGACTGTCATAACCGCCATCATCTTTATCCTCGCCACCGCGAACGTCTGCCATCCGATCACAACTCTTTGGGGAGAAACAACGCATGGATACTGCAACACGAAGCTCAACAGTAGTGTTGGGTTCTTCTTTTCTGCTGTTTCGATCATCGTAGATTGGACGCTGGCTATTCTTCCTGGTCTCTTGCTCTGGAATATCCAGATGAAGAACAGGGTCAAGCTCCCGGTCATTGTTATGCTTGGACTTGGTGCTTTGTAAGTCAGACATATGGCCTGTGTTCCAAAGCTAACAACCTGTAGTGCCAGTTGCGCAACCGTCGTCCGACTCGGCTACCTCACACTCTACAACGACCCCGAAGAATTCATGTACAGCACCGGCGCAATCGGCCTATGGTCTATTGTCGAAGAAGGCATCGCAATTATCGCCGGCTCGATGCCTGCGCTTCGTCCACTTCTAAACCTCCCCGTGTTCCGCAGCACCTACGCCAGCAACACTGGCTCCAACGGAATCTCTAGCCGAATGAACCCGCCCCATGTCTCGGGTAACAAACATACGCGGATTGTTTCTGATAACCAAAAGTCGAGTTTGGAGTTGAATGACTTTCGATCTGGCATGACAACACGAGTGGGCTTTGGCAATGACGACAAGATTAGGCAGAGTATTGATGATGGGGATAGTCAGAAGTACATCTTGAAGCAGACACGGGTTGTGATGACAACTGAGCAAACATAGATTATAGGACAGCAAATTTATAAGACTAGAATTAACATATTATTTGTATCAATGTTCCGTTATCTAGCAAATTTGGCTAACGAACAGGCTTGATATGCCTTATTCAGAAGTTAGAAGCTTTAACGACTATTAATTAAAATGGCGTGATAATGCTTGAATTATTCGGCTCTATACAAATCTAGAACTCTTAAAATATTAACAAGGATAAATATATAGAACTGGAGCATTTATTAATAGAATACAATTAGCAACACTAAACGACATTATGAAGTGAAGCAGATAAAACAGCCTACTCGATTTAGAGAGATGAGATATGGTCTTCAGTTTGTCTTATTAGGAACCCTGCTTGTTACCCGGCAGTGACTTAAAGTAACAGACAACAATCCCTGGAGAACTTATTACTTAGTTTAGTAATAACTAAGTATCAAATTAATAATTTAGTAGTGATTTTTAAACAATATCTAGCTTAGAGTTCTTGAAAAAAAAAATAACTATACCTATTAGTAAGAATAATTATCACGACACTGCTAACACGCCAGTAAAAGAAAATGCATAGTAAAAGATAGGAATAAATAATAAGATTACTAATTTATGTCAATAAATGAACAAAGAAGCACTACTGTATTTTGTCAACTATAAACTTATCTTGAGTTCAACCTTTATTTTCATCAGACATCAATGATGTCGGTTCAATACTCATGCCAAGTCTCTAGAGCAGGGTTGCGATAGGCGCGCATACACGGCATAAAGTAGATCATGCGGGGAATCCCAGTCATTGCCGACATCATCTGACTCAGTATTTCTCAAAGCAAGGCAACCTTTCCGAGCAACCTGATTTATCTTGAGAGATACCTTGCTCTTTACCCGGATGACTTTTGCCAGACCTCTACGATTCCAGGTGGCGTGATCCTCTGTCACAAGCAGGATATCGGCAGTGAACGTAGTCACAGCGCGTTAAAATCCACTGACATCCAGATCTCAACGGCTTTTTGTAAAGGTCCTATTGAGAGAACAACCAATGTGGGTATACACTGACCCAGTCGATATTCATAATACGATGCAATGAGCCTTGGATAGATGTATCTCTCCTCGAAGCTTTCTTTGGTTGGCTGAGACATCCCGTCTTAGACTTAAGCATACTTTCAACCTTACATGATACATTTAGCCTGTCCCACCGGAGGAAACTCTCGGCAGTTCATTCTCCTGCTCGTTACCCTGAAACTACCTGTTTAGGAGCTCCTGCGGGGGATCTGCATCCCGGCGGGGAGATTGCGCCATCTCTGTGCCTTGTAATGGCATAGAGCCAAGACTGCCAACTTTTGAAGAGAATTGATAAGTAGCTCGCAACGTACCCCAGGTGGCATCGGATAGAATGGCTAGGAAGCTTCGTTTCAACCTGAATTGATACTTGAACAAAATTCTTATCTAAGATGCACCACGCCACTCTCACTACTCTCGTACTAGCTCTGATCACCAATGGCGCTGCACAGATACAAGGCACAGCAACTGTCGACCTCTCCAAACACCATGGACAAGCACAGGCTCTTGGATCAGGCTTCATCTACGGCTGGCCTGACAATGGAACTCATGTGGACACCTCGATCCCAGATAACTTGGTAACCGACATCAAGTTCAACGCAAATCGCGGCGGTGGCGCTCAGATCCCATCACTAGGTTGGGCCAGAGGCGGCTATGAAGGATACCTCGGCCGCTTCAACTCAACACTATCCAATTACCGCACCACGCGCAAGTTCAACGCTGACTTCATCTTGCTGCCTCATGATCTCTGGGGTGCGGATGGCGGGCAGGGCTCAAACTCTCCGTTTCCTGGGGACAATGGTAACTGGACTGAGATGGAGCTATTCTGGAACCAGCTGGTATCTGACTTGAAGGCTCATAACATGCTCGAAGGTCTCGTGATTGATGTCTGGAATGAGCCTGATATTGATATCTTCTGGGATCGCCCATGGCCTCAATTTCTTGAGTATTATAATCGCGCGACAAAACTCCTGCGGTGAGTCTATCACTGGTGCATATGCCTTTTCAATGAGCTGACTGGCCGAATAAGAAAAGCTCTCCCAGGAACTCTTCTCAGCGGCCCAGCCATGGCACATTCACCCATTCTGTCCGATGATAAATGGCATACCTGGCTCCAATCGGTAGCGGGCAATAACACAAACCCCGATCGTTTTTCTTGGCATCAGATTGGTGCTTGGGAGCGTGAGCCCGATACCACAATTCCTGACTTTTCTACCTTGCGGGAACAGTACGGCGTGCCTGAGAAGCCAATTGATGTCAATGAGTATGCTGCACTAGATGAGCAAAATCCAGCCAACTCCGTCTACTACCTTTCTCAACTAGAGCGTCATAATCTCAGAGGTCTGCGTGCGAACTGGGGCAGTGGGTCTGATCTGCACAACTGGATGGGCAATTTGGTTTACAGCACTACCGGCACCTCGGAGGGAACTTACTACCCTAATGGCGAATGGCAGGTATACAAATATTATGCTGCCATGGAAGGACAGAGACTCCTCACGAAAGCGTCGTCGGATCTGAAGTTTGATGTCTTTGCTACCAAGCAAGGCCATAAGATCAAGATTCTAGCTGGCACAAGAACCGTTCAAGCAGAGTATGACATTATAATCAGTGGCCTGGGAGCAGTAGGACTTCCTAAAATGGGCACGGTCAATGTTCGGGGTTATCGATTCGACTGGACTGGGCCCAATGGAAAGGTTGACGGGCCTGTCGATTTGGGAAACAAGAAGTATACATATTCGGCCAATACAGTGAGTGGCCCCTTTGTTTATATGCATACCCTTTTTCTAATTTAGTGGTCGAGCTAACTTACATCGCAGCTGATACTCTCTGTTGACCCACCTACAAATGCTACATCATTTGCCTACGAGTTATTGATCTAGAACCATTTTAAAAACTATTACCCGACAAAGACAAGGATTGAATAGCAAATCTGTTACTTTATACAAGCACTTTACGCCTCGAGATACGACAAAAAGAACAATAGTATGAAACCGCAGACTGACAGACTCTGAACCCAGCCAATCATCCATCCATCGAATCTCGTCGAGTTTTCTTACTCGTTGATCTCGAATCTAGTGACCTTCGTTTCTTCGAAGCTGTACTCCCAAGCAAAGACCAGACTTGAAGGTCAGAAGGCAGAAAAGTACCACTGTACGCCTCCCGTCTGAGGAATTCCATTATAGATGAGAACGGAAGCCTGTCCATGCCGCAGTAGACAGTAATTGCTCGTCCAAAAGCGACTTCGTGCATCAGATCTTCTCGTTCGAACCAAGATCGCCTCAGAAATCTGATGATAGATGATTTTTCTTGATCGGAGGGGATATATGAATATCCAGTATTTGTGGTAGAAGGATTGTCATCCCACATGGTTTCATCGGGGTCTTTGCCATCAGCTCGAAGGATTGATAAGATGGCGTCTGGCGCAAGTTTAGTCTCGTCGTTCTGGACTCCAACCCATGCAATGACAGAGCTAGCGCGGCAATAAATCTGCGCAATCAAAGAGCCATGATTCGACCGCTCGTCCGCATTGCTCTGATCAATGCATATCGCATCAATCCACATCGGTCTCCCGACCCGGACGACATCAGGAACAGGAACAAGTTCTCTCTTCTCTGGCGTCTTTTGCATCTTGTAAGCAATTTCTCTAACCTTCTCCCAATCCTTGGGCTTGTTGTACGTGATGTAGTCCATTGGCGTTTTACCATGCGAGTCGATTACTTTCATACTGGCTCCGTAGTCTAGAAGCATGTTGATGATATCGAAATGACCAAGTTGCGCTGCGTGATGAATCGCCGTCTTGCCAAAACAATCCTGCGCATGAATATGAGCACCTTGCTCCAACAATTGCTGAACCCTTGGTTGATGATTATTTTCCACGGCTATCATCAACTCTGTTTCCAAAAAGAGTTCATTGCGCTTTTCGACAGGATCATTGACCTTTTGAGCCATCTTGAGAGCTTCATAGATGTTTTTCGGGAGAAACATTAGCTTTCCGTCGATGGTGACGGGATAGAGATGCATAGGCCTGTATTCATCGATATCGCCTGGATCAGCACTGTCTGGATTTCCCCATGTTGAAGAGATGAGATCAAAGTCTGGGGCCTCATTTATGTCGACTGTTTCCACGATGAACTCTAGCAGAGGCTCGCCTAGAATTGAAGGAGGTGAAAGCTGGCGTGGTCTTTTGATGAAGGAGAGTAAGCGAATTGAGGCTGGGGAGGGAAGGTTTGTGTATGAGGCGATGGTGAAATCCATTGGTGGCGCATTGACTGAAGCCATCATGATAATTGAGACTGTGATGTTTGTCTGTTTGTGATGCTCATCGTATCTTCACCCTCATTCTTATAATCTCAGCACCATGAATCCTTCCGCCAAGACATGCATCGTGTGCCTATTTTAGTGCAGGCGGAGGGCGTTCTGCCTAGCTCAGCCCCTGTAAGTGGATAGCATTCGCTGTCAGATCCGTCAGACTTGACTCGGCTGCCTCCCCAACCACCTGAATATCTTCACAACCGAATAGACAATGAGTGTATTTTCCTCTAAAGTACCTAACTAATCATTAAATTGATTCCAACGTCCCAGTACAAGTTGTTCAATCCAGAAGCGTCGTTTTCTGCCTGAACCCCGCCAATCTCACCAGCCAGTAAGCATCGCAGTGTGATATCCCTGTAAGTCTCGCCAGCAAAGAAGGCAAGGTCCGATCTACACTTTTTAATGACGGCTTCTCTGAGTTGCTCAGGCGACATGGAATCTGCTCTTGAACCCTTCGCCCCAGACTCAGCGACTTTCGCGATGGGTCGCCAGTAACCAATCTCAGCTAGTAACAGTCCAACGGCGTAAATATCATGGACTCGCTGGAAGCGCTGTTCGTTGCCAGTCTGTTTGGCTGCTGATTTGAGACGTTTGCGTATGTCAGGGTGAAGATAAACAATTTCAGTATCTTCAACTGACGCTGAGATGGATAGCTCAGTGGGTGAATCTGGTCGAGAGATTGCGAAGCCTCCGATGATAGGTTGACTGAGGTCGAGTGCCTTTGACTTTGTGTCCGCCTCATCTATCAGGAAAGCGATATGCAGAGAATTGAACCGCTCGTGATGCCATCGAGTCAAGAGAAAAGTGTAGAAGCCCATGACCAGTTTTGACGCAAGCTGAAGTCGCTGGTTCAGACTTGGAAGAGCATGCTGCACTCGTGAAGCTGATTTACTACCCGTCGCCGACTTCTGACCTCCTGACAACATATCGTAAAGTGTATAGACATTTGTAGAGGATGCAAAACTGCGAGGCAAAGTCGACACAAGACCAAAAGATTTTGCACCCCCAAACTCCACGAATCCAAGAGCCGGAATGGGCTGTATCGCTGAAAATATTCCTATCTGCTGTAAGGTGTACGAGATTCGTGCCATTCGAGAGTGGGCTAGCTTATAAGCATCAAAATCCTTTGGAATGGGAATCCATTCGATTAGAACTCGTGAAATATCACCGCCTTGAGATGTGTACTGAGAGATCGTGTATTGACATCCCTTGAAAACATCTGCTGCGACCAAACCCTCAAATGCAGTTTCTTTGAGCTCCATTTGCTGGAGTATAGCATCCATGTCAGCGCCCAAGCCCGCACCATCTTTAAAACGCTGGCGTATGGTCATGAGTTTGGCGCTTTGGCTTAATGTTCCATTGCGATCGTTGGACAAGTTGACGATATCTTTGATGTTTTCTGGCGAGTCTAAAGCGTAGCCTGCGATTCCAAGCTCGAGGATGCTGTCCCGAATATTCTGAGGCAGTATGCTGTACAGAGTGTTATTCCAATATATCATGGACTCCAGTGAATCATCGAGTGCCGTTTTGTCAGAGTCCTCTTTCCATGGATTCGTGCTGTGCTTGATCCGAGTTGTCCATGGGGTATGCTTCAGAAGATCACTAGCGAATCGCTTGAGTCTCTGTCTTGATTTCGCAGTGGCCTCCCCAATGTCGACACCTTGGTCTGCCACAACAGGTTCTGCCTGGATGACCACCAAGACGCCGTTCCGCTGGAGGATCCCCTCAATCTTCTCAAGCAGCCTCAAGACGCTAGTCGCAGCATCAATGATAGGCTTGCCAAACTGTTTATCCAGAGTCACCTGTAAAGGCGACGACTGAAGGGGTACATTGAGAACCGAGTGCGACGACTTTTTCGAAATAGCGAGATGTTCCAAAGCAGTCCACCATGTCTGGAACCGAAAGAACTCCATCTCCAACTTACACATCCAATCTGCAACGTCATCCCCAAAATCGTCGGCTCTTCGAATGACGCGCCATACCTCAAATCCCTTCTCAAAGACAGAAATCAAACCACCTAGGCCAATAATAAAAGCTGGAATCTCAAGACCAGACATTTTGACGTGTAGAAGTGGGTTGAAAGAAAGAAGTTGCGCAGAGGAGTAGGTTTGATGGTTTGGCGGGCGATCTAGACCCTGATAAGCCAATGCAGGTAACCAATAGCGTCGGAACCCCTCACTTTTATTGCCCAAGCTGAAATTCGTGCAGCGGCTTTGTAAGCTCGTGAGAGCGAATATCGTTGTTCATTGGTCTAGACCGAAACATGGCTGAGATATGTTACAATCTGGTTTCAGCCTAGCCAGGAAATCAGCCTTACGTTATGGATGGTGCGTGAAATAAGAAGCCATCCCGCATTTCAACTTGTCCCTGGATCGCCAGGTTTTATCTGTCGTCAAAATGGGCGACTTTCAATCACTTTCGACATATTCCGCTCCGTTCTCGGCGACGGAACTAATTAATCGTCCCGATAAGACATATGCAGTCAAGGGCCAAGCCGAGTTCTTAGCTGTCGCTGTCGCCCTCGATGTTCCGATCCTCAGCGCCCAGAACAATGTAATCGCCAGCATGAATATTCTCTCAGCTGGTGCAGGCGCTTCATTCGCAGTGTTTGCATCAGCTGAAGAACTCAGTCTCGATGCGGATGAGGACTTTATCAATGCGACACCCGGAGTACGCGATTGGATCCAGAAAGCGAAAGATAGCCAAAAGTTTCGACGATACGTGACTAAAAAGATCGTTACGTCTCAAGGAGTAGCGAGTGACTCGCCTCAACTTGCCGCTGCCATCAATGAAATACGAGTCTTGTCAAATGAGACGATTCGACAATGCGACTTTATTGTTTCGATGCTGGCTATTGCCTGGAGCGAGTCGCCTAGTGTCGGGAGGTTTTGGCCACAAGTCTTACTTGAAGCGGCGGATGAAGGCACTCTGGCAGAGTATTTGTCTTCCAACAAGGCAGACTTCAAGTCTCAGTTGGCAATATCCATGAACATCGGTCGCGCACTACAGTTTCTGCACGCTCACGGCATCGTGCATGCTGATCTGAAACCGACAAATGTGCTCGTCTTCACCTCTGGCTTGGATGAACACCAACATGATCTCCTCAATAAAACTGGTCTTCCGCCTATCCGGGCTAAACTATGTGACTTTGGATATGCGGTCATCCTAGATGACTACAAGTCTGAAAATCTATTCCAGGCGAGAATCGGTAGTCTTCCATGGATGGCACCTGAACTTGATGCAGAAGAACCTATTAGACTGGAGGATCTTCATAAGACGGATATCTACTCTCTCGGCTTACTCACAGCTAGTATCTTCATGAACGGCTGCACACCTTTTGAATCACTGACTCCAGGGGATATTTTGGACATGAAGATGAAGCCACCAGGTCAAACAGGCTCAGCAGCCGCGACACTCATTAAGAACATCAAAGACAAAACACCCCTTTCAGAGCAACAGGAAGAGTTTGTTTACGCCTTTCTCGAGGGAACTTGCGCAACTTCACCCTCTGATAGGGTCTCATTATCCGCAATACAGAGTTACCTTTTTCTGGGGCTCATGCAACAGCTTCATACCGGAAAGGCAACTGTACCTATGGAGTGGTTCAAGGATCTACGGCCAGCGGCAGACGGATACAAGTATGTAGCCTTTTAATATCCTCAAGCTGATGCTAACGTTTCAGGGGCGCTCTGGTCGCGTTTGAAAAGAAACATTCGGGAGTGGTAAGAAGGCTTAACTTATAAGGCATTAGCCACATTGATGATTGATTTTCAGATAAATGAAATCGACCAAGACGAAATGCTCATTCAACTTCGGCAAATATATGATGAAGTAATATCCATCAAGATCAACAACCCAGAATACGAGAAAATGCTCGCAACATGCTTCGAAGACCACAGCCTCAAAAAAGCTAGTCTGAAGAGGTTCAAGAAGAATCGGAAACCAGATGAGGATACTGAAGACACTGAAGGTTTCATTTCTCGAATGGAGGACATATTCGATGGAGCTATCTCCAAAGTTCCAGATGTAAGTAATGTATCCCGTGCCGAGGCGCTGCTGACCAGCCAGTTTGCATTTGAACACACCGTGAAAGTATCTCTCATCCCAAGAGTTGCCCAGGAAGAAGTCTTCCGAGATCTGAAAGAGAGTGTTGAGTCAGGTGATGTACAAGACTCTGCTGCTCCGTTGCATCTTGCTGGGGCATACCTAAACGGTCAACTTGCTGAGCTATCGGTAGAAAAGGGCCTGGAGCACCTTTTGGTATCTGCTATGATGGAGAACCCAGATGCATTGTCTGTCATCCTTAGGATATTTGATGCCTGCAACACCCCTTTACCACCAGAGAGCAAAGATGAGCTACTAGGAAAAGTTGGGATCTACGGAACTAAAACATTCGGCCTTGCTCAAGGAACACTGTTTGATCATTTAGTCCCAAAGAATCTTTCCACAAATCAAGTCCTTGGTAAGACCTGGTCTTCTAGGTGGCCGGAAAAGTATGAAGCGTATCTGGCAACTGCACGCAGATTCCCCAACATGTTTCTGCTCCATTGCAACAGCCCTTTGTTCTTGAAAGAGAAGCCAAATATGGACATTCCAGCATTCGACTTTGACCGTCTAGCATGCCTCAAGAATGCAGGAGAGGAGAACATAGATCCAGCAAGGACAGAAGAGTTCAAAGAGGAAGTTACTCAACTGGGCTGTCTCAATTGCTGCAACAAGGATGGTTTCACGCTACTTCAGATAGCCGCTTGCAAGAACGATCTTGTCATGGCGCGTGCTCTAGTTGAGCTTGGTGCTGATGTCAACGCACACGGCAACACCCATGGCTGGGCACCATTACTTCTAAGCTGCCACTGCGGCCACTTCGACATGGCAAAGCTTCTTATTGACAACGGTGCAAATCCAACCATACGGGAAAGTCTTTACGGAGCTACAGTACTTCACTCCCTAACACAGTTCTCGAAACGCGAGCACTGTGAGGAGATATTTGACATTGCCTTATCAGCCGGTCTTGACATAAATGTCCAGATGAAGAATGGCGCTACTCCGCTTCACACTACGTTCGCAGCATGGGATTTTTCTCATGGAGTGGCGACAGAGCTTCTGCTAGAGTATGGTGCAGATCCGACAAGACAGGTCCAGGAATGGGATGGATTTTTAAACTTCAGCACGGCAATTGCACACGCGGCCCAGCAGCTTGATGTTGACCTTTTGCGGAAGATGCTCACTGCCTCGGAGGCTTTGGTAGCTATTTCTGGGTTATCAGCACAGCGACAACTGAGTGATGCCAAGGCCCAGGCACTCAGTGCTCTTTTCCGAAGAACGCGCTTCTACTGTATGTGTGTCGGAGGTAAAGGGTATAAGGAAAAATTTGAGACTGTCATCTCTCTCCTAGCTGATGATGGCGCCCGCTCTGTGATGATTGAGCGCCGGCGAGTGGATAAGAAGCAGCCAACTGATCCATTCTTGACTATGTGCACGTTCAGTGGCTCCGGTTTCTTCGTCGATGCCTTTCTGAAAGTCTTTCCAGGCACTGTCATTGACGATCCGTCGTGGAACCTACCGAGACTATTTCTTCATGTAGCTATTGAGAGGAGAGATATCGAGGCAGTGCGGGCTTTCGTCAGACAAGGCGCAGATATCCTCACTACAGAGAGAGGGGGGAGGAACGCGCTTCACTTTGCAGCACACTACTTCCCCAAAATCCTGCCAGAGCTTATCAAGACGCTTGAGGAGCTCCCCTCTGAGAAACGACAGGGGAAGAGCATGACGGAGATATTGGAGTGGCAGTGTAAATCTGGGCTCACGGTCTTTGCTCAACTTCTCGTCGAAGGGTATGACGAGGAGCGCAAACTGGCTGAAACTCTACGTGCAAAGTACTCGCTGAAACATGACTATAAAATGAATAGAGACGGTACCTGGGTAACATTCGGGGAGTACCTCGTCTCACTTGCTGTTGCTGATGGCTTGGTACCGATTGAACATATAGAGTATCTCCTCAATCTTCATCCACTTCCAGAGTATAGAACTACACCAACGGGCAAGACTTTATTAACGACAGCTATCGAAGGGTTCTCAGGATGTAAGTGCCTACCTACTTATAAGAAAATCGCTGACTTTCCCAAGCTCGAGACTCGTATGACATTGCATGTCACCAGATCACGAAAATGCTCCTAGCCAAGTACCCAGCTTTTGATGACGTCTTCCGAATCGCCGATGAAAGAGGTCGAACGTCTCTTCACATCGCGGCATACTGGTCCAACAAGACAGCATTACAAATGATCAAGGAGCATGCACAACGGCATTTTCCCAACAAGAACATTCCATGGAATAACGTAGCAAGCGGAAACACTGTTTTAGATCACGCATTACAAGGTATCAAAGAGAAGTCATTCCCGACACTTGACAATGAAGTCAACAAAGTGGCTACACGGTCCACCAAGAAAGCTGCGTTAGCATGCTATGTTTTCCTGCGCGAGAATGGAGCGCTGCATAACTGGGAGTTGGAGGGGTCTTTGGTAGCGTGAGTTTGATGAAAGAATGATGGATGTGTTTCTGACCGCTGTAGGGCACGTTTGATCATGTATACACCTGACTTTCAGAAAATTGGACTTTTCTTGAGGCTTGCAACACAGAGACTTGGCCTTGGTCCACCCGACGTCGACTTTGACAGTGAGTCACCTGCAATATTCTTCCTAAAAACTGATAACTGACTAAACAAGGATGCGTCGAGGTTGGGACTACCACCAGTCTCGATGGAAGACTCATTCGGGTTCCAATCGTGGACCTAATCTGGAAGCACGATAATTTCATCCTCAGATTCTATTCCGTTCGGATATCATCTCTGGCCGTCGAAGGTTTCCATCAGTTCCACGACTGGATCAAGAAGAGAATGACAGAGACCGAGCTAAGATGCTACGAGAGTCTGGGCCTGCCTGCTGGACTTTGTAAGTACAGATCGATCAATGGGGCTGTTATACTGACTCGGAGTAACAGGGCCGTTCATGACGCTCACCTACGACCAACCTATACCTTATGCGAAAGACACGATGCGCTGGACCCGAGGGGGCCGGAAATGGTCTGAGGAAGAATATGATGCCCTGAAAGCACAATTTTCTTCACTCTGGGACATTTTCTTTGGGGAGGTTGAGGAACAGTTCATGTCTAGATTTGAGATGGCTTAATTCCGTGGCGGATTTCTAAACGTGGTAATTGTTAGCCCCGTTAGTACCGCCGTCCGTCTAACTCCGGTGTCGATCCCGCTGAAGGATCAGCACTATCCCCGAAGGGACCTCTTTGGGAATAACACAATTCATACGTCCGGTGATAAATTCCGTTTGATGATATGATCATTGCAGTATAAGAAGGAAGGAGAGTTAAAGATCCATGGAGTTACAAACAGCATAAGAATCACTACTAAGAGCTGAACTTCCATTACCTACAAGAACACAATTGACTTTTTTACCCACTGATAAAGGAACGGCATCCGCACTATCCAAAATGCCCAAAGTTCTTATCATTGGCGCCACTGGCTACCTCGGCAGCAGAATCTGCAACGTCCTCGTCAACAGCGGACAACATAGAGTCTACGGCATCGCCCGCAATGAAGTCAAAGCCAAGTCTCTGGCCGTTGCCGAAGTCACTCCCGTCATCTGCCCCGACCCTATCAACAAGCCAGAAACTTACCTCAATGCAATTCGCAACTTCAACATTGACATAGTTGTTGATGTCTCTGGCGCAAATCAAGAGTCTGCAAAGTTCCTTGCTGATGCCAAAGCCATCGGCCAAGAGCGTTTGAACAAGGCCAGAGCAGCTGGTCTCACGCACATTCCGAAACTCGGGTTCATTTACTGTTCGGGAACTTGGGTTCATGGATCTAGTGACAGGCTAGTCAATGATCTAGATACCGTTGGACCTAACGCTGCTACGCCACCTGCGCCGCTCGTTGCATGGCGTGTGGCCCATGAGAACGCCGTTCTTGCTGCTTCCGACTTCCTCGACGTGACTGTTCTGCGGCCGGCGCTCATCTACGGTGGTGAGTGTACTATCTGGACTGCTTTCATACTTCCACTCCTCCAGGCTTCTCGAGATGGATCCATCGACACTATCCAGATCCCATTGAGCGTTAACTCCCGGCCCGGGCTTGTGCACGTCAGCGACGTCGCGACTGGTTTCCAGAAGGCTATAGAGAAGCTTTCCCTTATCAACAGCACGTCGGTCTATCCTGTCTTTGACCTCACGACAAGCCAAGAGAGCATGTCACAGATCTTTGCAGCTCTGGCTTCGCATTGGGGATTTAAGGGACGTTGTGAGTTGGTAGGACCTGGGGACAATTTATTCGCCGAAGCGATGGGGACTAGTTTAAGAGGCTCTTCTGATCGCGCCAAGCAGTTATTGGACTGGGTACCAACGAGATTGAATGGCTTTGTAGGTGGTATAGATGTGTTTGCTGATGCATTTGCCTCTCAACATTAGTTCCAAGTTCTGGGCGGCGAATATTTAGTCGTGACTCCATTCTCATCTTTCGATATACTTCAGGGGTGAGACGTTAGAGAAGAAAGTTAAACATAAAACCGTTTTACTAATTCAATAAAATTTATTAACTTGCTATAAGCCAAGCTGTTTCCTTAATCTTCAGACCAAATCTCAAGTACATTTCTCGCCTCTTCAAGGTTTGACCGTTCCTGTTGAAGTTCGAGCTTTTTCCTGCCGGCCTCGTCATCATCTTTGACCAAGTCATGAATTTCGGCAAGGGACAGGTTGTCGGGAACCAGCATCACAATATTACGCAAAAAGTGGCGCTCCTGTACTTGGGTCAAAACGTTCATGATGTATGTATCTCGAACAACCTGGACCACAGTGTCAACAAACCACTACACTACCAGCTCAACAACCATGAACTAACCTGATAGTGAGCCTCTGCGTCATGTAGGAACTCTTTCGCTTTCTTGTTCCTGTAGTCAAGCAAGGATGACGGTTCCATTTGCTCTGCCAGGTTCTTCATGTCGATGGTATGAGCATCCGCCACACTTGTCTTTCCCACTGATAGTTGACTCCGCTTCATCTCTATCGTATTTTTAAACTGTGTGCTGTTCCTATGGTCTTTTTGACTAACGAGAAATCGTTTATCGTGGTTCTTGGTATGATCGCGTCTGTCTTGCTCCAGTTGCCAAAGTTCCAGATTAGCATTTCGGCGTGCTTGTTGTAATCTGGGAATGATGTAGTTGGACATGTATTTCTTGGCGACGCAGGCGACATTGGGGAAACCATCAATTTCATGTCCGTTTACTCCTCTGATATTTCCCTCAGTTCTAGCAAACTGAAGCTTGATGACCGTGCTGAAGTACATCTTGCAACATGCGTACACGTTCTCCACGTAGTGCTTGGCGATTTCCTCCCACCTATTCGACATGTCCCAAAAGAGCTTTCCAATTATTTGCGGGTTATAATGTCTCGATAGCTCTGTCCCACGTGTCTTATCAAGCTTCTCGCCTACTGCAGAAATGCGGTCGTCTCTGTCAACGTGATTGCTCATGGATTCTGATGGTCTCGGTAACCCCAGTGGCTGACTCGGCAGGATGCCTTGACTTGACAGTTGAACGTAGGAGTCCAAAGGTGACATCCAACTTGGGTCTTCGTTGGTCAACTCCTCACAGAATCGCTCATCCTGCTCACGGATCCGTGACCGAAGGTTGATTGGGCTGTCGTCCGGGAATTGACTCGTCTCGTAGTTATAATCGCCCCGGGCATGCTCCTTGGCAGTAAACTTGAGTCGATCAATTGCTAGCTTAAAGATTCTTTTTAAATCATCCTCTTTTAAAGCATCAGACAGACTGGCGTATTTCTCTTGTTGAAGGAGACGATCGATGTTAAGTTTCATGGCCGGTAACTCCCTTTTGGCAGCGGCGAAGTACCTTTCCCGCAACTTGTGCTTCAGTTGTTCGATTCCATAGGAGCTAGGGTCCAACACGTTCCACGGCTCAGCTCGGAAGAATTCGCTTTCGTGGCGGTTTCGCTCCTCTGCAGACACATGCTCGACGGTTCCGGAGGACGCTCGGTTCCGGAGGACGTGCCAATTGAATTTGTTGAACTTGCCGTCACGACCTTGTACGATCTGTATCAAGGTGTGGGTTTCGTCTCTTCCCAGCCGATCGGGCTTCGTAATGATGGGAACAGTGCGCTCTCGGGTTGAATCGTGCTTGTCACACCAGTTGAGGATCTTGGCATTGTTCAAATCGTTGTCTGCAGCAACAATGGCAAGAATGATGGATTGTGGCATAGCCATGTACTTGTTGACCATTCCCTCGATCTTACTGACGATCTTTGGGCCCTCGTGGTGATACTCGATTAGCCCCGGGAGGTCAATCATCTGTAGAGCCCTCTTCCTTGGGCCAACAATTCTTATAGACAAGATGTCATCTGTCACCTCGTCACCGTCAGGCTTACCAGGAAGTATTTCACCATGAGCCTTTTCCATAAGCGTCTTTAATTGTGATTTAGGTTCATTCTCATAAATGACTTCCTTGAACGACCTTAGCCTGGCCTTATCGTCGGCATTTCGACTGCTGCCAGGGAGGATGGTGATTGTTGTGGATTCGAACTGATTGTATGCCAATGTTACCATAGTAACATACCGCGTACACATCTGTATACTTCGTGGGAAAGGGATCTCTGTGATGGCTTCCAGTACAGAGCTCTTCCCAGCAGACTGAGCGCCACACACGACAACTTGCGGCAGCGGATTGTGGCGTTCAACACCCAAGTCGCGTAGGCGATCGATAATCTCTATCATCTGACGCTCGCTGGCATCATTGGCGTCAAGAAGTGTAGCAGGTCCATCCTGGTGGACTTGTAAGCCATCGTCGCGTGTGTCACCGTTATTTGTGATATGAGTCCGGGGCTGCGCTGACGGCGGCGCCATGTTGGATTGTTGTGATGAAATGCAATGGAATTCTACTGGAGAATATAATGCTATAATGATGCAAGCCTTTCAGTTAGTAGGAAAGAAGCTTCTCAAGAAACAGAGGGTAATGGACATATATGTCGAATTTATCCGAGGGCGAAGAGCTGAGACACGGAAACAATTGGCACTTTGATACACGTTTCCCAAGTCAGCCTGATCATAATAGGCTGTGTAGTAGTAGTGCTTCTCCTAATTCTGCGCTAGCTTGCCAGGCGAAGCAGTTGTGGCTTGTTTTAGTAAAGGTCATTGACTTTCATCCCTCTCAATTTCAAGCATCATCGTGTACATCGCTGTTGATCTCATAGCTGTCTCAGGACATTGCGCACTCATAGCGAAGGCTAAATTTTGCTGATTTGCGAAAAGCTGGGCGGAAAGCAGGCTGTGATACGCCACTTTTTCACCTATTGGGTGACGGGCTAGACTGGCTAGGTATAAATCCGCTAACACTGAACTATTAATTTCAACCCTTCAGCTTCGTAAGCCACTTGCGATTGATTTATGCAGTGTTTCACATCGGTGAGGAGTTGGCTGAGATATGACTCCCAGCTATGGATTATGCCATAAGATTTTGCGCATTGGCGCATTAGACCTAATCAACTGGCGTTGATCTGAGCCATTATTATGCAACAGTTGCACACAGCCCGCCCACTTAACACCACGCGGTTCCCTCTACTCATGTCCATTTAACCTTCTAGGCGGCAATCATCTCCGTGTTCCTATAGGCATGAGCCCAGGCCACATTTAACTGTTATTCTTGATCAGTATCTCTGTTCCTCATCGGACTATACTGGCTGATTCTTTTATATCCTATTGTACATTCTTCTTCTCGCTTAAACAGCAGTTATATCAGGATGGAGGTCGCTGCGCTGAGTGTTGCCATTTTTGGGGCTTCATGCGCTCTCATCAACGCTATAGTTGGTATAAGAGACCTTCGCCGGAGCTGTCGCATGAAGCGAGGAGATCCTATGTCGCCTGGAAAGGAGCCAAGTTTGGCATGGTTCTCCAAAGCAATTACCGGAATATCACGTAATGTTAATGACGTGTCATCAACTCTCGGGCGTACACTACCCAAGGAACTAGATTGTCTGTATTCAGTTTCAGCTTAGTCGGTGAAAGTAGAATGCTAATTAAAGCCATCCATAGACAAGCTAAAAGAAGACATCGATGCTCTACGGCCTCGCATCAAATCCCTTCTTGCTGAAACTGAAAAGTCGAACACGTTGCTTCCCCAAATGGAAGCGTCCGATGATGGAAAGGCCCAAGTCGAAGTGGGTATAACAACATTAGAGGTTCTAGCGATGGAATTGGAAGAGGCGATTCGAAAAGCCATTGGTGACTTCAACACTCGACACACAGCGAAAAGGGAGTCTAAGAAGGAAGTATTACTCTCTACATCAGCAGAATTCTCCAACACCAAGTTCTGCTATGGGGCTATTCTTTGTCAAAGCGGCAGAGCAACTGCTGCGTCACTCGCAGCTCCTTATACTGGAGCCTGGAAGAAACCTGAATGGGGATTCATATGCCAGTACTGTAATCTGGAGGTTGGCGACTACAAAAGCATCCTTTTATCCAAGACTGGGAAGGCACTTGAGACTTCGGGATTGTTGGCATCTTGTCATGTCATGGCATGTGACGAACGAGAGTTGAGAGCTTATTATAAATGCTTGGTCTGCTATCTTCACAAAAGGGATGTTGCTTTGGCTACAGCATCTGCTTTTGAGACACATCTGAGTCAACATCCCATTTTGCCTCAGGTTCTTGAGCGGCCGACTTCAGCCAGTTTAAGAGAAGCTCAGAGAGACATTGACAAATGTCTGGAAGCTGAGGACCCCATAGCAACAGTTCGAACCGAACCGAATGTTGATGGAAAGACCTCTAATGGGCCATCTTTGGATACCAGTTATGAAAGTTGGACCGCCCCCAAAGATGATAGGAATGATGAAGTTTTCATCAGTCCTGCCGAAAGCCCGATCGACTCTGCCTTAGACTCACGGTCTAAAAATGAACAGCAGTTCATGTCACCCTGGGCAACACCTCGTCCTCCCCCATCGTTATCACATACGCCGACTCTCGTCAGTCATTCTGAACCAGACGACATAAGCAATACACCTGAGCTAGATATGGCCTTGAAGCGCGATACGCCAGAGTCGCATCCTCCTGTTGAGCTTCCTGGCGACGACCTGTCAAATCAAGCTTCACAACCGCAGGGAGTGACGGAGATGGCTGCTGATAGGATAAAAGTGCCTCAAGTCTCAGCGGTCGACGATGGAAAAGTGTTTGAGATGCCTGGGGCTACACTGAATCTTCACGCAAGCCAAGGTATTAGCAGAAGCCTCGGTGTTGCGAAACGTAAACCACTGCCGGGAACAAGTGGTGGATCTCGATCTATTCGGGATCATGATGGGTACTAATATTATCGAGACATGATTGCATAGTAGCTAGCGGTTTGACTGATTATAATAAAAGCTTTAAGTAAACCAAATGGCTTTCGTCATCCAGATCTCATAACCGCGGGTAGCCACTCCTAATATATCGCTAAGTGGAATAGTAGCGGCTTTACGCGCTGTATTATGAAATCTGTGATAACTGCGAAAAGTGGAAGAAGAATAAGAAGAAGAAGAAGAGAAAAAGACAACTATATCTTTCATTACTCTGGTTCAACAATACTACGTGTGTAGCTTGGCTTGGCCCAGCTCCGTGCTGGGGATGATACGAATAGTGATACTGGTTCATTGGATGGGCCATGTTACGTTAGCTGGTCGATACTATGCCTCCCTGATGCTTGCTCTCTCTCCGGCGTCAAACTAAACAGAAAGCACCGAGCCCGATCGAACAAAGAATAATTACACAGCGAATAACGCCTCCTACAATAAGCCCCAACAGGGCGGACTTGTTGCTAGAGCTAAAGGATCGAGAGTTGGCCGTTGATTCACTGGGCGGCTGAGGTATCATGTAGACGGTGACAGTACTTTGCAAGTACTCCTGTCCTGAGTCGTAGGTGGGTAGGAAGCATTTGGAGTGAAGGCCAGCGTCGTTGTCACTGGCAATTATGGAAGAAGTGAACCCTTGTATTCTGAGTTACATGAGGATCAATGGACTTATAGATCCAGCGTCTGAAATTCATTACGCACTGGGAAGCTTATTCTTCTTACATCATGTTTTGACCTGCACATTCTCGCTGTTAAAAATCTCTCTGTAAATCGGTGGTTACTAACGGAGTACTGGGGTCACAAATCACATCCTTGACGTATTCAGCTTCTGCGGGATACTGATTCAAATTGTAGAAGCGCAAAAATATTAAAGTTTTATAAATTAAATCAGCTATTCTTTCTATACTGTTTGATTTCAATAAGCAAGGATTTAGGGCAAGGCACTGCGATATGTCATAAGACTTTTTTCATTGACGGGACTTTAGCTATTGGGCAGGGATGCAGGTCCTTACCACTAAATGCTTACGGATACACAATCGAGATAGTGGGTTTTAGCGCTGAAGATCGCTCCCACTGATCATAGGGGTCTGCCAGCCCCCAATCCAAACCCAAAGTTATGACTAACCGGACTCAATTAGACTTTTCGGCTTCCTCGGAGTGAACTTGTTTCAATTACACAAATTGAACGCTTTTTAAGGACACGGCAGTTGTCAATCCCGCATGCTAACTTTCGGCAAATCTTACCCGGAGCCCAAAGCGCACAAGCTTCACCGCTACTCGCGCTAAAGTTTCACTAGCCATGGTCTAAATGCTGACTGACCCTCGTATCTACCAATGCTACCAACTCATCACCCTCAGCGTCGGATCAGGTGACTTGAGACCAGCTTGTTATCTGAATCTGAGGCATTAGAATCACAGTACGTGCGACTTTCACCATTCATCAATCTTCAGTGCCAAAAATGGGAGCTACGATATCCAGCCTAATGGGCGCGCCCAAGCGGCCCCAGTTTCCTACAGTACCCACTGACGAAGTACTACCCATGCATGCCTTTGATGATACGCCGTTTATGCGCAAAAGCCCAATGCTGTGGACGATACGATTCGATGAGATTCTTGATGCCGACATGCTAAACGAAGCGCTCTCGAAACTCTTTGAGATGGACGGATGGAGAAGACTTGGAGGCAGAATACGCCTTAACGTGAGCGTATTCATCACCAGCAGGCGCAAAACTAACAATCGCAGGACCAGGGCAAAGCTGAAGTTCATGTTCCGAAGGAATATACCGCCGAAAGACCAGCGGTTCACTTCACCAAGGCTTCTTATGACATGCCCTTTGCAGACCACCCTGAAGCATCCAGACTACCAACTAGATCTGATTCAATCGCTTTCTTTCCAAAGCCTGCAGATTTCCAGTCACTAGGTGTAGGTCCTGGTGCACCAACGTCATTTGAAGACTTTTGCGCCACCGATGTACCACAATTCTCGCTGCACGTTGTCACATTCCAAGACGGGACACTGGTATCACTTACATTTTCACATATGACCACTGACCTAGGCGGATTGTCAGCGGTCCTTGAAGCTTGGTGTTTAATTCTAGCTGGAAAGCCTGAACAAGTGGCCAAATTCCCAGGATACAAAGATGATGCCATGGCTGGGCTGTACCGAGCTGAAGGCACGGAGAAATCAAAACCCGGTGATTCTCTTCCTCTTCTTTCGGGTTGGAGACTTGCAATCTGGGCTCTTAGGGCGGCTTATGACGGGTGGATGTATCCCCTCGAGTTTCGAAGGCTGCGTGTGCCAGCCAAGGCTATCAACGCAGTAGTAGCAGAAGCCAGAAGTGATATTTCACTTGAGAAAACTACCGACGGTAGTAAGCCATTTGTCTCTGAGAATGATGTCATCCTCGCGCTCTTCAACCGCTCTGTTGCCAAGAGTATGGGCAGAGGTCGAGCCATCGTCACTCTCATCGCCGTCAACCCTCGCGATCGTCTCAAAAATATTTTCCTTCCCGGCTCAGCATACGTCCAAAACGCCCCCTGCGGAGCATTTTTCTACTGTCCCGTCAAAGACGCACAGGACCTTCCCCTCGGAAAAGTCGCCATGATTTCCCGCCAAGCCGTCGTTGAGTACTTGACCGAAGGACAAATCAAGGCTGCAGCCAAGGCAGCTTACGAGTCTATGATCGAAGGTGGAAACCCGCCTATTGTGGGTGATACGACAACGACAATGATCATGTCGACCAATTGGGCCAAATCGGGGTTCTTGGATAAGACTGATTTTGGACCTGCGGTTGTAGGAGGGAGTGGGGGACCTGCGAGGCCACATTATTATCATATGGGGGGGCTTGGGCCTATGATATTTCCTGTGTCAGTTGGGATTAATATGGGACGGGATGCGGATGGGAATTTGTGGCTTGCTGGTGACTTATCAGCGGCTTCGTGGGCGACGTTGGTGGAGTATTTGAAGCGGTATGAATAGCAGGCAAATGCTTCATATTACACAAATAATGATAGAGTCATTCAGCTCGCCGTTACTGTTCTATCATTAGAGCCCTCAGTGTCTTTACGATTTTTGTAAACCCTCGTCACACCAACGGACGTGGGCACCGATATCTGGCCCCAAGTCCCGCAATCCTTCCCGACTCTCAGCTATGATTGCTTCTACACCCTCGCCCTGGGACAGCCTCAGTGAAATACGACTATGAGTATCCACATTCTATGGAACTGGCCTGCAAAAGCCGTTCTCGGCATGTACCTCTCCCAGCTCCACGACGTTGACAACCGGCCCCTTAGATGTCGAAGCAGCTGCATGACTTGTTGCTGCATGCCCCGCGTCTTCAGATCCGCCGCTAACAAAGGGATACTCGATCCTTGCTGTCGGCCCAGGAATAGTACCATGCTCTTTGGTGTGGATCTGAGAACGGGATACGTGAGTAGTATCGCTTTGTGAAGCAGAGTTGTAGAAAGTTCGCGGGTCGACACTACGGCTTTCCGCCTGCAGTTGTGGACTCTGCCCCATTTTCTCGTCCTTTATGTCGTCAGTATTGACCTGCGGGACATTCTTTGCCACAGCACTGACCTTCAAACACATATTACTCTCTTTCCGGGAAGCGTTACCAGACAGCTCGCTGTTCACGTGTTCTGTGGAGACTCTCATGTGTGTATCTTTGTCGTCATCATCTGGTATGATGATACTATTATCCGTTAAGAAACCATGGTTGGCTGCCAATCGGGGATCTTTGTTCTGGAGATATCGATCCACAATCTTCGAGCAAACAACCCCGGTATGTTCAGGATCGTATATCCTGAAGTTTGAGATCCGAACCCAACCGACATCGCATTGTTCTGGAAAATTCTCTTTGTTAAGGTAGACAACTGGATAAGTCCTGTCTTTGAATTTGCGACCCCCGTCCTCATAGTCCTTCGCCCAGCCCCGAGGATACCGATCAACCGTCTTGTCGAAGACAAAGCATGCAGGTGTGTGTCTCAGTAACTGTCTCATATTGGGAAAATGGTCAAAAGCTGTCCACGGTAGAACAAGGACTGGGCAGGTATGACTCTGTTGTGGAAACCTGGTAGCGTATATCTTGCCAACAATAGGGATGACATCAATATCTTGTGTTGCATCGTCTTTGGTCCGGTTTCCTGGAATCACATTCGTGGGTCTTACAATCTCAAGAAACGACTGCCTTGTTATCCAGTTATTCTTGGCAGCCAGCTTCTCATCGCAGTAGAGAACACGCGTCCCAAGCATCTTGACTGCCAAGGAGTGGTCTCCGTTTATCCCATGCTCCTGGCACATGAGGTGCTGAGAAGCCTCTCTTATTGGATCCCTGTGGAAATGTTTGTTATGTTCCTTACATTCCAGGATGTACCAGTCTCCAAACAATGGAGGATGCTGAACAACGATGTACTTGGTTTGAGCGTTTCCACCTTGGAAGACTTGATCAAAGTGGGTTACTCGCTCTTCGGGGATATTCGGGCGCTCAATGGGCAGTCTTTGTCGTTTCTGTTCTCGATTGGATGTCTCCATCTGGAACCTCTTCAAGGGAGAGCGAAGTTGAAATGCAAGAGAATCAGTCGGCTGTTGACCAGGGGGTTTGTTGCTCAGATTCTCTGCCCTTTGAGTAGACGATCGTGACTGATTTGGGGTCTGAGAAGTCTGCCACAGGTTCCAGCGTCTTGCTCCTCTATTCTGACCCAGGTTCGTTTCTGAAGCTGGCATCGCTATTGAGCTTGACTTTGCCTGTGTACCAGCAATATCGTCTGAATGTCGGCTCGCCTCTGGGGTTGAACTTGGAGTTGGGACCTGAACTGCTAGTGGGAGAGTAGTAGCTTGTCTGTCTGTGACTAGATTTGACTGTGACGCCGACTCTTGTTCTTGGGCCGGAGCTGTCTGGTTAACTGCTGACTTGCGTTGATGCAGGGTGTCACCGGAGGCCGAGGCTCTGACCTCCCTGGAAGCTGGGGTCTGTACCAAAGCATAGTCCTGGTGCTCGGAGCTGCCTGTAATTGGGGGTGAACTCTGGTTTTGACTCCCTTCCAAGTTTCTCGGCGCTTCGATTGTGACGTCGTGATCAGTGTCTGGGTCTTTTCGGGCTTCAAGCACCACGCTCGACCCCTTTTCTACACTACCAGCCTCGACCGCTGTGTCTTTAGGACTTATACACTGGTGTAGTACAGTTGAAACCGAGTGATCCCATAGAGTATCCCCCAAGGTCTGGAATAATTCACAAGCAAGCCTCTTATTTGCTGCCTCCAGTCGTTCTGCGAATTGCCGTTCCAGTAGAGTAGCTGAACTTTGATACTGAATCTCTAGCTCTCTAATATCACCGGCTTGTCGGAGAATTGCCTCGGATCGTCTTACAAACTCATTAGGATCGAGCGACTGCTGCTGCAGTTGGCTAAGCGCATTGTCGTAGTTACTTAGTAACACTTGACGTTTTTCTCTGTATTCACTCTCAGGGCTCTTGATTTTACTGAGGTCAAGAGTCCATTGCTCAACAAGTGCCCTGAGAGCGTCCGATTTAGTAATCGCTGCGTGAGCAACTTCAATCATGCTGATTATTTCTGGATATCTTGAGAACCTGGAAAGGGCGAGCTAGCAAAGAGGGGTAATTGAGTGACTACGAGGCTGTGCTGGTTATTTATGTTGGTTCTTTGTACATATCCCTGTTTGCTCGGACTATGGTGTGGCTGCCTTCTACCACCATTTCACAAAACTAGCCAACCAGGTTTCCTGGTGTACTGTGGAGCAGCTAACAGGATAATGATGGAAACACATGGACCGGTTTTCTGTAGGATGAAGGTGGTGGCGTCCACTTCCAGAAGCAGAAGACAGAAAAGCACTATCCAAACGTGTTACCTTCTACCGTTTTCCATTGTTAAGTCCCTCAGGGATATGTTTACATCGGCTGCGCTGGTGTACTGCATGGCACACATGTCAAGTTGCTCATGTGACAAGACCATTGCCTAAACTCAGGAGGGTGTCGACAAGGGTAAGGCCTGGCGGCTCCGGTGTCATTCCCTTAATACATTGGTCGTGATGAATCCACTGTGCAAGGATTTGGTGATATCACGCCGCTAACAAACTCAATTCTCTGGGGGCTTGAAAGAGCACATACATATGTCTTCGCTGAGAAGAACTGGCGATCATCATGGCGCAGCTTGCGTGTCTCCACGCCCAGCTGTATATACCTCAGCTTAAGCCTTATAATCTTTATCACTCTAATACATGCCAGCGACTAGCTCACGATGTCTAGGGCATCTGAGCCAAGTCAGTTGCGTGATTTAATGGCCAGTTACCCGGACAGGCTACCTAGAAGCTAAAGATCCCACTAGTCACTGTTTTAGGTAAAGTCCCATAGTAATACTATTGTTAATTGGCAAGAAGTTTTAGCGTTTACCAGACTGTCGGTATCGATTGACCAATGATTAGTTCTTGCTCTTCGAACTCCAGGGTAAGCGCTCTGAGACTGATCTCGTCGAAACTGGACTCCCAGTCATCGGTAACACCACTCTGGAGGCCAGACTAACAGAGAGAGGCTCAAGATCATTTTTGAATCTCCTTTGGCCGCATCCTTCAAAACATTTCTTACCATGACTACCGCCACAGCCACCCCTGACTTTTGATCATTGGCTCTCGAGGTTAACCAAAGCATTAAACTATTGCTCAGACACGTAGCTTGCAGAGGCACGGGAAGCCTGACAGTAGAGCGTGGTATTATATCACGGCATACGTACAGTTGTTGATCTTGCTGTTTATTCTATTTCTTGAAAGACTTAATGGCGCCTTGTCTCAATTCATTATGAATACGAATTGAATTACCTCACCGTGACCGCGCCCCTGTACCCTCCACGAATGTCTGCAGCTTTTAATTGTAAATTAATTATTACTTCTCTCTAAAGACCTGCAGCTATCATTGTTGACTAAGAAATCGCCTCGTATATGCTGCCAGTTGCGACTCCCATGAAACGCAGTGTATTACCAATGTCAAGGCTGGCCTGTACTGGTAATATGGTTACGGCCAGTGCAGAACCCACAAGAAACCCCAGACATATGACTCACACTGTCCATTAATTCAACGTAAAGTTTCAGCACTAGCCAATGATGTATATGATGTCCTCATTGACTTTGTAGACAGCCTAAAGTTTCACCTTACCAGCAGCAATCATCTGCCTTGGATTCAATGAATGGTGCATGTTGGAAATTTAAGCTTTCCAAAAAATCTGCCATGTGCCATAAAATCACCTTGTCTTAAGTATAAATATAGTAAGACTACGTCATTTTCTCCGCTGACATCTTTTCTTCTTCATCGATCTCATTAGAATCGATCATACCGAAAATACAAAGTACCGACGCGATCAACTGGCACCGCAACATGACTCTCTCACAGGCATCAGGCCATCTATCATGTTCAGATCCTTTCTGTGCACTCCAGCCCGAAATCAACATTCAGGTACTAGAGTACCTTTCCATCCTCGACATACAATCTGCCATGGCCTCTTCGCCCATGCTGTTGAGGATCTTGGAGAGCAATCGACAGTATATCCTCAGGCCATACCTCCGTGAACTTCGCCTTAGCTACGGCGGTGTCTCATCGTTTCGTCTGGCAGCAGCGGCTATGCATCTTCGTGAACTGCATTCTAAGCACAATGGGAATACCATCACGGCCCTAAAAAGGGAGGTCGAGCATGTTCTAGGCTCCATCTTGCGATTGAACATCAAAACGAATAAGGAAATGGGCAACAT
Organism: Fusarium sp. NRRL 52700; assembly: GCA_013396095.1. Taxonomy (NCBI): domain Eukaryota; kingdom Fungi; phylum Ascomycota; class Sordariomycetes; order Hypocreales; family Nectriaceae; genus Fusarium; species Fusarium sp. NRRL 52700. The sequence goes on along the minus strand of JAAQRM010000150.1, from coordinate 49,009 downwards.
CAGCCTTTGCATGATCATCGCAGCGCAAGAGATCCTACCCGAGATTATCGATGCTTTCACAAAAAGCCCATGGGAGGCCCAACAAGGCGAATTACTAATTCCATTTCTAAATTGTCGTCGTATGAGCGGGGACACGTTGTGGCTGAACCATACCCCCTTGGCCATAAGGACAGCACTCAGCGACGGATTCCTAAGATTCGATTGCTACCGGAGCATATTCTATCACAAAGGTCAAGATCTTTTTCAAGAACGCGCCAGAATCAAAGATACATTCCTGGATTCATTTCCCAAGCTTCCTACATTCGACTACAGTATCAGGTGGACGCATCCCCATAACATCCTGAGCAAGATCCGCCTCCGATATGAACGACTGTTGAGGAACATTAATGACCCATTTCCGCCCATCTTTCCAGCCTTTGTCTCGTCAACGGGGGCGCGGAATGAGGTCCTACCAACAATGCTCAGTATTGACTATACGAACCGTACTGGGATACAGCACGATTACTTTCTGCATCGTCTTGTCCTTCAAGGCTATCCGAAACTTGTTTTCTTTGAAAACCTCTCCCATGAGTCGCGTTTAAGTACCATGATGGACGAATTTCAGGAACTCGTTGTATCGAACCCAGAGGATGTTGAAGCATGGGCAGCCTTAACAGGTCAGTATTACAAACTTTTACACTATTTCACATACAGTAGACTAGTCACGATCAGTCCATAGGTTTCTATGTATGGGATGACCAAGAGAATTGCTGCCTCGCTGCGATATTCGGCCGTTGGGTCTTCGAAGGACAGCTTACATGCCCCTTAACTTTCACATCAGCACAGTCGACAGGCGACTAGAGTTGGGAAGAGTTTGGCAATAGTAGAAAGTGTCATAGAGATGTAGAAAGAAACAGCTGCCATTGTGCCACCGTTTGCACGATGTGGCCAAACTTGCTGACAGTGTGAAATATCTTTCAGCAGGTACATAGATCGACAGGACATGAATACACACAAGTTTTAGCGTTTGCAATAGTTACGTAAGCCAAATATGAAGTAGATTCAGTGCGAAAGGCCAGGAAATCACACGTAAAATTATACAGCCTCGACAAGATACAAGGCCAATAAGATCATGCACCAGGACTTGAGTTCGAGAGGCCATCCGAAAAGAGGAGGAGAATTCAGCACAAGCGCCAATGGGAGCTACACTGGTCGTTTAGAGTTTTCGGCATCCGAATTGCAGCAATAGCATGCGGAGAGACAAAACTCTATAGCGCCCTCTGAGAGTGAGGCAGTCATCGACTTGGATTCGTGTTTATATTGTGCCAAAGATGGGCTGGTCATACTTTCTGCGCACATATTTAAATAAAGGTACTTCCCCAGTTCTCCTGGCATACTCTAACCCCGCACAATCAAACATGACCCCCCTACAAGAAACGCAGCATTACAGCTGCGAAGACATCTTCTCAGACCTCCCACCTGAATTGAGAATGGAAATACTCAATCAAACCCCACTCCAGGATATCCGTCATCTTATCTCAGCCTCACCTGCTCTGTTACCCATGTTCCAAACATACCGGGCCTCTCTTTTAGGGCATCATTTGCAAGACCTGCTCGAATTCTATGGAGATGAATCTGTTCTGCCTTTTGTTGCATTCACCATGGACATCCGCGCTCTTCGTGCTCAGTCCCAGCATCTGACAGCCTCGGAATTAGAGGAAAAGCTAAAACCTGCACTGGATTCCATTCAATCAGAGGAATGCATCGGGCAACCACCCACAGGCTACCTGCATCTCCCAATTCTGGAAAAGGCTCAGAATCTAGTACCTGAGCTTTGTCATGCCTTTCATAACCATCAAGAGCGGCCTTACTCCTCGACGCCACGACCTATCAGCCACTTTTTACTGGAAAAGGCTTCGTGGCAAGTCAAGTTCACGTTCATTGAGAGATTTCTGAGATTCGATTGTTATTGCAATCTGTTCTACTATCGAACCGAATCTCTTTTCAGTACTTCGAATGATATAAAGACAAAGCTTCGAAGCCCAATTCTTCATCACCCTGCCATTATTTCAGTCGAGAGATTTCCCAGCACCATCGTTGCTACGATTCTCCACGGGTGTCAAATGTTACTAAACCTACTTGATCACTACATTCGAACCCGCCAGCCGGAACCCATCGACACGCCTGAAAAGTGGAACCAAGATGTTTTAACTATGCGAAGAAACGGGTTCGTGAACCGGAGTGCGCAACAATCACAGTCCATTTACTTCCATCTTGCTCTAGGAGGTTTCCCCCTATTCGCCAAATTACAGTGTCTCAAGCCAGAGGAGTTTGAACGTTACGCGCTTGAGGAATTCTATCAAGTTGTCAACGCTCACCCGAACCCAATGGAGTGGTCAGATCGCTGGACCAGAGATCACGACCTGAGTTGGGAGTAGGCATCAGGAGATTGAAGAGAGAGAGTTTGGTGCGTTTTTGAGTTTAACAACCAAACCAAACTGTCCTAGTCCCAGTGCTATTAATAACAGAGTATCATTAGGTACTAAATTTAAAGTAGTATAAATACAAAAGATATACTCAAAGAACAAGCAAGAAATAAACAAGCCCCACGAATAATTTTCGAAGAATTAGCAAAATATTAGTAGGTAATTACACATAGGGCCCAAAAGGAAACTCCGGTACAGGGAATCGAACCCTGGGCTCCGCGGTACTGATCTCTCAGGTTATGAGAGCGCGAAATGTTAGCCACTACACCATACCGGATTTGGTTGCCAAAAGTTTAACTTTGTCATGTCATATTCCCTCAAGGCGCAAGGACGGACATCCCCTCAGAGTACGTGGGACGACCAAACTTATCACAGCAAAACTTCCCGATTCTCTCAATTTTGAAAGCCACAGGTCTTCACTATAATGACGAATCTGGATTGCGACCTGGAAATTAGACGAACATGCCTACTGATAGATATAGGGACTTCTGACCAAGTCTTGGTCTTTCTGTAAAACTCGTGGCTATGCTCAATGTTCAGATATTGCTATTCATGCAAACCAACCACTCAATAAAGAAATTCCTAGTTGTCTCTGCTTTAAATTATTACAATTCGAAATTAGCTAAACCTGCAACTCCCTGAAGGGTATCGGTACAATTGGAGTCTTCTGGGTAATCTCACTTTTAATATTAAGCCTAATGAAAGTTCGTTTATAATTAGCACTCTGAGATCTATCTTGTTGATGAAAAAGGCTTTCCAGTAAAGTATTTTCAATGCCACTAATGAACTTCATATAAAAGGATAAAAAGATCTCAACATCATACAGTGGGCATCGTACTCGCAAGAACTTCAAATCATCAACATCCCTAAAGGCAGTACAGCTCATGGCGTATCCTAGCTACACCTTAAAACAATTGAAACGATAACTACAAGATTCAAGTCTTATACTTCATATCCATGGGTTAGCGACAGTTCCAAATCCCTGGCGCGCGCCGCTCTGGGCAGAATTTGGCACAGCACCAGTCCCGCGCCGGCCACCCACGGTAACAATTATAGCAACAATCATTTGCATACCAAACATAAGCACAAGTCTGGTAGCAAACGTTCCAGAAAAGGGATCCAAGCTCGAGTATGGAGTGAAAGAGTACGTCAAGGTGTAGCCCAGCCGAACAAGCTGGAAAGGGAAGGCCGCGCAAGCTGTGAGGAGCAGGAATCTGGCGGGGATGAAGTTTGGGTGTGACTTCATGGCTGTCACGCGTTTTTCTGTCCACCAGATCCACCAGCCAACACCGAATATCATGACGAATAACATCATGCAAGTACCGATCTGATTCAGGTGTTGCGAGACGACACCACCAGGGGCTCCGAACTTGGGTGCTCCTCCGTATGTGGATAGTGTGATGCCAGCGGTGATGGAGAAATGAGTCACGGCGAGGAGGATTCGTTCGGTCCATCGCTTTGGGGGCAGTGGAAGGATGACGTTCCTGGATGCCAGTTAGTTACATGCTCAACCTGTTTCAAAGCACTGAAGCTTACACTTCATAGATCAACCCAATTATAGTCAGCGACAGACAGGCAATACTTCCGGCGGTTGTCATGATAATGACGGCGTTGGGAATCTCGGGGTCGTTGCGCTTGGCAATCTGGTATCCGTCGGCAACGAACCGAAGTGGGAAGTACGACAGAAATATCGGCCAACAGGTCATGCCAGCCTTACCATGTTTCCACACGAGCGGTGCCGCCGGAAAGAAAAGAATAATATAGAGGACAAGCTCCGCGATGGCAAGATTCGTCTTGTTTGCAGACGGAGGATCCGGAAGTGTAAAGGCCGCCATATCAAGCGACTTGAGTAAAATGAACTGATGAATATGCAGGTTGATTTGAGCCTATATCAAACAAAGAATGAGAAAGATCTAGGAAAGGAAAAACATGGGCTATACTTAAGGGTTGTTGAAAGACGCTATTTTTGGATTAGAACCTGAACGCGGTACCGAAACCGAAACCGAAAGCTTAAATAAATAGGGGCTGGAAGATCGTGTCGCATTTGTTTACGCATTGACATCTAAGCCATTGAGGATTTGAGTCAACTCAAGGCCCTGCTGGCTCATTGGAGCTGACGGTCAGCATGATGGAACGCGGCTCTCACGACGTTACGATGATGAGGCATAGTGATCTCAGATATTATGCACAACCTGAACTGAGGCTATGAGGCTATGAGGCTATGGCGCTAAGACAAGACGTGCGTGTTCTTTAGCGTCGATCAAGGCCTTGATGACGTTAGTTTGTTAGATCTCTGTCAAGGTAGCTCATCATGGACTGGACCCCAGTAACCATCCAATCAAAATGTTTCCCCCTTCAATTAAGTGCCGAGATACCATGAAGAAAAGATAGTTACGTGCCGAAAGCCTGATGTCCACGACCTGATGGAGGTAAGCCTGCCCGAGGTGTGGCTTGACCTCGCCACATTCGGAAACGGTCTCAGCAAGGAGATGTGACAGGATGGAGATGAATGGTAAGGGCGTGTTTAACGATCCGATGAGAGCCCGTTGAACAGAACTGAAAACGTCCCAATTCATTATCGCCGAAGTTCCAGACATATAAACCTCGTTTGAGTCAGTTAGGATCGTGCTGTGGTCGATAGCACCTGAATCTTTTGTGCATAAACGAGAGGTCGGGTTGCATCGGAGGGTTTGAAAACAAAAAGTACCTCACCGAAGTTACACACTTTGGCTCTCGGTTTTGCCTCGACTCTGTGAGCTGCTGAACGGACGTTGAGGCTGTAGATTCCCGAGTGGTTGAGTAGTGGCGTCGAGTGTAGGGATATCGGTGACTCGGTTCTCAGCAATAGCGCAGTGGGTGGAGGGGGGCTGCTGGGGGATTTGCAAAACGGAAAGCGTGACGTGGGAGACCTTAGGCGTATCTCATAGCATATTTTGGAAAAGAGTACCTGTGACCTCCTGGGAAGAAGTGATCTCGCATCGAGTTACAGCAAACCACACTGGGGAAGAAGGTAGTAATGTCTGTGGTGAGAGAGAAAAGAAAAGAACGAATCCAGAAGGACGAGGGAAGCGGACCAAGGCTTAGGCGATTCATGGTGGTGATGCCGGCGGCGCCATCTGTGTGGCGAGGTGGTGAGGGCCGTGGGGACTGAGAGCATGGGGATCTTTTCATCTGACCTAGGATGAACAAATATCTTTAAGGTACCGTAGATACATACTTAAGACCATTTTCTGCACTTTTAAAACTCCCGGTCTATCCTGGCAATGACAAACTGCCTTAACACCTTCTCGCCTTCTCGGCTTCTTGTCTTCCCGCTTGCTGGATGGATGACAAAGTACGCGGAGTCGATTTGGACAACTATCTTCATGGCAACCGTAGATATATACTTGAGACCATTTTATATAAGACTGGCTGGGCTATCCCGCACCCCAATTATCACACTGAACCGTGCATCGCCTCTATCAACACGCTACTGGCCGACGTTGCGCACTGCTGTCCCTTCTTCGCTTCAGTCTCCTGCTTCCTCTCTACAATTTCTATCTTCCCTCATTCTTGTTTCCTACATTGCTTTGATTCACATTCCATTCCGTTACCATTGTTTCGTCAACACCATTTTATTGCACAATCGCTTGAAGCGCCCTGTGACGCACCACGAAGGATACATGGTCTATGGTGTCAGCGTGAGTGATCTCGAAATATTATCTGCTGCCATCAAAGCCTGCATGGACCAGAATCCATGGGATGCTCTCACATGTAACCCTTGGCTCTTCTTCTTCATCGCGCAGCTTTTAACTTGGGCATCCCTCGTCACATATGCCTTTTTACCCCGCCGTCCGCGTATGAATCTCTCCCTCCCCGGCCTTGCTCCGATTCTGACCTTCTTTCCACTTAGCCTCCTCGCGATCTCCTCTCACCATCAATCGTGCTGCCGTCTCCCCACCTCTTCCCGTTACCTATCATCGTCTCCGCCGTCATGGGTAGCCCGGCTCCCACCCGCCATCTTGCCGCGATCGCGCCGCTAGGGCAGATCAGAAGCTGAATAGGAAAGAAAAGCATGACAATCTCCATTTTGGTGACGGCAGAAATACGGGATAACATGAACAACCCCTCAATGTTCCGTCACCGAGGGTCACAATCTCGACCAGCCTGTCATCGCGTCTCTAACGATAGAACCGACCATTGAGCTCGTCAATGTTGATTTGTAGGCTGTTTCGGCCAAAGCACACGAGTTTAATACCCTCTATAACGGTTACCACTTACGATCCCGTGTAACAGGAATGACTACATATCATTATGTCTCTAACGATAACGACAGAACCGACCGTTAAGATCGTTAATATTATTTTACAGGCTATTTTAGCCAAAGCACACGAGTTTAGTACCCCCTATGACCGTTACCACTCACGGTCCCGTTTAAGAGAAACGACCAGCCTGCCATCGCGTCTCTGACGACAAAACCGACCGTTGAGTTTGTTAATAATGTTTTGCAGGCTATTTTCAACAAAGCATATGAGTTTGACACGCTCTATAACGGTTACCACTCTCGGTCCCGTGTAAGAGAAACGATGTCGACATCTGGAGACTTTGCCAAAGCTCACTGATAATAGGATTATTCTGCTTGTCGACCTTCAGCGTATTCGCATGAACCTTTCGCGAGGGGATGAAAGGGAGGAAAGATGACATCAACGACCAGCCGTCCATGTACAACACTTCTAGGCGCGACGGACGGTAGCAGATCGCAGCAGGAAGAATCTCGGAATGGTATCAGCACTAAAGATGTTGTAGCCATTTCAAGTGGTGTCGAATTTTCTTGTGCTGCATGATTTCATAATGGTCCAGAAGAATGACTAGCGTTGTCTGTGTTTGAAGGATTCTCGTCGTCTATTATTTCGCTGTGACCGTGTCTTAAAGCCTTTACTCTGCGGGTGGCGGGACATCAATCGGACGGAGGCTTCAGCGCATATTATAAACGCAGGCCATCCGCGCACGAGAGATGAACTGATCGAGTACATAGATATAAATCATTCCGTTAGCATCGTTTCACTTTTTTACATTATTTCAAGAGTTGACATTCCATTTCTGCAATAGACTCGTATGGTGGCTTGCTTACAGAGAGCTTCAAGTCTACGGCGATTGACTTGCCAGTGGCCAGCTCAGTGAATCAACGTGGTGTCGATGGACAGGCATAAGTAGATCTCTCCTCGTGCACCTCTGTTTTGGTCTGTGCCACCACAGAACAACGAATACCAAACATCAGCATCACACACCATCATTTGACAAGATGGCACCCCAAGACGAACAGTCGCGCAAGCGAAAGAGTGGCGAGACTATGATGGAAGCAGCTGTGAATGTCGCCCCCAAATCTCAGAAGTGGCCCGGGATCCTTCGCAGGGCAGGTAAGTCGCTGCTAAGATTGCTCGATATCGTTTTCCTAACGCCTGTGGTGTAGGACCTGATAACTCTTCCGAGGGTGATGAACATCAGGCTGCTCTGAAACGCCAAACGGACGCCCCTGTTCCCCCAACCGGCGCATCGGAAGAACGAGGACTTGACCGTGCTTCAGGCACATCTGGTACAGCACCTGTCGACGATCTCTTTCGCTCGACATGTGCTGGTTGCGAGTCACCAGAGCACCGCCTCATCCTCTGCACGAAAGCAAGCCTCCCAGACGGTCTGATGAAGGGCTGCCCATGGTGCAACACCCTCCGACACAGCCTCTCCAACTGCCCGAAATTGAAGGACGACCTAGAGATGCAGCTCGAAGTTATCCGGTTACGCGCCAATATGCCCTCTTTCCAGCCAACCCAGGAATGGGTCGCCATCGTCCGCACTGCGGTTGCCAAAGGTCATAGCCCTCCCAGTAGCTTTCCCTGGACCGCTCAGTTCACGAACAGACTTCGCGGCAATTTGTTTGGACACCAACTAGATCTAGACAGGGTCGGTTTCAATAACCGAGAGAAATTGCCGATTGATCCGTGTACCAAGGACTGGGAGACTATTCAGCGAAAGTTTCCGCGTTTTGAGGGACATTGAAGTGTGTCGGGCGAAAGTTGAGAAAGGGGAGTGGGGTGGATGAAGGGGCTTAAGGATGTGCCTTTTGATATAAAAGAGCTTCTTCATATTCACGATTTCATCTCGCGGTTCTTTATAAACAACGTGGAATCGCTGACAAGTCGAAACTGACTGCCGAACTGTAAACCCCTATGGAATGCAGCCCGATTTTATTGCGCCTCGTTGTATTTCCCAAGCACTGTGCCTACTGACAGCGCAAGTGAATCTTACTGCGGCATAGCTATAAGTGCAAACACGGTCTTTTAATTACTACTTATGTGAAGTCTTTCACAGGCTATCTATCTTGTTCCTTTCACTGCAAGCCAGTAGGAATTGCCCGCCAATTACCGGATCAAACCTCCCAAGTCCCTGACATCATACTGTATATCCATCAACACAGCCACCTGCCGACACAGGGCTTCAACTTCTGCTATCTTTCTTTCTGTCCCAGACAGATCACAGCGATCAAGTGATATGTCTCTTGCAGACCACAACTTATTCAAAGCCACCAGAGAGGGCTTGTTGCTCTTCATCATCTCGAGGCAGGTTGGGTGTGCATGTTGGGAGATCAGAGCACTCCATGGACAGCCACGGCTTTTGAAGCGCCGGATATGGAATATATGTCCAGTTGTCGAGATATAGGTTGGAAATTCCATGGAAAACACCCATGATACATTCAATGTCATCGTCGCACGAGTCGTCTTCCTCGAGGAAATTGTCATAGTCCGTGTCGTCAACTTGCCCTTAGTTGGTGAACAATCTTCCCGTCAGGCAATTTCCTTGTTTCCACGATCTGATGAATGTAGGCCTACGCGAGATGTTGCTGTATCTCGTCACATTCGTCGTCATCCATCTCTTCGGTCTTAGCGAGGAAATCCGGCAGGACAGCGACGAATGAAGGGATTAAGGTACTTGACAATGCAGTAAGGGCCCGCTGGACGGAATTGAAAGCGTCTAAATTCATGGTCACCGAAGTCCTGGGGATGGCAACCTCGTTCGAGTCAGCCATGCTGTGATCTCCGACTATCGTGGCGCCATGTTTCCACAAACCCACGTCAAGCCACATGCTACCTGTATATGCAAGCGGCCAGGTCCAACCATGACACGCCTCAATAAGTGAATCTCTGTAATCCTCATGTAACATGATACCTCGGTGTGGGAAGGTGAAGAGTCTGTCAACGCCAACGGTTAAGATGGCGGCGAGTTGAAGCTTGGCCTTGAAGACCTTGTCAGACTCTATAGGTCGGGCAAGGAAGACAACGAGGCGGTAGTCAAAGTCGAGAATTGGCAGAAGCTGTTGAACAATGTGTGCTCTGGCGTCGATCAAACCTCCAAGTGAATTGAGCTTCTTGAAGATGCCATTCTCTTCTTTAGATCCGGCATCCTCGTCGTCGCTGTCTTTAGCTACATAGCGAGCAACATGCTGATCATAGAACACCCATTGGATTTTATTCACAGTTGACTTTTGCTTCTTTGTAGGGAAGAAACATGAGATGATCTTTAGAATGTCGATCTCCCAGTGCTCAGAGTTATTCAAAGCTTCAAACCAAGTCATATTCATGAGGATACAGAAATATGATCCATGAGCGCTTTCATTTTTGGTACTTCAATCTATGATGAAATGTATACTAAGTAACTGTACCCTTCCCTACTGCTGAATTGGCAAAGGATCTCGGTCGCTCCACACAAGTCCACCACGCTGCTTAACACCCAGAAAGTGCCGAAGCAGAGTATTCATCTCACCCTCCTCCCATCCATTGACCACCGCCGCCCACGATCGCACACCCTCCCAGACATCAAGAAGAATCTGCCGAACAGGAATCGCAGGGTTGACTCCCTCAGACTCAACAATAGTGACAAAAACCCTCTTATTCGTAACGTTCATCTTGATAGCGATGCATGGCGGGAGAAGCTCGTTGATGGCAGCCAGGTCTTTGGCGACGTACCACTCCAGCGGGACTTTAGGTTCGACTTCGAAGGGACCGACTACGTTGCACTCGTGGAAAGACTTGCTGAGAGTGAGGTTCCAGATTGCGTTTCTCATGTCGTAGTCGGTGTCAACTCGAAGTGGTTCGCCGATGTTCTGGATAGGCGCTGGGGACGTGACGATGAACTTGCTGTTGGGATCAGCGGCGCGGGCGGCTGCTGCTGCATCGGCTTGGGCTTTGAGTTGCGCATTCATTCGGGCCGTTTCTTCATCCTGTGCCATTCGCGACTGGCAGTATCTCTCGTATATACTCTCCGGTTGCTCCCCTTCAGCAAGGACAGATGGGAAGTTAATATGCGCCCAAGGCCACTCCGGGGCATCGTCGCCAAGCGGGTCAACTAATCTCAGTCAGCACGGTCGCTCAGGACGGTAGGAGTAAGAGAAACTCACAACACAGCTTCCACGTGGTGCGATCGCACATCATTTCAAACCACGGCGACGGAGTAGCTCGAACACCGATGGCGTAGAGCTCCCGACAGACATTCTGGATAGCCACTCTGCCATATTCTTTGATAATGTGGCTGATCTCAGGGCGGATAAAGGCGATGTAAGACGAGATGTGACGGCGGCGAAGAACACTCTGTTGGAGTTGTTCCAGGTTGGGGATTGGGCCGGTGAAGCGCGCACCGGTGCTGGGCTGACCGTAGCGCTTACGCGGTGAACACTCAAGGTAGTGCTTCAACGCCATCAGAATGCTGGTGGGATGCGTTGTTGTGAATGAAAAGATTGAGTTGTTTTCGTGGCGTGGCGGTTGAGATTGTTAGGTGTGGTTACACAGCGCGGGCTCCTGCAGGTGGAAAATTTGCAGAGGCTCATATCTGCGCTCTGTTTGGAATTTGCTCCAGGCTTGCTTACAGTGCAAGAGAAGACTCAGGTGACTGTTTCAAACATTGGATTCCGACCAAGTTTCTGTTCATTCTTGCACCAGGTTCGTCTACAGTGGCAGATACCGCACTTTCAACTCAGCCTGCCTACGGTTTTGATCCAGTTCCTCAGACAGAGAGCTTCCACGTATCTTATCACGTTTGGATATGCCATATCCTCGTTTGCATCTCACAACCTTTCATTCACAGTGTATACTGCCATTCTTGTATAACGCAATTGAGTGCGTTGAAGTGGTAGGCACAAGGCATTCCATATTCTCAGTCCTGGTGTCTCGATCACTCTGACTGTATCTAGATCTATCTGACCGCTACCATGGACAGCAAGCCCCCGGCCAAGAACGATTCCCTGACCATCATCGACTACCTTGCTCGCCAGATGTCCCGCCCAATCATCATGACCCAGAGCGGCCTCATGCCTCCCGGCGACGCCAGCACCCTCAAGAAAGTCCCCAAGCTCAAGGCCATCGCCATCACCGCTGGCGACCTTCTCTGTGGTCTCCGTTTCGAAAGCCCCTCTGGCGAGACTGGCAACATGGTCGCCCCAACTGATATCGTCAAAGACGCCGTCATCTACCAGGGAAACAACGCTGGCATCCCAGCTGCCATCGAATCTGCAGCCAATGTCCATATCAACAACCGCATCATTGACACCATTCCCCTTCCCATCACCAGCAAGCACCTCATGGGGGCTAAGCTGCCTGCAGGCTATCTCAAGATGGAGCTCAAGTTCAGCTTCGTCGACCGTGGTGAGGTCAACTCTCACACCAAGGGGCTCATCAACATTCAAAACTGCCAGTATGACAAGGCGTTCATCATTCTTCCCTTTGATGAAGCGCTTCTTGGTCCACGGGCCACCAAGGCGCTGATGATCGAGGAGGTTGTTGATGGGGGTGAAGGGACCGGTGCCTGCTGGATTGCAGAGCGCTGAAGGACGCCGGTTGATGCGTGACTTGTTGACGACAAGACAGTACCTCGAGATGGGTTGTTTTTTGTATGTGGACGGTATTGCCACACTTGTTAGAGAGTAATAGGACCATAAATTGATCGCTCTCATTGCCATATATCTTCTTTGGTGATTGAAACCTAGCTGCTGGCCTAAATGCGAGGCACTTTGTAAAGGTCCTCATATGTGGACATGATCGTGAGTCGGACTTCACCTTGCATTCGCGACCTCGGGGATCTCCTCTTTTTCCATCTCACACCAACACCATCCTCCTCAACTTTGGACTTCCCCCAACGCACCCCAGCTCTCAATCACAAATCGCGCCCAGTCTCTCCTGGCTCTCTACTAACCAGAGATTCACCTGCTTCTTTTCGCTTGTTCGCGTGCTCACTTTTCGTCGACATCTGGGGTTACTCGTTCTCCTGCCGTTGTGTTTGTCTGTGTTGGCAGCGCCCAAAATGCAGGTTACATTACTCCATTGATGAGGTCAAAGCTAACTAGACAAAGGTATCATTGTATTCACTGCCTTGAGCATTCTGCCTGGTGGGTGCCTTCGGATGCTCTGCACAGCGATGATGTCGTGCCTTACGGCTGCTCGTTGACCAGGTGCGCACTTCGCGGTAAAGGCAAGTAAATGTTCATAATACACTGTGGTCAGTTCATTTGGCTAACTGCTCAATCCACAGAAGGCTCCAAGGGGTGCGATGAATGTGACGAAAGCAACAGCTGGAAATCGGTAGGTCTCTCCCTGTCTCTGCCCCAATTAGCTGCTAATGTCGTGCAGCTATCGAATGAAAACGTTCACCTTCTTGAGACCTTCCACGCTCATCAACTCTGTGCCTGGAAAGGCGACTCAGACTACTTGACTGACTCGGTAAGGAAACAAATGGCATGATTGGTACTGGCTTCTAGCTGATTCCGTTTAGTTCATCGTTGAATTCCGTCGAAAGATCGACCGGGCCTTGACCCAACTCGGTACAACCGTCACCGCCGCCGCCGCTACAACTACCACAAACGGCGATGTAGGTACCGAGAGCGACCATGCCATCGAGGCCTTAAGGATTCAAACGGACATAAGCAACTCCCTGCGCGGGATACTTGAGACACTACAACGTCGTGGCTCATCTTACGGTACCATGACCGCTGATTCAGAGGATGAGGGACCTGCCAATGACCCCAAGACCGGCGGTAAGCGATCTGCTCCCTGTGGCAATGGAAACGCGGCAGGATATGGTGGGAAGAAACCCAGGACCGAGTAGTCAGCCACGAAGGTGTCATTATGAATTGAAAGCGATCTGGGTTCCGTAAACTCTGGTGCCATTAGCTTCATTGGATGAAATCGTGGGTGGATAGTGGATGAAGATCAGGCGAACAGTGTGACGTAGACAGACATCCATTCGGGATGAATATTGAACGACTTCTCAGTTCACTCTACCAGTGGGAGTCTTGAATGGACTCATCAATACCTGCCAGTGGGAGCCATGAACCATTCTTCAGATGCCGAGCATCCATACCTACCTTTCTCTGATGTTTATCATGTCAAACTTCATTCCTGTTCTCACAACAGATCAAGACATCGACCCCTATCCAGATCAAGACACTCACAACACATCACGACTTCACCGCTATCATGTCTGACGTACCTGGTGTCGCCCCCAACGACGGAGTAGCCTCGGACACATCCTCTATGGTAGCTGAGTCCGGCAAGTCGGGCATCGACGAGTCTTCATCTACTACACCCACCAACGAAAGCGAGTCAAGCACTACCTCCCAAACCGATCCCACCATCATCCGCGCCCCAAGAATCGTCACGATCCATTCCGCCGGAGAACTTCGCCTCATCGGTATTCTCGACCCCCTTGACAGAGCACTCGGCTACTACTTGGACAATCCCCACGATGAATTCCTCGTCCGCAACGTCCTGGCCCACTCCAACCTCGCTGTCCAAGCCATTGTCTTTCAAGGCGAACGAGCAGCCGGCAACTGGATTGCTCGCAAGTTGCCTACTTTCTTCTATTCCGGTCGTGGTGTTAGAGAGTTCCACTTTGACCTGCCTTTTCGTATCGCAAATCCTCAAGCGTTTAGACAGCTCAAACTCCCTCTTGGGTTCCGTCGCTGCTTCTTGGGACTGAAGCCAAAGGGGACGGTTGTGAACAGGTTGACTAGGGATGAGGAGTGTCCCCCGAAATTGGTCAAGCGGCATGACCGCATCTTTAAGGCTTGGACGGATAAGAATGGTGCGGTTCCGGAGCAGGAGTGTGATGTTGCGCTGATTGCTTGGCCGAGTATGGCTTATTGTGCTGGTGGCATGTCTTTGGAGTTTGTACAAGAGCTTGAGGCTGATTCTCTGGGAGGCACTGCCGTGGTCATGTACTGAGTGGGACTTGGATACTCTGAATTGGTTGAGACTTGTGTATTCTTGTTGATGCTACCAGCATAGCTGTATGATCTTACCGAGAGTAGAGGTTCGGGGGAGTGGATGAATTGGGCACTTGGACTTTTGTAAGACTGGATGACTCATACCCCTGTAGCTGAACAGGCTGAGTCTAGATACCTGGATGAGTTAGTGAACCCATAGGTTGTTCGCCACTAGATAACTCTATTTAATGTCCTTTGTCCCTTGATTGGCTTTGGTCACATTAAGATCGTCTCTCAAGCTTGACATGAAGTGTGGAGCAACAAAGGTGCTCTGTAGGATCTCCAAGTTCTTCTCGGTGATACAAGCTCTCAGCCAAACAATCGATTGCAAATAACGCACGTAGCACTCAAACTCTACTTGACATTTAGTACAGAGGTCATAGGTTCCATTTCTAGGGCTGTTCGATAAGACTCGTGTAACAGTGTTGTGCGGGGCGCAGCAGCTTCAGCGTCTCGGAACAGTGAGGAAACCGCAAAGGTCACGTCGAACATTAATTCGCATAGGCATGAAGTACCCGCAACTCGAGATATTGATCACTAGACTAAGAAACTGCTCGGTACTGTGAGCACGTTGCCAAAAGGCATCCAAATCTAGCCCATCCGCGATCTCCTACTCACGAACCAAAGACAACAGAAGCACCCAGGTCCCCGTTGCCAAACTCCCAAGCATCAGTGCGACTCATGTCGTGTCGGCACGCTTGCTTCCCCTATTGAATGACAGCATCATCCATGCTCCGTTCATTTAGTCCACTCAGATGACTTCTCGCTTGACAGCAGCATCATCGGCCTTGACGTCGCGAGCCACCAATTCATAGGAAGCGAGTTCGTCCTCTTCCTCACGGTCCTGCTCCGTTTCGGCTTTGAGCGCCTTGACCCTCTTGTGAATCGACCTAAGCTCCTTTTCAATCATCTCGGCCTGACGCTTCTGTCCTCTGCGGATACCCAGAAGCTGCTTCTCAACATCGGCGAGTATCTTTTCCGTCGTTCTCTCTCTAGTGGTGCGAGTGGGTGCCAGCTGTCTGGACGGGATGGCCTGTATTCAATGAGCTTTTGTTCCTCGGTCACACCCAACAGATACTTACGAGATCGCGAATGCTGTTGTCCTCGGCTTCGGCCTTGACGTCGGACACAGCTTCGGGCTCGCTGAGACCATCAGGGACAGACGCTGCAATGAATAGAATTTCCTGCTCCACCTCGCTCTTGTTGGTCGGGTAGATGACTTGATCAGCGGGGAACTCGACACCCCAAGCCGAGGACAACTAATCTCGGTAAGGGCGAAGGTCCATGTGATCAGGCCCGTAGGTACAGGCGAGGAAAAACCAGTCTGGATAGGAGATTTTGGGAGCCTGACGCAACGCTCCTTGGTAAATTGAACAAAGAGTAGGGTGTGCCACAACGCTTGGGCTCAAAAACATCATTTCGAAGTGAACGTGTCTTGCCAGGTTATTCGCGAGAATGACACTCATGTTCTTGCTGACCTTGGCGAAGTTCTTCTTCATCGTGGAGATGACCTTCTGCATGGCAGGGCTCTGGTATTCTTCCTTCTGCCGAAAGAGGGCCATTTCATCTTGGAAATGGGCCGAGTAATTGTAGGGACTCATGAGCAAAGTTCTAAACATTGTTGATATTCTATGAGAATGAGTTAATAAGTAAGTCTGCTAAGTCACAAACGTAGCGATATACCTCTTTTTGCGCTGCTTGTTGTGTTTGGTGACGTTGGAAGAATGAGGGTGGAGGGGTGGAGCAGATGATGCTGAAGTCAAGATGCGGATGTGAAGGTGGGGTGGAGCATGAAAAGGCTTGGAGCTGGTCCTGGAGCCAAGAGGGAATTCATGAAGAGATCGCGTCCTGCACGCTCAAGATCCACTCTTGCTTTGATCAGGAACCACACAGACCTCATCGCGTTCAATATTCTCTACCCCTCAGCCTCGCTCAGTACACCCAAGTTGAACAAACAACCGATGCTCACAACACGCACCTCACATGAACAAACAACATGCATGATACGAACTCAAACTCAATGCCCAGTTCCCAATATTGTCCATTCTCTTATGTTATCTCATTTTGTCTTGTCTCATATCACATAAAAATCTATCAATCTATACCATACACATCTTCCCCCGAGAAATCAATCAACGTAGCTTCATTCGCCACAAACTCCTCCTCCCAAGTCTGCTTCTCTGGATGTCGTCTTTCTAAACCACGTTTTGATATCGGGAGTCTATCGCGCAATGCATCTTGTTTCGTGTCCTTCGTTAAATCGCCCGCTTTGGTCGTCATTCCGTTGATCTTTGTTGTCGTGCCTGGTTCAGCGTATGTCGTCAGACCTGGTGGAGGGCTGCTCTTGCTGTCGGTTAGGCCTTCCCTTGCGTGGTAGGATTCTCCCTGCGTGTAGGCCGGTGAGGGTTCGTCGTCTTCGTCGTCGAGGGTCTTTAGTTTGTCGGATTTTGTGGTGATGGTTGTGTCTGGTACACGTTCGCTAACTCGTCAGCTTCCCATCACAGAACACTGGAGTGGGCAACTAACCTGTTTACACGCCAGTACGGCGATGCTTCCAACAATTCCAAATCCACAATCCCCTCCGCATCCAAAATCTTGGGGATAACGTGTTCGCGACCAACGGGTATGTTCAAAATACTTCGTACAAGGCTAACAGCCTGTTCAGGCACAGGGCCTGTGACGTTTGTCTCGGGGTCCGTCATGATCCACTCGAGCAGCCGACGCGGGAGCACTGTCTGTTTCAGGATTTCCCAATTCTCGTCGTCGGCGTACACGGTGAAGCCGACGGTGTCTTTGATGTCGAGGCCGCCCATGGGGTTGACGGCGGTTATGAAGGCGCTGCCGGAGCGGTAGATCAGTTGTGATTGGAAGCCCGACGCAAGGCGGACTTCGGAGTGTTCGAGGGTTTCGCGGAGCCAGGATGTTGCTTTTGGCGTTGTTGTTCGGGGGCTTTTGAAGTGTACGGCGATGCTGGGAGTGTCAGTGGTGAAAGGGAGGTTGGGAATGGGGAACGTACCGGAGAAGTTGATCGGCTTTTGAGGAGAGCTCGTAGGGGAGTTCGATTGATTTGAAGTTCTCGTCGGCTGGGCCTTGGTCTTCAACGTGTTTTGAGAGATACCGCGAATCGAGACCAGCCCAGACGAGGAGGTTGTCAAGCATCCAAACAGTCTTGGGATCAAAGTCCAACAGGTTCAGTTTCCCTGTAAAAGCTTCCTTCAAGTTCTGTCGATCTGCAACTGAAAACTCCATCGTCGAAGCACACAACAACACACCATCCGCCGTCGACACAGGAAAGACGTTACTCCGTGCGAACCGCTCCTTGTCAAAGATGTGACCAAACTCTGGTATCCGTTGACTCACAGCGACGAGAAGACCTCTAGCTGTGTTGTCGCGCGAACAATCAGGGCTCAGCGATGAGACATTCATGAGTGTGTCGAAGATCAGGCCGGAGTCGTTTTGTTTCACGTCGAGGAAGTTGACGAAGAAGTCGTGGAGTTCGGGATAGTGTTTGCTCAGGTCGTTGATTTCAGGGCTCTCGAGTTTCGGTGACCATGTGCAGTCGGCGACGTTGAGCCATGTCACGGCTTCACCCGGTGCGATAGCGATGATGGCTTTTTCAGCGAACGCAAGTCTGTTCATGTTAGCAGTGAGATATCATGAGTCGAGGTGACTCACTTGAGATCCGCCGCATCGTCCGGTGAGAGATCCAGTCTCATCTTATCCAACGCCCGATACAACTCATCCGTCAACCAAAGGTCCGCAGGGTCGAGCTCCGCATCAAAGTCGCGCTTCTCCAAGACATCGACAATCGTTCGGTAGCTCGCGTTCTGAAGCCGTAGCGTCTGTGTGTAAAACTCTCGTAATGACACGAGCTCCGACTTGCTGGCGTCCCAATCTGACGGCACGGGAAAGACTGGTGATTTTGAAAGTGTGCTGGATATCTCGCATGTATCTTCCAACAAACATTCGCTGAGCGGTCTCCATATTGGATGGACGTAGACAAGCTGCTCTTTTTCAAACGTGTTCCTGATTGTGTGAGCATGTCATCATGAATTTGATGAGTGTACGTACCTGACTTTTTGTTGACTCGCCGCAGGATCTTTGGAGTCTTCACACTCTGCTTGTATCCGAAGGTAGAGTTCCAGAATGCGACGGGGAAATTCAACTGTCGACGCTTTCGTTCGTCGTATCCGTACCAACATCTCGAGAAAGAAATCTAGATCATCATGATACTTGGCAAACGCCCTGAGACACCTCCACTGACCGAACCCCCCCTCAGACCGTATCGGCGGATCAAGTCTGAGAAACGGAAAGGGCTCTCCTTCGAGCATGTATCGATTCCGGAGGTAGTGCAGCTTGGGCAGCGGGATATACGAGTTCCCCAGAGGCCTAAACTTTCCATCCTGGCAGAGGACGCGGATGGCCTTGATGTCGAACATGGAGTCTGGGTTCTCCTTTGCGTAGATCTTGTCCCTCTTCCAGGCCTGCTGGAGATAGTTGAGGAACTCCTCCGGGTGCTGCTTGCTCATCTCGATGCATTTGGGCGCTACGGAGCGACCCCGCTCGCTGAACTCGAAGAGCCGGGGCTCTGAGGCTCCGAAGCCTCCATAGCTCCTGGAAGAAGTGCTGCTGGTGTCTCCACGATCGCCACGCAGTAATTGCATCGGAAGCGACTGGAAGTGTGTTTTGTTATTTTCGTCTAGGTGAAAAGGGGACTCCCCAGATTTAGAGATCTGGAGTCGGGTTGCAAGCAGACTCACTCACTCACCGACAAAGTAGTAGCCTTTGACGTGGCATTCAGTGGGGTTCGTTACAGGGGGGAGGGCGGAAAAGACTAAATTCCGAGGCCCCAGCCACCAATCAGAATGTCGCCCTGCTCAATTTTCGTCGCCTTATCGTGGAATGGTCTCCGCAATCAGCAGCAATTGTTGTTGTCGATTCTGCCAAATCGCTCAAGACGCGGAGAGAAAGACGTGACTTGGGCTCTCGCTACGTCATTTCATGATTGGTTTGCCCCTGGCTTACCCTGTAACTCTGGATAGCGAATTTGTCAGCTTCTATGATATGATATTTGCAGCTGACATGAAATCTGCTTAAAATTTCTTCAATCATGACAGAACTTTAAATAATTTTTCTCGATGGATCAGCAGGAGACAGGGGACTCTAGCGCACGACTAGGGTAGATCCGGGACACCACTAGTCAAGACAAGCTTTGCTGTAGGGTGAGTATCAGACTATGTGAGATGCTCGGGTACAATTACGAAGAGCAAGATGAACGCGTGTAAGCAATTGTAAGAGTGAGATATAAATGAGGTTAAAAGATCGCTATATGCCAAGATCAATAGTTTTTGTGGTAACTTGCTCATAACTACTCGTATCAAGTCGCTGGAATGAGACCCCGTCCCTTTGGTCGGCCTTTACCGATCTCATCCGCGCCACTTCACCCAAGACTCATATTAACAATCAAAACTCATAAATGATACGCATTCAATAACTGTATAATATTGACTGAATCTTATTGAGATTTTCTTATCGCTAATTCATTTTTCACTGACCAATTTTCATCGCGCTTGAAGCACTCAAAGCTTTCTCCAAAATTAACCGGAGTTCAGCCACTGCGGGCCGCCACCGCGGCTCATCCGCCCTCAAACTCTCAATCCTACGTACGCAGTGTACAGCTTTCAATCTCGCTCAGGGCCATCGTCGTCATCCCCTTTCATAAATATACATCTCATTGTATGTTTGTACACTCCTGATTCAGGCCTCCCGCTGCTACTGACATGTCAAAGTTCCAGTCAAGCTGATATTGAAACAGTTCAACCATTTCAGTTCCAGATTGAATGTCTCGCGATCACACTTTATTGCCCAAGCTTTACAATATCAACAGTATACTAATCCTTTGGACTGAACGATCACCACTCGACATGATGCACCATATGCCACAAACTCAACTACGCAACCTGGACTCAGGCGTTGGACCCAAACTTCCCTCAAGTATTTGGTGTTACGAGATCGAGCCCGAAGCCTTTCCATCCTCATGATCGACACACAACAGAATTGGCCCTCGAGATTCTGACAGCGATGAAGACGATGCAGCCTGTAGCAGCCGAATCAGCAGGCATCGGGGGGCGTTAGCCAGCAGGCAGGCGCCTTTATTCGGCTGAATTTGTAACAAAGACCAACGAACCTTTATTTCGTGCCTGCAACGATTCATCAACTGCGGCCAACTCGTTTGATATCAAAGCTTTCACAGAAGCTCGGAAGTCTGCAGATGAAGTGATACCGCACAAAAGTCGCGCCCGATTTGACTGTTACTTAACACAGGGAAACAACGAAGCTACGAAAGACAACGTTGAAAAACGCACCAATCGAAAAGGCTTGAGTCCAGAAAGCTAGCCAGTCAGTCTTGTATCTGGTATACACCTCTAAGGAATGAACATCAAGCTTTCACACCAACTGAACCAGAAACCGCCCGTGTCAGGCTCTATCGTCTTCGTTATTGGACACCTGCCCATCGTTCCACAGACTCTATCTTTGAAATCCTCGATATCAGCAGTCGTTAATCATGATACCGATGGTGAACCAGGTACCATGAAGCTGGTCCATACAAACAACGGAACTCGAAAGGTCATCGAGATTCATCTCGGCCACGAGGTCATAAAGATACAGTTACGAAAAGGTTTTACATTCATCCCCGGTCATGGGAAGATGACATGTACGAGTCGCTGTCAGTATCCCGAATCAACAACCGAGCGCGCTTTCATCGCAACTTTGAGCACACCAGCGGGGGCGAAACCTCTACGCCACCTGTTGTCCATCAACCTTCAACCTTCGCCATTGAAATGTCCAAAAATACTCTCTTCTAGGCTCTGCTCTTCCAGCCTCTCACTTCGTCTCCCTGAGGCTACCCGACATCTCGCCCTTCGACTGTTTTGGTGTACTTCTATTCAATATGACCTTGTGTTCGAGAGACCTTCTGTTCAAGATGACGCCTTGCGTTTGAACTCTTGGGCCTTAAGGCATCTGTCACGATGAAACGACCCATGAATGCTAGAGAACGACCGGAGCAGCGGCGGTAAGCTTAGAAGCCGGCAGAAAATATACCGCAGTTGCGATGAAACTTCCACGCTGCAATAGCCAATGCCATGGCAAGTCTAAAGCGGCTCGCTCCATAAGTACGAAACCCCGTTCCCACTCTGGCATCACTCCGATCCCGGCCTTAAGTAATCTACCAATTATCGACCTTCCCCAGAAACCGAGTTTGGCGATTGATTTCACCGCATTATCAATAGTGCATGGTCGAGAGTCCGAAGCCAGCGCACACCCTCCCCTCCCCTGCCCCCTCCAGATGAAACCAGTCGACCGTCTCTTTGGGGCTGCAGTCGACAGACGCAGCAGCTGAAGCGATGTAAATGGTCAATCCCCCGAATTTCCATCCGAAGGACAAAGTCAAGGAAAGTCAGCAACAGCGTCGGCCAAGCCAGCTTCTCGGCAGCCACTGCGAACCGAACTTCTACGCAACGACATAAGCCCAAAGCTCCGCAGAAGGTACCGTAACCTTAATGTGCCCAAAGAAAGAAGCCTTTCGCTGACTCTCTGAAGCTGCCCCGGACGAACCCGTTTGCTACAACACAGACGCAACAATCAACAGCAGCTGCATATACAACACATGCTCGGAAACCTCCAGCGACGGCAACAACCCAGGAGTAAGCAGACGCCAGCAATACCGCCGACAAATAGTGCACACATTCACAATAGCGTTCGCTCGTTGCAAGATGAACTCCCAGATATTCAGGCGCAACAACTTCTTAGGAGACGGTACAGACTATGATGTTACCTGCAGGACGGGGAATTCCAAACACAATTTCAACCAACCTTGGCCCCAGCAGCCAGCTCATGGCCTCCGTGACAGCCATGGACCAAGAAAAAACATCAAGCTCCGATGGTCCGTGGTCCTGTGGAGTGGTTCCAGACTTTTGTGCGCTTCTGCAGAAATGTTGCATCAAATTCTCCTTCATGTACAGTACCCGGAACTTCAGGTCCCAGTGGGAGCGCAGCATGTTCAGCTTCATAGCTGCTTGCAATCGCCGTGGATTGCCCAGTTGCTGACGCTTTACTGTTTCGACCAGTGGGAATCAAATCGTCATGCCTCAGCTCGTGGTCGTCATCAGCAGCAAGAGATTACGGTCATGTTAGTAAGAGCCTCAACCTGGCCCACGCCAGCGATCTGGACCACGGGCAGAGCATCACTCTCGACAACTGGTATATGCGATGCGTAAAAGTATCTCTGGTTGCCAAAGCTTTGGAACTCGGCTGGGCAGTCAACTTTGATGGCGTTGTTCAGCTACGAGTTGATCAACGTCATTGTGGTGACTAAGAGCACAAGTCGAACGGTACGAGGCTTAGTCTTTTTGTTCTGTGCCCTTTTGAAACAGTCCCTCCTCTCTTCTAGTCCAAGACAGAGGAAGACACATGAAAGCACTATTGTAAGTTACCTCGAGACCGACTTTGTCATCACTAACCACGACTAAGTAACTCAAACCTGAACCGGAAAACGACCAGACTCCTACTAAAGATACCGGGGTGGCCATTCGGAATCAGACGACACAATAAGGTAATCAATCCTTCATCACGCGAGTTTGCCGCGTACCTTGAGAATTGGAAAGTGAGCAACGCAAGGAAGCCATGAAGGAGACCTAGCAGACAGGTAATGGCGTCGGTACGGCTAGACCAAGAGATTCCGCAACAACAGGTCAAAGTGAAGAGGATGAACATTGTGAGATTGTTGCTCTAGGTAGGGTTTATCTCAGATCCAGCTATTGTTTGTTCATGATGTCTGCTGCACTTGACCGAGAGTTAGGCAACCGTACGACGATTGATGAAAATACACAATTAAACTAAAACAGAATTAATTTGGCATTGTGAGAGCAAACTGGTCAATCTCATTCACATCACCTGCTCCTTCGTCGCCAGGGTAAATTATTCGCCGTTTCATTTCATGTTACCCGATGACCGCAACTCGACCGATATTTAGCCATTCCGGCCCGTCATCGCGGGTGGTCTCTCACATGTTTACTACCTGATCAGGAGATACCGCAAGCACGCTTAACCGACTTAAGCTTAGATCTCCATATGCACTTGGCGTGCCAATCCAAAAGTGGTAGAAGCGCCAACTGGGCTTTGCCAACTTCCCCAGACACTCGAATATAAACATCACTCACTCCCCATCTTCAACCTGCAATCGTCGCAGTTTCAACAATGGCGACAGTTACGCAGACTGATACGAGGTCAGAGACCTTTGAGCTCCGGAGCTCATCCCCCCCGACGCGGAATGTACTCGATGGGGCTGAACCTCCGCAATCATCGAAACCAAGTACCACCGAACTACTCAAGATTCTCAGCGCTGGATTCAGTTTCTTCGTCGCTGGTGTTAACGATGGAAGTATCGGAGCTTTAGTCCCTCACATCATCAGAGATTACAACGTCACCACCGCTATTGTCTCATCAGTGTAAGCAGCCATCTCTCCAACCCAAATTACCCTCATTGACAGTCACAGTTACGGCGCGAACTTTATGGGCTGGTTCTTTGGCGCTTTTTCCAACACTCATCTCTGTCAAGTCTTCGATCTCGGGTCAATGCTCACGCTGGGAGCCGTTCTGCAAGTCATCGCTCACGCGCTCCGATCTTGGAAACCGCCTTTTCCGCTCTTCACTATCACGTTCTGGCTTGCGAGTCTGGGTCAGGCATACCAAGATACGCACGGGAATACATACGTCTCTGGAGTGAAGGGTTCTCATCGGTGGCTGGCGTTCATCCACGCGATGTACATGGCAGGCTGTCTTGTCGGACCTTTCGTCGCGACTGGTGTTGCGTCCGCTGGAAGTACGTCGAGATGGTACTTGTTCTACACGTTCCCGCTCGGTATCGGCGTTCTGAATGTCGCCTTTGTGGTCTACGCGTTTTGGGATACTCTGCGATTGAAGAGAAAGCAACCGCCTACTGAGCGGACTCTTGAGGCTGATGAATCGCCTGCATCAAGAAACGACGATGCCTTCTCATTGATGAAGGAGACTCTCAAGAACAAGAACGTCTGGCTCATCAGTCTTTTCTTCTTCTTCTTCCTTGGGGCGACTCTCACTGCCAGTGGGTGGGTTGTCGAGTACTTGGTCGAGGTTCGCAACGGCGATATTAACCAGATGGGTTTCGTACCGGCTGGCTTCAGTGGAGGATCTCTACTTGGGAGGCTGTTCCTTGCCGAGCCTACGCATCGATTCGGAGTTCGCCCAATGATATTCGCCTTCACGATACTCAGCATTGGTTTGCAAGTACTGTTTTGGCTGTGAGTCTGCCTTTGTGATGCTTAAGATCCAGCTGACACTAGCAGGGTTCCCAACATCATCGCCGCTTCCATCGCCATCAGTCTGCTCGGCTTCTTCATGGGACCATACTTTGCCACAGTAAGTTGCCAGCCTACCCTCAAAGTACTCGGCTCATCAATCCAGGGTATCTCCGTAGGCTCGAAACTGTTCAATCCTCGCATTCAATCAACAGCTTTGGCATTTGTCTTTGTATTCGCGCAGCTTGGAGGCTGTCTGTTCCCAATCATCACTGGTCTCATCGCCGCCAGCGCTGGAGTGTCGATTCTCCAGCCTATTCTTTGTGCGCTTCTGGTTGCTACGAGTGTTTCATGGCTGTTTGTTCCGATGCCGAAGGAGGGCGACAATCCGACGCTGCACCAGGAGTGATCGAGCTTGTTGCTTTCTGGAGAAAGAGCGCTACTCTACTGCTTTGGACTATACGGGTTGAGTGAAGATGAAGAGGAGGGCTTAGATTTGTATGAGGGAGGCAATCTGAATGAAGCACAGAAACTGAGGCAGAACAGGCGAGCATCGCAAAGAGGCGAGTAGCTAGCTAGCCTTATTGAAGAAGCATAAAACATCATGGAGGGACTAATTATATCTATACAGTATCACGCCCACTTGCCCACTCAGTAAAACTCTGATTACACCAATTTGACCCATCTCACCCTCTTCGGAATGAGTATCTCCATACGAAGTCTGCTTCCTTCTCCACTCTTCGAATTTATCCATGTTTCTTTGTAGTGGTAGTGATACACAAGAACTGCAAGAAAGACGTACGAAATAAGCCTGGATATCAATACGGAATTCCTTCGCCAATCATTCCTTCGCCAATCATGGTTGGTATGGTCGACCCATCGTATCAAAGATTGCTCGGAGTGGCTTCAACCGAACGTTCCCATCCTTGTCTTTGGGCAGATTGACGGGATAGAAGTAATCATTTTCCTTCAAAAATTCTTATTAACCGATGTCCAAACCCAGAAGACGAAACTTACCAAAAGCCAATCCAGTTCAACAACAGTACACCGATCCATATGCTGGACGCCAGTAGACTCAATCTTGTGATACACAACCCACTCCCAACCTTTACTATCAAGAGCGCTATCGGGATTAATCCTAGCAGGATGGTTCTCTAGTGTCAGATACTGGTCAAGTTGATGAGAGGCATCCCTGATTGCAGCGTGGTGGAAGAACCCTTTGGCGATGGCTTTGCGGATCTTGACGTGGTAGTTTTTGTCATGCGGGGTAAGAACTGAGATCCAAGAGAGGCTATATCTTGTTTTGCACCATCCGATCAAGTCCTGTCGCAGCTCCAAGGCCTCTTCTAGTGACGCAGAACTCAGGGACGTTTTGTGGCACCAGGTAGCTAGATCCCGAGTTGAAATGTGCTTTGTGTGTAAGTAGGTGTACAGAGTGGTGAGCTCCGTCATGTGATCCGACCAGGCAACCATGAACTGATCGTGTGGTGAATCGGCTGCATCTTGTGTCTCATGTGGTTTCAGGAAGATGGGGTTCTTGACGCTTGCCAGAGCAGCGATGTCGATGAGTTCAGACAGACAGCCTAGCTTGGTGGCCTCTTCGAATGCGTTGTGCCAGATGGGATTGACGGGAAGCGTGGCGGCGGCGATGCCAGCTGGAGTCATAGTTCCGTGTTCATCCATGTGATTCCTGCGTACGATACTTAGAAGAGGAGGAAGAAAAGCAATGTCCGAATGCTTACATCGCTCTGAGGTCCTCTAGCCCACGGAGATAGACTTCCTCCTGCTGAGGATCGAGGAAGTCGAAAGTACCGATAGAGTTAATCCCTGCGGTTTTCAAAGCAAACATAGCCGTTGTGAAGCAGGCTTTCAGGGTACTGGGAGGCGAGACCTCAGGCATGGTCTCATCATATGTCTTCATCGTGTACAGGCGGTAACAGAGCCCTGCTTGACTTAGTCCGTCGAATGCAGCTCTCTCGTCGGCGGATTTTTTGGAGATTGGCGCAGCTTGGACGGTGTTCATTCCAACACGGGGGTTAAAGACTGACTGTATCTCAACACCACAGTCCACAGCAAAGATTAGCTTCTCGAAACGGATGAGGATATCTATTGACTTACCAACGACATAGACAACGTCATCGACAGTGAAGTCGGTAGTAACAACACACCTGCGCTTCTCACCAGAGCCAAGGGCTTTCGCCCTTTCTGCCTCAGACTGTCTCCTATTCAAAGGGAAAGTCTCCATATCTGGGATAGCGCCACGCAACTTCTTGACCATACGGGCAACTTGGAGATTAGATGCCAAGAAGACAAGGATATCCCCTGGGTCTTCGTTCTTGTGGATGTCGCTCACTAGATGAAATGCATCCTCGCAATAGTCATTGGTAGCTTCGTTAATGTACTGGGTCTTAACCGGGATTAAACGCGTGTCGATGATGAAGGGTTGCGGAACGTTGAAGTAAGTACAGAACCTTTCAGAGTCGGCTGTTGAAATGATGACGACTTTGAGGTCGGAGCGGAGAGCGAGGGCTTTCTTGAGTCGAGCAAGGAGAGGATCGAAGTTTACTGTTGGCTCGTGGAAATCGACGATGACGCATGACTGGAAAGATGAGTTAGCTACTGGACAAATCGGAGGTGGCATACTCGACACTTGCATAGCCGACCATGGTAGGATTTTCTCCGATTTGCTGGAGAAGCAACCCCTCTGTCACGAACTTCAATCGAGTCTCTTTGCTGGTCTTGTTGTACTTGCGATACTGAACACCAACCTGTTGACCGAACGTAACGTCAAGCTCTGCTGAGACGCGCTCACCCAACTCTTTGGCTATGTCAGGGTGAGATTGAGTGCAGACAACCTGCAGGCCTTTGTCGAGTTCGATGTACATGATTCGCTTCGTGAGCGGTGTCAAGTCTCGAGAGCCCTCCTCAACGGTAACGATCACCACCTGCACTTGGTTAGTCAAAAATCGTAATAGACGCTATTTGTAGGTGTTGTTACCTGGTTATCCATGTAACGTGTGAGGAACTTGTTGAAAGGCTCTACCTGCATGATGCGCACATCTTGTTGCTTAGACAGTGCTGCGAAGTAGCTTTCAGATCGTTTCACGCCGGGGCGAAGGGGATTCTCTTTCGTAACTTCATGTGTGAGGATAGACTTAAGCATAGCTAGCACCTTGGTAGAGAGTGCCATGATTAAGAGTGAAGGGCTTATTGGAACTGATTGTGATAGAAATTGTGATAGAAATTGTGATTGGGTTGAGATTCGAGAGAGTGAGAGACTTGCCTTATGGGCTCGAGTGAGCTATGCTCCTGCACATAACTACTCACTGTGTGGAAGTGGAAGGAGTTGAGGTGACACGAGGAAATACCAGATCTGACTGTGCTTACCAACGAATTTTCCAACAAAAACAAACCGGGAGTAGCCATCTTGGACTTGCCAAGAATTGCATCAAATCTCAAGGTAAAAAAACCTTCTGTGACGCGGGACTCTCACTGATGAAGAGCGCTAGATTCTCTCTTTCACAAACAAATAAGCGCTCACTGGCCTAACACAGCTCAGCAAAACGGCCACTCAGGCCTTCATTTGACGGAAGCCTCTCTGCACCTGCACCTGTAACGCTTCACTGCAACACTCGGAAGAATCATAGACAAGCGCGAGAGAGGTTCAGCCAATTCTCATGCTGCCGAGAACCATTGCGCAAAGCGCGTGAACACTGAAGGCCCATCCAACGCCGTCACCTCCACCAGAGAGCACGATGAGCAGCGCGCCATTCACTGCAAAGTGTATGAAAGCCATCAACCATCGATCACGAATAAAGAGTGGAACGCCATAATCGGACGCCCCATACCGCTCGGCAGCCAAACTGTGGCGTACCACACTTCTGGCTGGAAAGCATTCGTCGATGCCATGGAGACAAACATCAGAGAGGGACAATCTACTATGTGCGATGATTATCGTCACCTGTTTATAGTCTGTTCCAGGGTCTATTGTTGTTCGCCTGTCTCTATTTTCTCGCCTCTCCATGGTCTCTATTGCGATGCGCCAATATCGCACGAGCCCCTTGCTGACAACACTGACTCTCCTTGCTGGTCATTTTCAGCCTGGCTGCTGACGAATATTCTGACGCATTCTGTCTTTCGGGGTAACTTGAGCCATTTGCTCACCGTCATCCAATATGCTATTAGCCTGCGAACAAATGACCGAAGACCCTGGGTAATGGTTTTTCGCAACCCAACTGCGTCAAGCCTGCTGGACCAGTTGAAATCGTGCATCAAACTTGCCAAGGCAGGCGATGGGATGCTTCGGTGCTCAGTAAGGAGCATCCAACGCGATCTATGTGTACTGAACTCTCGTATGGAGGTTTCTGGCCTATAGAACGTGATGTCGTCTCTCGAATCAATCGTTGAACGACAATGGAACAGTCCAGAAAAAGAAAGCATGGCGAGGCTTTCAAGGGAGATTCACAACAGAAAACGGAAATCCGAAACCCGGAGGACACGCTGAGTCCCGACACCGAACAGCTGTAAGCGGAAAACCAGCTCCTGAAGGACACATTTGCAGACCTGCGCAACTCCATTGATAGGACACACTGACCAAGAACTGCGATAGTCCAGGGACACGCTTAAAGAATCGTCCCGAAAGGCTAATAGAGAAACCAAAGTGCTTTCGTCAATGTATCAATCAACGGAAGGGTACATGCCAATGATAAAGCGAATAGCTGGTATCATGAGCATGAAATCCGATGATCGGGAAAACTGAATGGCAGAAACTTGGAGTCAGTCGTCAAATTGAACATTGATTGATTGCGGTCATTCTCCAGACAAAGATACTAGGATGCTTCCATGTGTACATATTGCTGGACAAGGTTGAAAGCTCACGCAACAAGAAGCAAGTATGTATCAGTGATTTCGCAGATTTACTGTGTGCTACGAATTGCTCCTATCCACGAATGCCTTTTGCACATGAATGACCTTGTCATCTGGCTGCATACTCACCAAGCTTCTGGACTACCGCAACATCAAATCCAACAGAGTACGATCCAGCATTTACCCAAACCTCTGGCCATGAGCATTTAGGGACTCCCGTGTGATCGAGATAAATCTTGATGAGACATTAGCAGGTTCTTTTCGAAGTCATGAGGGGAATGAACAAACCATCAGATACGGAGAGGCATGTGTCAAACGCCAATCTCAAGGAAAAGACATTCTTAAAGATGTTCAGTATGTGAAATATTCACTGTCGGATGCGGCCGAGAGTGGTGTCGAGGATCTCCCGCTCTCTCTTCATGCATCCTTCCACGATCAGATCTGACAGTTCGTCCGAGTCCTGAGGAGCAACGTCCTCAAGTCGGGACTTCATCACATAGCGGGAGAAGATGAGATCCATGGGAAAATGAGACAAAGTCGCGTCATCCGCCTCAGTTCCCTCATTTACTTCACCGTACTGACGCTCCATAGCGCCAATGGCCTTGCGGATGTTCTGAAGATCGAGTGTGGTCACGCTGTACACATCGAAGCCGCGCTCTGTCGTGACGTAAGGGCCCTCTGTCTTAGCAGAGTCTTGAACGACCTTGGCGATCTGCAGCATCATAAAGATCAAGTGTCTTGGGTCTGTCAGGTAGGTCCTGATGGCATCGCTTTGTTCCTGAAGAGGTTCAACAGAGCTGAAGTCACGGGTGTCGACGCCGCGTGGGGGGCTCTCGTTGATGCAGTGGCTTGCGAAGACCTCGGAGATGGGAGTGGACAAAGGTCCAGAGCATGACTGAATCACGCCGCGAAGTTGCTTGAGAGGATCGACGTCCGGGATGGGGGGCATCTTCCAAGGGCGTCTATCATCAGTACGGCAGATGACAGCATACTGAAGGATCAGAGTGAGGTTGTCGGTGCCCCCCCTCTCGAAAATAGGGTGCGCCATGAGGCGGCAGAGCTCAATAGAGAAGGTATGGCCCCAGATCTGCTCGTTGGTTTGAGCGCGAAGACCACGAACGGGTGAAAAGATACAGATCGGGTTCTCACCACACTTGCGCTTGTAAATCTTGAAGAGAAATGCGAAGTGAGCTTCCGTGCCAAATTCGTAGGTGATAGCTTCGGGGACAAGACAAGATGGGTAGGCTGAGGCGTCGGTGAGGTCGGCTTCAGAAGGATATCCGACCTTGCGCAGACGGGCCTCTGGGGGGAGGTCGATGAGAAGGGCCATGAGTTCGTCCATTGCGGGCGGCGCGGATGATGGCCAGAGTCTGACGGCAAAGGACGGTCAGGGTGAAAGAGAAAGTAAAGATGTGAAAGAAAGCGGGATTGACGGTGTAGATGAAAATGAGAGAGCAAGTGAGCAGGAGATATGAAATTGTGATGAAGGGGGATATGCGAGGAGACGACATGGTGTGATGAATGGTTGAGAAGTGAGAGTATCTCTGGAAAAGGCGCCAGGCTACCAAAAGAGTGATCTCTACGTATCTGGTGGTACAGAGATGCCTCGTGACGTAGCTGGAGCGAACAAATCGCAGACACCCGTGGGCAAGCTGCAGCGGAAGTTGGATTCAGCCGTAGATATTCCGGCCCATCCCCATCCCACCATGACAAACAACTTCCAGGATGTAACCCAAGGGAAGCAAAATGGTTTAGGACCATTATCTTAAGGGATGAAAACATTTAGGTAAGTTATCCTAAGGTTTAGAAATATTTAGGCAAGTTTAGTCTATCTTAGTAGATCTTTAGACTAGTTGGTTTTGACAGCGTATCTTCAACTTCAGAAGTTTCATCATCCTCCAGATGCTTCCTTATCAGTATTTCGAGCAAAGACTCCAGATAAAACTAGCCAGAGGCACCCAGGAAGAAAGACCATCCTGATGCTGGGCATATAGTTGAGATCATTGTCCTCTGGTCTCGCGCAACCGCCCGAGGGCCAATGCAACTTGGCGCCGGAGAGTCACCTATTCAAGGGGCTGTGCCACCTTGGTTTCCACGGCTTCAATGGCCCGAAACTTCTCCAACAAGTATTCAGACTGCCATGTGAATGACTTCCAGTGGACCATGATGGAGTCGCAGAAGCTGGCGATTTATGGAGGAGAAACTCAAAGATAAGAATAAAAAAGGTATCTCCGTTCCTAAATTATTCCATTCACTATGCATTGATTACGAGCTTTGTTCTTGGCAATCTCTACCATCAGCCGACAGTGATACCGACTAAGGCATACAGCTTGGAGTCATAAAACAAAAAGAGTGCATATAACAGGATAACAGGGATTTGAACCTGCGATCCAAAAGGGATAGCGGCGTCGTGGGCAGAACCCTCCTTCGTAGAGGGTACCGCTTGCGATGTGTAGCCACATGCCGCTGCACCACTCTAGCGTGTGGTGTGCCTGACCACTACCCCGTGAGATGATTCTTAATTTTTGGTATATGTACCTACCTTTGAGGCTGAAATCCACCAGATTGGCTACGCGCAAGGATTTGAGTCCTCCCTTGTTCGAAAGTGTAAAGTCATGCTCAGGTGCTTTGAAGCGTCACAAAGGTTGAAGAGCTTGGAGGTTTTTGCCATCTTTGTGATAATCTATTACATAAGATACATTCACTACCTGCATGGGGGGCGTCGACGGTGAGTTCATGTCTCATAAGTAGGATTGGTTTGGTAGAGTTCTACGATAGCCAGTTGACAGGAGGTGAACACTGTGGTTCATCGCACTCGAGAGACGGCAGTCGTCCTGTTCCCGATCTCTCTCCTTCTTCTTCCTGGAGCCCTCCCTGCTTCCTAGACCATTTTCGTCTTCTAGTGTACGCGGGTGATCAAGATGTGACCGCACTATTCTCGTTCACATCGAATAATTCCAGACAGGGGTTTGGAATCAGCTCTAGATCCGAGACCCAACAGCTCACATCGAGAAAGATATGAACACACTTCTGCTCGGGTAAATAGGCAAGATCGCATCGTGGAATTGGACGCAAGAGTTCAGGACAGTGACGACAACATCCTCCCTCCTGTACAATATATGCACTTTGTGACCAAACCTTTGAGTATCCAGAGGCTGACGATTTTTTCCCTCAACAGCCGCAAAAGGAGACCATCAATTTTCAAAGATAGACTCAGCGATGCTCCGCTCTTCAAAATGCCATGCTCGACAGTGAAAGCCAGCAAGTTGATCTAAATCTGGCTCACCCACTGGCTTCTCAGGCCTCAGTATGAATTGTTGGTAGCAGTAGCTTGTACTGGGAAATCAAGCTGTTCCATCCCAGTTGGACTAGTCAATCGCAAGTCGAATGTCGGTGATGTCGGCGATGTCGGTGGCCGTGACGTGATAAAAGGGGTTGCCCATGTGGTGAAGGGTTCCAGTGGCGCTTTTTTTAGGGTCTCGGTGGGTAAGCTTTCAGTCTTGATGTATTGGGGGCGGACTGGTGGTAGGTGACTCTGTCCCTGGTCAGCAAAAGCCTTTGTGAGTTTGAGTAAAACTTCATGACATACAGTTTATGGAAGGCTGAGGATAAAATATTGGTTTGTTCCTGACTTCTGCTTTAATAAAGCCTCGGGAGTGAAGAAGGAGCGAGCTTTCGGGTTGCAAGGAGGATAGCTGTGATTCACAGCTGGGATGACAAAAGACCCACCCCATGTAAGGTACCGCTAACTTACCGCTGACGGATTCAGGTGGGGAGCTCGCTGAGTGCGCACAGACCACGCAACACCCCTTCAAGCCGTGCTTCGTGATCTCTCGTGTTGCCCCTTCTCCAACTCCAGTTCAAGCCTCAGCAACAACAATGTCAGTAATCCCAACAACCTCTCCCCATGGCCGCATCACAACGCGCTATGCAGCATCGAATAGCTACTAATCTTGTCAAAGATCGCCTGTTTGTTCCGTCCCTTGATCTTCATCGCCGCCGACACCATGTGAGTTCCTGTTCTTGATTCTCATTTCCAACCTTGTGTTGTCACTCACAGCTCCTTGTTGCACCTCGAAATCATTCTTTATGTTCATCTTCCATATTCATTTGACTCACAAACAACTGGGTCTCTCACTAACATCTTCAGACGCCCTGGTCTCTACAGCTGTGAGCCATGTCTCAGAAAGGCCATGGACTGGTTCCCCATTGGAACCATTTTCAAGAACATCCCGAAGAGCTGTATTGATGAGGAAGGCTGTAAGTCGTGCATATATACGCGTTACCTTGTCATGTGGGCTAAATTTGGGGCAGTTAACCGGGAACAATTCTTTTGTAACGTCTGCGATGAAGTCGATCCCGATGACTTGGAGAAGGAGAAATACGCGGGTTGCGATGGCGTGAGTCTGATGCATCCTTATTGTCACAATTCGAGTGCTAACGAAATCGCAGGGTACTCAGCGCATGGGAAGTCTGCTTGAACACTTCATCGAGCACATCAAGGTCAATCGTCGCATGACCAAGGAGGCGTACGACTCCGACCCAAAGACCATCCAGCTTCGCAAGATGGCCCGTCGCGCTATCGCAGAGTACTCGAACAGATCTGATGCCGACACTATGGAGGACCACCGCGCTGAGCACAAGCGCGCCGTCGCCACCACCAAGCTTTCAACTTTGATCGACATCAGCAACAGTCTGCGCGTCATCGCCCAGTGCAAACTCCACGAGAGTGGCTTAGCAGCTGGTAGCAGCAACCTGCTTGAGATGGCCCCACGATGTGGCCCTGAGGAGATGCCTGAGGAGTGTCTCTGGAAGTTCCCTTTAGACGAGAATGAGGATGAGGAGAACTAGAGTTGAGCAATATGTATAGCTGATTCAGGTGGCTGCAATGTGGTACAGAATCAGGATGGTGCTCAATAATTACGACATGAGGTAGAATAAACCTTGTCTTTACCGTCCTCTCGTTCCTCAAAGTCTGAACGCCAACCATTTCGGTAAACTCCAACAAGGGCGTTACGATGTACGCGATGAAGACAATGAATATAGCGACAAAAGTGACCAACACGATGGAGGCAAGTCCCACAGCCAAGATGAAGTTGTGCAAGGACAGAAAGTCCCAAAACGACTTTGCATGGTTCTGGGAGACGTGACGGTCACCCGACTGGTTGAGGGCCTTGAGATCTTTAGTTTCGCTCTGTAGGCAGTTCTGTAGATGCACCATCAGAAGTCTCCCGTCCCGAGTGGGAAACATGACGACGGGCGTCATGAGCTGTTGGCCGCGAAGGAGGCGCATCACCACATCGGTGGGAGAGTGGTAGTTGCCTACATGTCATCAGTCAAAGTCTTTTCTGTCTTGGCGCTTGCGATTGAAGTTTCTCAATATGCACTTACCGTCAGAGGGTACAGTACGACCGACAGGGGTCGGCACTTGGTTAAGTTGATCATTTGCGACATGGTTCTCAGGCTGTGTAGAAATATGTTAGCAAATTATCGCAAGATGCTCAATGAATTTGTTGATGTTCATACAGCTTGTGGACGTGTCGCGTCTGTCTTGAGGAATTAAATTCGCTTCGTAGTTGGTCTGCCGAAGCTGGAACAATCTGAACGCCGCTACGCTAGGAACTGCTTTTATTACAGGGCTGTACGTCTTACAATACCTTACCATCAACTTGACTTAGGGTAGGTGATTCATAACAACTCCATTCACACGTCACGTAAGAAAGAAAGCAAGAAAAAGAAAAGAAAAAAAGACAGAACATTTATTCTCACTAATGGGATAGTGTCTACAGTCACCAGCATACGAAACGGCCATCAGATGTTTGTACCATCGTTGGCTGTTGACATGATGACAGTGGCCATTCTCAGTGAACCAACCCCAACAGAACAGAGGACCCTGTCATTTTCCACCAATCGTCTTACACAGCAAACACGCGAGACAAACTCAAAATTTTAGATCTCTCCTGTACGTATTGTAAATTTGATACGCCACGCTCATATACATAGTTACTTATCTCCTGAGAAAATTCACATCTTTTATTTTTTCAAAATGTCTACAGATCATGGAAACTTCACTGTCCCGTTGGTGACGCTTTCAGGCACGGTTGATTCACTGCTGGAAATGTGGGGACTGTGGAGCGCAGTCTTTGTGCTTTACGTCGGTTCTTCAGCGCACTCAGCGCACTACTGCCCGGCCAGTGCATCATTTCGTGCGCCAATGAATCAGACAGCATCAATTCACCTCAAGACTGCTGAAAGTCACCAAAGACTGAGCCAAATGGCCAGCAAATACGTCTTTCACTATTTAAGATAGCAAGCGCATCTTTTCCTTTTCGCACCATCCCTTTCATCTTGTTCTCATCTCAACCATCCATCGCAAGCGCACCACAACATTCCCACGATGAGCAACGACGAGACCCAAACTGCACCCGGGGATGACCAGACCCAAGTTACCCCTGTAGACGACCAAGAACCGACATTGTATCACATGGGCTTACCCGGATCCTTCTTGGTCGTCGGCCAGTCCCTCCGCCTCGTGGGCGCCATCGATGAGCAGGGGGATTTCAGGAATCTGGCATTGCAAACCTGCTATGGGCTACCAAGCCACACACAAAAGGTCCGTTTACATGACTTGGAAGATGGTAATCAGCAGATCACTATGATTGAAGGGAGTGACGAGGCATTGAAGATGCTTTTGCTTGCTTATGAAGCTGCAGCAAGATTCTGCCGTGCTGCTCGGCTCCGGTCCCTGGAGTACGAGGTGGTTGTGGAAGATGGACGAGACGAAGGAGCTTGAGAGTGTATCTATCGGTAAGTGAATGGAATGCGCGTCAAAGATGTTGCTGACAGTTTTGGTGGTTTAGGGCGCATATCGCTGCCACTCTCTTCGATTTCCCCTTTTGCCCACGCTGTCATTGAGACTCCGTGTACAGAGAGAACTGCTCAGACCAGCAGACAGAAGGAACATGAAATAAGGGCAGAGGCAGGATGTATTTGAAGTATTGCGCGGAATGTATGATTGATGGAGGTCGACTGGATGTAACGCTTGTTTGTTCATGGTACATTCAATGTTGGTCACTATGGTATGATCAGCCTTCTGGATAGTTCAATGAGAAAAAGTAATTGAAAACTCCGAACTTACCCAAGAACGATGATTCGGAATGCTGGACGTGAGACAAGTCACCACAAGCCTAATACTCCAGCGTTCTGTTCAAGGAGTTGGGACACCAAGTGACTGAGGTGTCGTTGCTTAGGCTCATCACCTAGCACCAAACTGATGCTGATTGAAAGTGAAGCTGAGAATGGAAGATGACACTCATGACGCGTGGAGTCTGTCTCTTACCAGAGAGAAATCGTGACAATTGACACCCAGAATGCCCCATCGAGAAGCAGTTAGCCCCCGAACCTGTCACCTCTGAAGAGGAGAGAAATCACCCAAGAACCAAAGACACAAAAACACAATTAGAAAAGCTATTCACAGAACGGTTGTTGGCATCATGCCAAGATCATTGTGGGGGCGGTCGAAACCCAAACCTCTGGCTCAAAACGTTTCATCCTCACTTAAGCGACGACGTCAACCATAAGCAGGCTAAATCAACGTTTCGCATCGTTTCGTCAGTAATTTTCGAGCCAATCACGCTTCAATCAATTGCAACCATATTTCTAAGCTTCAAACGGTCACTATTAATAGTAGAAACAGAACCGTTTCAGTGGCGGAGCAGGGCGCTGGAAACAGAAGAGCTTCAGACGAGATGGGTTCTTGAGCGTTTAAGCGAGCGTTTCTTGAGTCCAGATGGGGTCGCGAAACGGTCGCGTGCTGGAATTAGAAGTGAGGTGGGTGGGAGAGGCCGGGCTTATGGCTCCCTCTCGAAGGTGAAAGGTTTGAGGCTATTCTTGTGTTCTTGCCTTCACCGAGGCGAGGACTATAAGTATTGACTGTGTTCAGTCTTCTTGCGTACCCTCAACATCTTGTATTCAGTCTTCATCCAACAGCGCCAGCTCCATCATTCGAAAGTTTATTTCTCGATACCCAGTCAAACACATCTTAAAATGCCTCTTCTCCGTAGCATCCACAACCGACGAACCGCTCGTCAAAGACACATCAACCCTCACCGAATCCTCGCCACAAGTCTCCTCCTTCCAGCACTCGCTCTTGCCGACGATGAGCCTACGTCCTCAACGGACCAAGTCTCGGAGCCCTTTGTCGACCAAGTGACAGGTCTCACAATGGAGCGCTTTGTCGGTGCCCGAACCTCGTTCGCATTTGCCCTCGCCTTACCCGACGCCGCAACAGCGAATGGAACTGCCGGGTCTTTCATCGGACAACTACAATTTCCGCTGGCCAACGGCGAAGGATGGGGTGCCGCTGGATTGACGGGAGATATGGAGGGCAACTTCATCCTCGCTGCCTGGCCTGATGGGAAAGGAGGTGTCATGGCTTCGTTTCGACAAGCGATCGATGAGGATAACCCTGCGGAAGTCAAGGGAAACTTCAAAGTCCGACCGATACCAGATGGCGTCTCAGTCAACGAGACTTCGCTACTGTACACATTCCTCTGTGAGAACTGCCTCGACAGCACACTCGGTCTCGGTCCTGAAGCTGCTGTTGGTAATGCCGTGATGGGCTGGGCGCTGTCTGAGAAGCCTCCGAGGGGAGACCCTTCAAACCCTGGCGCATTCCTTGGTTTCCACGAAAGGGGCTTCGGGCCTTTCACTGCGCGACTGGCGCAAGCCAAGACCGCTGGTTTTGATGCCGTTGCGGCCAAGGCTCTCGATCCAGTGGGCGACTCGGGAAGCGCTGTGGCGACGGTACCTAACGCGTTCCTGGACGGTGGGAGTGATGATGAGGATAGCGGTGATGAGGGAGCTGGAACGGGAGGTGGAGTTGGGGGTGGAAATGGTGGTGATGATGACTCTGGTGATGAGTCAGGGGACGAGGACGATGACTAGATGGGAGGTAGAGTAGTCAGCATCTCCATTACTTTCATAGTTGTACATCATGGGTTGAGCCGGCGTCTATACTTAGCATACTTCAAAACAAAGTCACAAGAACCTAACCCTAACATTTTGTGAGCGACGCCCGTAGATGAGTTCCCCCAGGTAAGCTTGGCATAACCACACTCCAGATTGTGGGGCACACCGGAACAAGTAACGTTACTGGCCAGTGAATAACAAGGATACAAGCTCTATAAGCCATTCACTGCCAACCGGCCAGCGCCACTGGTTCTTGTTACTAGCTGTTCTGGCGCTAAAAGAAACGGAATTTATTGCCTCCGCTGGCCGACATTGTTTTGCTTGTTAAGAATTTCCCTCCACCTTTGCTAGCTCTCTGGTATCTTCAACACAACACCGACCAAGATCGTCTGGCCACCAGACTATACACTCACGCTTCGTAAGATTGAGCGACTCACGAAATATAGGACCTTACTTACTGACCTGTTAGCCCACCACACAAAGATGACTTCCAGTGAGCCTGAAAACGGGCGCGACCACGCCGAGATTCCTGCCTCTGATGGGCCAGAACATGTCACGACCAATCTTCAAGAGAACAAGAGTGCAATCATGAGCAAGGATACTGATCCCCTCCAATCTTCCAAGGGTGTTGGAGATGAACGTGATGATGGTAAGTACAAGTGGCGTTGGTTATTATTGCCATTCTAACACTCCTTTTGCAGGCAAGAACCATGACATGGGCGACGGTGCCAAGGGGTCACAGAACGATGAAGTTCGTTCTGAGGAGGTGGGAAAGCCATCGGCCATTGAGCCACTGCAGTTGAAACCTTTAAACTCACACCAACGTTCCCCGACACTCGGATCTATTGGCCCTATGAATGTGGATATCAGGTGGCAAAAGGACCACAAAGAGCGAGAGGAAAAGGATAGAGCAGCAATGCTCAAACTATGGAAATCTGATAGATAAACAATGACAAGTGCAATGCTTTACACTGATGATACAGAGAAATTGCATTGGTTGCGTGATCGGTTTTGTGACCGGTGAAATTATGACTCTGCTGCAACGCTATAGTTGAATTCTACCCTGTGTAAGCCCAGTATCTGGGTAAGTGGGGTTGTCTGTAAAGAAAGCATCTCACTGACCAGTAATTGGACTCTGCCCTTAGCCACCTGTGGCGTTAGTGACAGAAGTTGTTTGTTCTCATTCACATCTGTTAAGGTGGAGCTTGCAACATCCTCCAATGCGGCGATAAAACACGCTGTGGCCACTTGCAATATTCGCGCAGCATAAACCCCCTTCCCAACATGTCTCAGCAAGAAAGCCTCGAAACCTGGTGGCGACGCACAGCCAAGCCTGCAAGACCATCGAGAACCAAATCAGAGAGGAGGTCAATGCTGCGCTTCTTCAAGCCTACAACCAGACCGGAGATGCTGTCAAAAAGACTATACAAGACGCTCATGAAAGGCAATCGACAAAAATGGCACGCACCTTTGACAACCTTCAAGAAGCCTTGCGTGAGGCAGGAATTTCACACTACAATTCCTCACGACGATCTTTACAAGACAAAGACCTTGAAATGACACACCTTCGAGAAGAATACGAGGCGAAGCTCAAAGCCAAAGACGAAGAGATCAAGGCCCTCAACGAATCTATCAACAACTTACGAGGAAGCTGTCGAGACAAAGACGCTATCATCGCGACGACCATGGAGACGAACAAACGTCAACTAGAAGAACAGGCCAAACTCTTCAATGCTAAAGAAGTGTCCACACACCTATTAATGGCTGAGCAGAAGAGGCAGACAAAGCAACATCTCCAGAACACAAAAGCCAAATTGAAACGACGAGAGCTCCAAATCAGCCAGGAGATTGAAGCCGAAAAAGAAGAAGCTAGTAGACTATCGGAAAAGGTTCAAAAATATTCCAAAGCGATCAAAAATCTCCGGAAGACTGCCGAAACCCTTTCCAGCGATAACAAGAGACTGGCAGAAGCACAGAGCAAACACATGGCGATCGAAAGGCGCATGGAGTCTAATGACATCTCAGAAATGCTGTGCAAGCTATCATTGGAAATGAGTAGCTTTGAGATCACCCCGATTCCTGATTCCGACAAAGAACGTATTTTGTCGGTGGTGGTACAGGAGGTGTCTCATGCGGGAGGACTCATGAGGCTGCGATCATTCGTCAAGAACCTGGAGGATCGCAAGCCGCGTTGCTTGTTCGACGTCTGCAGGATGA
The DNA here is from genome assembly GCA_013396095.1 of Fusarium sp. NRRL 52700. Taxonomy (NCBI): domain Eukaryota; kingdom Fungi; phylum Ascomycota; class Sordariomycetes; order Hypocreales; family Nectriaceae; genus Fusarium; species Fusarium sp. NRRL 52700. The sequence goes on along the minus strand of JAAQRM010000150.1, from coordinate 7,871 downwards.
ATCGAGCTCCTCCAATATTGCTGGAATATTGCCCTTTCCACGATTCTCTATGCCTCAGAATAACAGTATCCGATGACAAGGATAGGAAGGGAAAAAATATTTCTTTCTTTTAAATGTTTGTGTACAGAGAGGTTGTGGTGTGGTGATTGAGATTAGACATTCCACATCGGCAATAGTGTTTGACTGATACCTAAAGCATATGACATCTCAACGAGTTATATCAAGCCAACAAACTAAAAGTTCTAATTAACTTTGACCTTTGGAAGGCAATATGTGCACAACCTCAGTAAAGATGAGTCTTCCAATAAAAACCAGAATGATATGCTTTTATGATGACTAAATTAGTAACCTTACTTGCGGCTGCTGGGGTATAAGAAGCCGCCCTGACCCCCTGTGGCCTTAGTGACAGGAGTTGTTAGTTCTCACAGACATCTGCTGGACTGGAGTTTATATCACTTAAGTGCAAGCTATAACTTCACCACCAATAGTAGCCACCCAATCTTACAATTTCGTTCCTACATATCTGTCAGAGAGGCAAAAGAGAACGCCGTAACAGCTTCCAACCACTCGCGCGCCATTCATCCACTTTCCAACATGTCTCAGCAGGAAAGTTTTGAAGGTACCATTACAAAGCATGACCGGGCTTGTGAAACCTTCCATGAGAAGGTCACAAAGCAGTTCCATGCTGAGTCCGATAAAGCCTTCAGCCAAATTTTGGAGACAATCAGCAACGTTCTCAAGGAAGACTATATAGTGCGTTCAAGCAGAACGGAATCCGCGTTTGAAAACCTTGGACGAACTTCGCAAGAAACACGCATTGGGCTCTACGATATCGCGCGACAGGCTCTGCAAGACAAGGAACAAGAAACCGCCATACTACGAGAGGAATACGAGGCCAAACTTAAAGCCAAGGATGAAGAGATCAAGATCCTGACAGAGTCCGTACACGATCTGTGCGAGAAGCGCCGAGACAAGGACGACATGATCGCCACGATGAAACAGCTGAACCAAGTCCTTCTCGATCAACTCCAGGAACGAAGAGAGTTATACGAGTTCAAAGAAGCGGAAATGCAATCATGCATGGTCAAAGAAAGGAAGGAGGCAGAAGAACTACTGCAGAACAAGGAAGCCGAATTCCGAAAGGATCTCCTTGAGGCGCACACGAAGACTCAAGCACAAGCAGAGGAGATAGCTCAGCTATCTCACGAGATCCAAGTAGATTCCGTGACGATTGAATGTCTCCAGGAGACCCTCGAGAAGCTATGGTCTGATAGTGATGGAAAGTGAACCGCCCGTCAAGACTAGTGAGCTCGCTGAACTGAAGCAGCATGGAGGTTCGTGAAAACATTGCCGGTTGGTCTGGATATCTTCACGATATTTTGAGGGCTAGGAATTGCAATGTAGAGTATATGGTACTATTCCGGAGAAGTTTATTTCAAAAGAATGAGGAAAGTGAGGCGAAGGTGAGATCATTTTGTCCCTGGCGTCCTGTCCCTGTCTTTAATAAATTTATTACAATAAAACTCGAAGTCTTATACTTTTTAAAGAATCTTTCCTATCTGAAAACTTCAGTTTAATTACTCGACGAAGTTATCGCTACCTAGATAACCAAGACACTCCAAATGTTTCAAGCAACAAATCATAAGTTAGTATCTGCTCAGATATGGAATGTACATTAAATGAGAACGCGGCGATGCTTCCTGATTGGTCCTGGATTTTGGCATCAGAGACAGCTTGATGTGGTTCCTTAGATCTTACTGGCTTTTCGGGTCATATCAATGCACATATTTGAATAAAGTCTTACAGGGAGCGATCATGAGTGTATATCCTTGACACTGTCGTACTATACCACAGACTACCTCAGACGCTACTTCAAGCAAAGAGTCGCTTCAGACACTCAGGATGACGGCTAGACAATCCTGAGATAGGCTCAGACGCCTCATCATCACCTCAATCCTTGCCCACAACCTCACCATCATCCTAATCCTCTTCCTCCTCCTCGCTCTACTGCTCAGCCTCTTCGTCGCTCGTACTGTCTGGCTTCCCTGTATTGAGCTCAACTAATACGTCCGACGAAATTCACGAAATGGTCTTCCATAAAACGCGAGCGAGAGCCAAATGCGCCAAGCCCAGTATCGACGTTCTCTGCCTGCTTGCCTGTTGCTTCACGCTCACCGCCCTTTTCACCTACAGACCTGCTAACCCCCGGCACGTCCTGACTGCTCACCAGCTGTCTCTCTGGGATCGGGAGGGGGGAGTGCCAGTTGTTTCTGACGAGATGAAGGCCCCGCACCAGTCTGTCCAGGGGGAGGTTTCCAAGTCTCTGACCAGTCGAGGACTTCAGGAAGTCTCTCGAAGATATTGTGAAGAGCGTCGCCAACTCTGCGTTTCTTTGCTTCGACAGCGTTCAAGATGGCGGGATCTGTATCGAATAAAACACCATGAAGGTTTTTGTGGATATTCAGGTCGCTGATGTCGAACGACCTAAGCACACCCTAGAGACCTCGCCCCTCTTCCTCGTATTCGTCCCAGATGTCGATTCATTCATCCCTACTGCGAGCATTAAAGCTAGTACCAGAAGAACAACCGCGAGAAAGACCTGGGGCACCTCGGACAGGAGCTCTGGCGAGAGATTCTCTGCCCTGCTGGTGAATGCCTGAATCTGTGCCCTTCTGGGTTGTTGCAGACCATCAGCCGTTACTGAAAGTGAAAATCTCGCGGTTCATCACACTAACGATAATGATTTGCTCACTATAACTGCTGTCGGTCGGAAGAGATCTCTTGAGACGCCTGTTGCCGGTGTTGTTGGTGCTTTTATCAGCCATTTCGAAGAACGATATCGCGTTGTGATGCGGTTTGAGCTTGGATGTTGATGAATATATATGGCGCTTTGCGTTTTTGAAGAAATTTAGGCGATATGAAACAGGCGTTGGGGATTAAAAACGATCCACAAGTGTCGTGGTGAGTTTGAAGAGGGAAGATGAAGTGAGGGAGCAGGTAACGATTTTACAGTGCGTTACATGACATGAGTCCACTGTGAATAGCAGTGCCACAGCTCAGCCATGATTTTCTGGTACCGCCACACTGCTTGGTCGTATTTTTAATTGAGTGCAGTCAGGCTGTCAGGCCTGTCAGAAACTGTTAACATGGAGTCAACAGATCAGCTTGTCTGAACCCTTCAACCACTATAGATAGGTCGACAAGTCATGATTAGAGTGTTCCCGTCGATCTCATCAAAAGACATCCGACCACTGGCCAACAGGGGGTTTGACCACAATAAGGTGAGCCATCGCATCAAATGCTGCCTCATTCTCTTCAAGTTCTGAACGCTGTTCATCTCTAGTGCTCTTAAGCTTCTTGATGTTCTCTTGTCTTGAAGAGTGAACTCATCTCCAATGAACACATAAAGAAGGATTTGGATTGTACGGCGTCACAATAGTCGATCTCAGCACCGTCCCTGAGACCATTGACACTTTGTGGTGATGGGATACCGCTCCTGCAATCAACCAAAGAACTCGTATCGCAACTTTGCAGCACCGCTCGTAGCAAAGATAGGATCACCCTTCAATCACCATGAAGCTGCAGAAGATGTGGAAGGGGATATTGAGCCTGGATCGCTGTTAGCTGCTCTTACCGAACATGTAGATATGAGAAATAACAACAAGTTTGCATCCGCGTCTATTACTGCAAGTAACCCATTACTCTTCATTGTGATCCCAAACTATGGTGTTTATGGTTATGAACATCACGTTACATGACAAACAGAACTTAGTAGTCGCAGGGCACAAACAAGTCACAAAGCAAAGGTGATTTGATCGAGAACAATTTTTTGGATTTGGTATTTTCTTGGTGATCAGTGATGATGTAGGAGTTAAGAGGTCGCATCAAGAGGTCCAAGGCAATAGACGGCAGCGTCGGCTTCTTCCTGGCTCATCCAGGTGGTTCCTGTCGTTCGACTCGTTGGGTTTTTGCTCGACATATCATCGTCCTTCATCTCGACATCATCCTCGAGAGGTGAAAGATTCCGGATCCGAACTTGAAAATGATGGCGAGAACCTCCAGACTGAGTTGCTCCGTCTCGGTCTTGTCTTCGGCCGCGACTACAGGCAGTTTGGCCTTTCTTAACGGAGTCTGAATGACTTTCTGTTGGTCGTCGTCTTCGATCCTGCAGATCGCGATATTCGAAAGATCTAGCGTTCAGTATGCCGCTGCTCAAGGCTCGCCTCTTGGCAGCAGGTTCCTCCACATTCTTCATCTCGTCCATGCTTTGCGCGACTGCTAACTCTTCCACAGGGTTGTATTTCTTAGCTTCTGGGGTGAGCGTCTTCCAGTGGGAATCGCTTTTTGTTGAAAAGGGCTTGACCTTTGCCATCGTGAGTATCGCTGGGTGTGCTGCTGTGAGTTTGGAAAGAGGAAGATGACACGAGTGAGATGGCAGTGACTTTGCAGCGCGTTACATAACACAAGTGCACAGTGAATGGCGGTGCCACAACCCAGCTATGAATCTCATGGCACATCATACTGCGCGATATCAAAAAGCTGAACGGACTTACCTACTCCCGAAGCCGGATTTTGTTCTTGTTCCGCCCTCTCTCTTGATTCTCTACTTCTCCCCTTCCTCACATCTTCAGACTTTAATCATCATCCAACGCCCGCGAAACAGCGCGCATTCATCATATCTAACATGCAGGACAGCCACCCTTCATCGCACGAATCCGCCCAAGGGTCTAGCGCCAGCTGCTCTACTAAGTCTACACGACAGAAATCTCGACCTTCTTTGACTCTGACCATTCAGTCCCCACATCCTGTCACCCAAGTTGAGGCTTCTGACCCTCCTTCGGCCCGTCCTCTTGAGATCACTGCGGAAACACTATCCCACCCGCTACCACCATTCCTCTCTGAGCTTCAGCAGCGACAGTGGTTCTGGGAACGTGTTGGAGGAGAACGTACCTTCAGAGCCCCAATCATCGGTCCCTTCCAGATGAAGCTGCCGCCGTTCGTCCCTTTCAACTCGTTTGTCACAAGCCCAGACTTCGACGACTTGAAAGAAATCACGAAAGAACTTCTCCCAAGAGGCTTGGCCCTCAAATTGGAGATCACAAAGACGGACAGCAGGCTCGCTGATTTCGACGAAGTTCTCACCTTGGGGTTCGCTAACGGTTATGGTGACAAATTCTACGATCAGGTTGAGCTTGTCAAGTTCTGGGGCTACATGACGGAGTGGCTGTCCACGGTTTATCATGGAGAGCCAACAACACTTTGTGAGCATTTGCAGGATGCAGTGGTGTCTGCAAACCGCAATCTCGAACCTGTCTCTGCCAATCTGGATGATTTGTACTCCATCCATCGCCGGCTGAGTGGGGATGTAGACTAGTTTGATGAGTGGGCGGGATTGAGGATGATAACATAACAATCGAAGCATGGATGTAGCTGAAGCTCTGCACCTAGACAATTTCGATCATGAACCCTTGATATTGAAGAATTATCTGCATGAATGCTAAAAGAACAGTAGATGTAATGGCGAACTTCATCATGAACTCTAATCCGTGTCCATTGTCTAAATGATAGCCTCGTATTCCCCTGATCTGTCTCGGTTCTTTCGGATCCAATCATCCACAGCCCACGGATGTACTCGAGTCCAGTCCTTAAAGGCAACCTTTCCGTCAATTCGAATGAGGTGATGGTAAATGCCAAAGACATACTCATCGCGTGGCAGCACCTTCTCCCAGTCAAGTGTCAATCCCGCTTCGTTCAAGACGTCGGTTATTGTACGTCTTGTCGATACGTCTAGAAACGCAAACTCGTTTTGCCAGTCAGCTTGTAGTGGGCTACGCACAACTAGCTGGGATAGATACGCCTTGAGCAAATGCGTCTCTATTAACCTGAAGCTGCCAATCGAGAGAGCTTGCGTCTCAGTTGTAAGCTCCCTTCGGACCGTATCGATACCGTTGGCTACAAGAGCAGCGGAAATCCTTTTCCAGAGCCCATGAGCTTCGACACATTGAGACCAGTTCGCACGTACTGAAGTCCCTGAGATCAGCACTGAATCAGAATCAGGAATTTGGGAGAAGTTCATGGAATCTTTGCCAACTCGATTCCAGAGCCCAATTGCGAGCCACATGCTTCCCTGGTCACCCAAAGGTGCAGTGTAGCCGGTACAGGCCGCTGTCACAGCTTCTGGAGTGTCAGCTGGCTCTGAGCCCTCCAGACTCTCATCGAACTTGAAGAGTGAGAGACCGCCAATGGTCATCACCGCGGCGAGCTGAATCTTGACCTGAAGAGCGACGTCGTCTTCAGTCTCGGATTCTTGCGCGATAAGGTAGGCCAGGCGGTAGTCATGACCCACCAACGAGAGGACAGCAAAAAAGGCTGTCAACTCCCGACCCTCCAGGTTCATGACCAGGTGCCCGTCTTGCCCAAGATTGATAATACCTTGAAGGTGTAGACGTTTAACCATAGTTTGGTACAATGAGTTCATCCCGTCTGGGACGAAACATTGAGCCACAGCAGCCCCGTCAACATTGGAACCAAGTAACGTGATGGAGGCTATAAAGGCTCCCAAGCTGCGACTCCAAACATTCTGTCGGCGAAGGACAGGTCCGTCTTCCCACCATTCAAGGTTGACGTCCTCTCCTTTTGGTCGATCCACATAAAATGCGACCGACAAAGGCTTGGTGCCAAGGCGGTGGACATACTCTCTGACTTCCTTTCGTTCCTGAATACTATACTGTCTCGTGGAGACCGTCATTTGATGTGTAGTCGTATCAGTTTCGTAGGTCATGGGATCTGACACGGCGATGACATGGACGTGGTCGTATCCGCGAAGCGGAAATGGAGAGTAAATGCCAGGAAGTACATGGAGAACAACGTTGTCATCTAATTCTCCAGAGAACGCGGCAAAGATCAGCTTGAAACCACTCGAATTCATAGAAACATGTTTCCAGGAATCGTCAAGATCTAAAACTGTCGCAAGGTAACACGGTTGGGTGTCGATGACAATCTGCTTTCCTTGCAAGCTTCCGAATCTCTCGATCGCTCTTCTATTGAGCTCGGCCTTGGAAGCGCAGTAGATTGTTCGGACATCTTCAGGCTCGGTTTCAGACGAGACCCTGTTGACGTGGGTGAACAGCTGCGGCGATTCGTACCCATAGTGCTCGACGAGCCTCACAAAGGCCTGGTCGATGTCGGTAGACGATACTGTCAACACTCGTGTGACATTTCCAGGAGCTATTTCAACTGCTGTCTGGATAGTGGCCACGAGTGCCATCGCACAGGACACGCTCATGACCGGATGAACCTCAAAGACGAAAGTCGTTCGTTCAAGGTCCGACAGACGTTCGGGCCTTGACCAACAACCTCTGACAAATTTGAACCATTCCTCGTAGGTCCAGAGTTGTTCGCCTATCTCCAAATTTGAGGCTTGACAGATACGATAAAGGTTGAATAGACCGCAATCTGTACCAGGGTGCACCACCACCAAATGGCGGCGCGAGTACTCTGGCTGGTCCAACATCATGAGGATCTCAAGCCACAGGTCTCTTGTCTCTCGGTGGCCTGGCTCATACTTCAAATGGCCAAAGCTGGTGTTACCAGCTGAGTCGGGCGATAGCCAGTCGTTCAAGGTCAGAGAATCCATTTTCAAATGCGATTGTCTGAGCGTTGAAATGGTGATAGGTGTTGATAATACGTCCGTTCAACGGGGTAACAATAGAGACTGAGTTTACCCGAAGCCTCCCCGATAAATTCTAGATTAATATTTTTTTATATACTTTTTAGCTAACTATTTTTATATACTTTTTAAGATTTATTAACGTGGTTAATAAGTATACAGGTTATCTAAGTATATAGGTTAAAAATCCCTTACCTTATAA